>NW_019289867.1:27069-100809 GCF_000500325.1 Leptinotarsa decemlineata
AAAAAAAAAATCTGAACGATCCATGCACCAGACACTTCAAGGTCACAACGCCTTGACTTCACTGCACAACAAAAAAAAGCAAATAACACGTCATATTGGTGGGGGGAGGATTAGAACCGGGAAAAAATTTCTGAACGATCCATACACTACACCCTTCAAGGTCACATCACCTTGACTTCACCAAACAACAACCAATAAAAAAGCAATTAATACGTCATAGTGGTGGGGGGAGGCCGAGAATCAGCTGTAAACAACTACTACCCACCAATAATATTGCCTGTTTTTTAAGAAAAAATGCGTAAAGGTAGCTTACAGAACGAATAACAGTCTAAGTAAATTTATTAAAAAACAATGATGACAAAACTTCGGTGTCGGATAGATCAGAAGTATATATATACTTACTTGCCCAAAACTGTATATTGGCCAAACGGGGAAAATATTTTCCCAAAGAATGAAAGAGCATAGCAGTAGTTTTGTAAATAAAAAGACCAATTCCACGTTTGCAAACCACCTTTTAGCAGAAGGACATGATTTTAATCATGAGTACGACGTATTACATTTAGGATAGGAAAGTTTGAAACTCAATCTTATAGAAAGTTTAGAAATTAGTAGATTCAAGAATTCGGGTAATTTACTGAATGATTAATTAGAATTGAATAACTTCCCGTTACTAAATATTTTTTCAAATGTGGGAACTGTGACATAAGCCCAGGTGATTTAATTCTTCACAACTCAGGTAAAGCTCAGGTACTTGAAATTTAGGTTATTCAAATTGTAGAATTATGAATATTAGGCATTGAATATGTAGAATATAGTTAATAAAGTCACGCCCCAAGAAGCCATTGTATGGCGAAACACGTGTTGCGTTTTTGTAAAACTGTTTAGTGAAAATCTCACAAAAAAAGTGTTTTTTGAATACGTTAGTTATGGATTTTCATCAAGTATCGGCCAGTTCCATCATATACACATTCCACAATACCGAGGTCATAACCTTTCCAGCCGATTCTTGTGCTTTCGGGCACTTTGGACGAGGTTCACCAGTTACTCTCCACTCAGATGACGATCGTTTTGATTCCGGAGTGAAGTGATGGATCCATGTTTCACCCTTTGTCACATATCGACGCAAAAATTCCGGTTTGTTATTTTTAAATATGGCCGAACACTACATCAAGACGTTCTTGTTTTTGGTCAACATTGAGCTCGCGCGGCACCCACTTTGAACAGAGCTTTCTCATAGTCAAATGCTCATGCAATATAAAACCAACACGTTCTTTTGATATCTTTACAATGTCAGCTAACTCAAGCAACTTCACTTTTTTTAATGTTCTCTGGTGTTATTGCCTCATTTGGACGTCCACTGCGTTCTGCATAATCGGTTTGAAATCAGCAAACCAACGTTTAATTGTTATTTCTGATGGAGCCATTGCTTCGCTTGAACGGTATTTTTTCTACCAAAAAGCAGTATAAAATTAAAACATCTCGTCTTGGGTTTGTACATCTTTTGCTGGAAAAATCCTCACTTTTTTACTTTGTATTACATGTTCGAAAGGTAGCAGAAACGTATGTGATTTTCTCGAACTTCAACTAGCATTTTCCAGTATGACTGATAACCAGTCCGTGCAAAGCTTATTGTTAAATCATCTGAAAATGAAACTTTTAACGGGTGACGATCAACTGTATTGTTAAACATGCACCAAACTAACTAATAACTATTATAAGAAAACAAGTATAGCTGAGGCACTAGTCAATCTAATAATAACACTGATGATCTTCAAACATGACTCAACCTCTGACGAAAGCACCAAACTCTTACGAAGGTACGAAATAGATGANTGTGGTCATTATTACGCCTTGGTCAAAGAAGAAACGGACTGGTTTAAGTTTGACGATAGTCGTGTCACTAAGTGTTCTGGCGATGTCTTGAATTTATTGGAGCCTCTGGAGACACCCTACATTTTGTTTTATGAAAGAGGGGACATTGCTGGATCAAGATCTTCAGATGATGTGATGCTACAGGTTTTTCCCGGTTTTCCTGCAGCTGAAAAAGCAAATGCGCCACTGGAATCAATGAAGTCGCCCCGGAGCACCAATTTTTGCTGTTTCATAATTTCATTATTTGTATTACTTTCCTTTTTTCAATTAGAAACATAAAATTGTTTTTGATCCATTGCTTTGAAAATTACAAAAGTAGTGTCACACTTAGCGCAATAACTCACAAATTTATGAGTAGAATATCGTGAAATTTGAACAGCATTCTTTTGAAGGTTAGTACCAACTGAAAAAGCGGTGAATGCAATAAGACTAAGACTATATGTTAGGCCCGAGACTTTTCAGCCCATGTAGTAGTTACTAATTGTACCAGGTTTAGTTCTTAGGTATTGTTGCATAAACACGATATTAATCATTGAACTTACAATTCATTTAGAAATATATAGTTTCTAAGATACCTATACACTGGTGTAGCGACC
The DNA here is from genome assembly GCF_000500325.1 of Leptinotarsa decemlineata. Taxonomy (NCBI): domain Eukaryota; kingdom Metazoa; phylum Arthropoda; class Insecta; order Coleoptera; family Chrysomelidae; genus Leptinotarsa; species Leptinotarsa decemlineata. The sequence goes on from NW_019289867.1 coordinate 29,538, forward strand.
CATTCGTGTAGAATTTTCATGCAATTCTTTCGGCTGATATGGCTTATTAGGACTCAATTCCATTTACGTGGACCGCTTTTCAAAAATAACGCTAGATACTGTTAATATCGCTAATCGTCTGCCGGTATAGTGTTACGTATTCTACAACGTGATGGTGTGTATTGAGAGATAAATGTGAAATGTGATCACACTGACAAAATGAAATTTTAGGTTCTGTATGGAAACGCAAAAAAGTTCATCGATTTCTTTGAATTATTTTTGTGAATCTATCAAATCTAGAATTATCAACAGTGTCAGTTTGTGAACGTTGTGCATAAATCATTTTTATGATGATGATGAACGAGGGGTTGACATTAAAATGTATTTTATTTGCCACAGAAATTTGAAATGGGCATACATTGCACAAGATTTTTAAGTAACAATTCTTCAGAAATTTAATTATAGCGTCGTAATTTTTGTTTCTATTGATACTAGACTTACGATATCAATGGGAAATTATATATTTAGTGAAATTGACTCCGTGAGAAACTCCGATGTGTTAATTGGATTATTTGCACATTCGAAAAAATGTGGTTCAAATTTCCAACTGGTGTGAAGGAAAGCAACCATGATTTAATTTTAATCTACTGATGGTAGGAGAATTTGGGGTGTACCTATTTATTTCACTAAAATCTCAGAAACAAAATTGTTTTTTGCTTCGACAATTTTCAGTGATAGATAGAGAGCCTGTTTCGAACGATTTACTAATTGAAGGTACAAGTGCAACTTTACACTAATTTTGTCGTCAAACGAGATTTATCGTCTGCCTTTCACTCTGGCTTTCACTACAAGGCAACTAGATGAAACTAAAATACATTGCTGGATTCAACTGTCTTTAATGGACAAGACGTAAGTAAGAATAGGTGATGACATCTCTTACGGGATCTACGGGATTTCACTGCAAAGCAACTATATGAAACCATTGTCTAAGGTAAATCCTTAGACATTGATGAAACTATTCTGTATTGAAACTATAAAGCCCAAACAAAGAGCATTCATAATCCAACACCAGACAACAACGCTTCAACCCGCCCAAGGTTATAGTTTATAGCTATAACCTCAAACGTTTCCTTGCGTTAAAAGCTTTCCCTAGTTCTGCGACTTGGAGATACATTTCGAATGCTGAGCAAGAACGTCTGTTAACGAATAAATTTCTTCCATAGTTGCGACAGAAAAAAACATTCTTGATATTTCTGTGATTTATGAAACATTCTTGGCTTGATTTTGCTAAGGAACATGTCCTGCGAAAACGAAAAAATAGTAAAAAACATACTTTCAAAACAAACTTTCATTTACACGTTTTAAAAAGAAAATTAACTTTAAACTAAATCAAAACCATTCATTCATTACATTACACAATTTATGTTAAATAAAGCTTGTCGCGAGATTCATCTGTGTGGATAAACAAGAAGTAAAGGAGGGCTTGTTTAAAAAATATGGTTTTACTATAGTTTAGTACCTAAGGAGATCTACAAAACTGATTCTATGGAAGTTTTGGTTATTTTCAACTTTTCAAAAAAAAACAGGAATGACCTCCGTTATCTGCCAACTTACAGGTCACTGTAGTCTAAATCATCATATGAAGAGTCTTGAATTGTCCAAGACAGTGTGCGCCGTCTTCATTTGGAAGATTAGGAGATAACAGAACACATACTCCATACCTGTCATGTCGTGGACCGAATCGAGTTTTGAGTGTTTCACTCTTTCCATCTCACCATCTAACTGAATTCTTCAAGAAGCTGGATTTATTTGACCGAGTTTGAATAGGTGTGGGTCACAATAAACCGTCGTGGGTTGCAGTGGAGACCCGAGATTCACAACAATCATTCTATGAAAGTTTTGGATATTTTCAACTTTTTCACAAAAACATAATAGAGGTGTCATCAATGAATATTTCAATGATTAATGTAAATTCGGGAAGCTTGCGCTATCTCTTACATAATTTTGATATGTGTGTTACACAGATGATGAGACAAAACTGCATCCTCATAGGATGCACCAATTTCGTACAATAAACATAAACGGAGGAGACACAACTGAACGGCGGAAAATTCAAACGGTCCAGATCTGAGTTTGTATGACTTCGCGAGTTCGGATTTCTAGTCTTTCTTTAGTCAGCCAAGAACTGGCAGCATTTCTTGGTGCCATTCAGGATGAAAGAATAGTTCGGATTTCTAATCTTTCTTTATTCAGCCAAGAACTGGCAGCATTTCGTGGTGCCATTCAGGATGAAAGAATAATGCAGCATCAATATGCGAGAAACTTCACATATGGCATAGAATTTTGAAACAAAAATTTCAAATTTTTTATCCCTGTATCTTAGAAACAATTAAATTAAAAAAATGCCATAGAACCAATATACGTTGTTAAACAATCAATTATTAGTAAACCAATCAATAGTTAACGAAAACTAAGTAATTGCTGATTGATTTTTTCAGAAAATGGCATAATTTTGGCCAAAATGGCTTGAAATATTGAAAATATTTAAGATATCTACAACATAGTCTATTTTTCGAACCAGAGCCCAAAAACAAAGCATTTGTGATAACACAGCTTCATTGCGAATATGTCTTGATAAAAAATCCCCTACATGTGAGAATTTACCAGAAAGATATTAAAATAATATATCATATTTCAAAAGTTTCTTCGCTTCATTGAGTATACATGTCTAACATTTTTTTTTCTATCATAAGAGTAGTGTTGTTCTGTTTCTGTTAAACCTTTTGAAGCATAAGCTACTGGTTTTCCTCTCTGCATTGAACATCAACCCAGACTATCCATGGATGTGTCTGTGTGAATAACAATCACTATTGATTTCAGTTTAGATCATTGCATTGAAAACATAGATGATAGATACATACTCTTCCAGTGGTTTGACCTATGATAATTGCTACAATACATTCCGAAAGCTGAACAAAAACGTCTGTTGATGAATGAATTATTTCTTCCCTAGTTGCAACAGAAAAAACATTCTTGAAATTTCTCTAAATTATGAAAGATTTTCGGCTTAATTTCACTTCGACTAAAAATTTCATGTTCCCAAAAGTGATGTGTGCTTTACACCTGCTATTACTTGATCAATATTTCTGACAACTTTCTCTTACTCTGAATAAATATATTTGTTTGTTTGGAGCCTTATCTTGCTCCAAAATCATCAACAGATTCATCTTTATGTTTGTATTCTCCCAGATATATTCTCGGTTCTAGAAAGTTCGATTTGGGTTCAATGTGATTTTCGATAACTTTTCAAATATGTGACGTTCTCTTATCTAGTAATAATAANTCACATTCTTTGTTCAAATTAAGAGAACTGATGAGTTGAAAAAAGTCATTCTGAATGTTTATTAAAAGAAATAATATTTCTGGACAAATTTAGTCATAATTTATGTACCTTCCCAAATATAACATTCAGACAATATGTATAAGATATTTACTATTCAGTTCAGATCATCTCCTGATGTGGTCAACTCAGTTGGAAAAACAGTTCCAATGTGTAGATTCTACCTTTCAGAATATTCAACGCATTATATTACAAATGAATATTACTCATGATATAAATCATATTCATGTGGAATGAATTGTCAAAAATATAGAAGTATTTATTGATCCTTAACTATAACAGAACAAATAACTAAAAAATAACATTATTTTATAAAATGTTTATGAATCTTGATTTCATTGAAAAATAATGGTTTACTATAATTAACTGAATGAAACAATCCCAAAAAGTACATATAGGAAAATCTATAAAAAAATTGCGGGGTCAATCATATCATTCACGTGCTTACTATTCTGACACAAGCCAACAGCATATCATCTGTACCATCATTCATAATGGCATATTCAACACCTGAAACAACAACATTTATTAAAATTCATGAATGTTGCACAGATGGCGGTCTGCACCTTCCAGTGCCTTTGCCATACTCAATCTCGCCCATTTACTTATTTAGTTCACTTGTATGAATACAAATGAAAATTAATAAAGACCCTTATTTTAACCTAACTTTGCACTGGTCAGGCCCTATCCTCCGAAGCCCCGATACATTCAGGAGGGCGCGCCAACATTATCAACCAACGACCACTCCCCACACCGTGGGGTAAATGATCATTGGATCAAGAATCATGTGCCCTGAGTAAACGTAGTAAGCCAAGAATGTCAGCCTACTGCATTTGTCCGGCTAAGACTTCTATGCATGATTTTGATATTCGAGAGTAGACAGGGCATCATTCCACTAACGACTCCAATAATCAGAACAAACGTTTCGACAGAGTGGTATGCGGAGTTCGAACAGAAAACCTCGATATTTCATCCGTTTTTCCTCTTTTCGGGCGATATTCGTCTCGCCAGGAGCTGCAAACTCCACGACAAATATCGTCTTGCTCTGGTGGTCGAGAAAGACTACATCATCATCAGGCTCATTAGCTTGTATGAGCCTGAGGGTGGGGATCAAATAGTTCCAATAAATTCGGAACTTCTCGTTTCCCACAACGGATTGAATATTCCCGGGGCGTAAGACAACCCCGGTGTCTCGTCAATACCGTAAAAGTGCCATGGATGACATGCTGACAGCAAGTGCATTAGAGTCTCAGACGCCTCGCGGCAGGCGCTGCATCTTGTGTCAGGAACCTCTATACCCATCACGCAACTGTGGTAGACTAAGGTTTTGAAAGTGTCATCCTGCATCCCTCAGTTTCCGACTTAAGCCCACTCACCCTAAGAAAAGTGAAGGTCAGGCGCTTTAATAAGCCAAGGTCTTGAATGTTGTTAAAGACATTTGTGCTGCCGCAGAAGTGAAGTGATCTCTGTGGCTTTTATATGGGCCTTTTGCTGAACGGGTTCCAACTCGGTAACACAGTTGTGATCACCTTGTTCAGTGTCGAAAACTAAACTAAGTTCACCAGCTACTCGGGCAGCTGCCCTAAAGAGACCATGCAGAGAAGGGTATCCGAACTCCTGACGACTTCACAGACTCCATCCAGTACCATTCCGTCATGTAGACAATCCAAACTCCCCGTTGTCGGATGTCGCCCCCATACGAACGACAACTCTCAGAAGTTGAGAAACTTGTGCGAGCTAAGGACTAACGAGGTCTTACCTTTCAACGTGTGATTCCTAACACGGTTGCAGAATCATCCCAGCTTCAACCAGATAAATTCTCTAGAGAAAAATATCTGGTCGAGGCAGGAATCGAACCCACAGTCTTCCGATTGTGAGTCGGGCGCACTACCACCGCGGCTAATTCCAATAGCCAATTATGATAGAACTTTTATTTATAAGGAATTCAAGTTTGAATAATCTGAGTAAACCTAATGTACCACTTAGGCTATGATTTACTTTACATTTCTAACCTGAGCTGCAACCGAAACATTCATTTGGTGAATTTATATGAGATGTTCTATCCACTCATACAATAAAATATCTGAAACCAATTATTGTAGAAACACTCAAAAGTGTTTTAATAATGTAACTTTTGAACATGCAGTTCCAAATTGATCGAACAACCACTGATTTTGAGCAAAACAGCATCATTGGTTCACAAAAAAGTATTATAAGGTGAGCACGTTTGGGGTTCACAGATTTGAAACCCAAGGGAAGGTAAATGAATGAAGATTTCAGAATACTAGGACCGAAATAATGCTATAATTTTTTTTAATATTGAAATTACTTAAAAAATTAAACAATTACTATGAATTTGTGTGATGTTACTTCGAACAAATTAATTGGAATCACCGTATAATGAAAAGTATTTTCAATTGTGGTACCGAATCTATGAATCCAAGAATCCATCAAAACTAGGATTCAAGAAGAAACAAAATGGCTGTTCAATGTTCACGGTATCAAAACTGACTTAAAGAGCCCAAAAATGATGTATTTCCATAGGAGTATGCCTGTTGCCATAGGCTCCAGGGGATATTGAATACATTATGGAGAATAAGAAGTGATGCATTTATTAGAACTACTCATTCTCACCTTCAGGCTAACAGAAACTAATGAGCCTGATGTAACTTTACCCGACTATTATGTGGAGTATTAAGTTTCCGGCGAGACAAATATGATCCGAAAAAAAAAGGAAAATGGAATGGAATATCAAGATTTTCTCTTAGAACCCTACCCAGACCACTCTGTTAAAATCGTTGTTCTGACTATTGGAGTCTCTGGTGGAATAATGCCCTCTATACTCTCGAATCTTAAAATCATGCCGGCTTGCCGCACCAAGGCAGAAATCTTAGATTTTGATAATAAAAAATGTTATAGGGAAAAGTGACCATCAAACTAAAATCAAACTTCATGATCTATATATTATATCTCCGAAAGTACTAAAGATATTTACAAGTTATCTACAACTCCTCTTATTGATCTTCTGAGTCTACAAGTTATTGATATTCAATAAACCCTAAACATTGCAATACCAACAAATTTTTGCATGTGTAAATACGAAAATTACTTACCCAGAGGTATAAAGAAATGACTCATCTTCCTAACTGTAGAAGTTCTATTGTGAACTTGAATTCTTCCTTCGCCTTCTAATACAAAATAGCACTAAAATTATAGAAAATTTTAAACATAAATGAAAACGCAAGATTAGCTAAGTGATACCTTTCTACATCCAATATGGCTAACCGCCAAAAACTAGTTTTTATGCACACCCATGATATGGATATCAAATGAAAGGGTGTGCTATTGAAAGAATACGAAAAATAACATGACATCACTCTGAATCCATCAAGGCTGTCCGCCCAAAATGACGTGATAATTTTTCAAGTACTACCTTGATATGGGTTTCAAATGAAAGAGCTTGCTGAAAAGAATAACGTCACTCCAACTGCCACTCCAACTTCCTGGATTAGTTCTCAAATGAAAGGAATTGATGAAAAGAATATGAAAAATGAAATAACGTCACTTTACATAAAAGATGGTAGACCTCCCAAGATGGAGAACTACTTTTTTATGCACCCCCATGGGTATCAAATGAAATCGTTTGTTGAAAATAATTTGAAAAAGAACAAATCGTCAACCCTAAATCCACTATGGGTGACCACCCAAGATGACGGACTAGTTTTGTATGCGCCTCAATGATATAGGTATCAAATAATAGGCTTTGTTGAAAAAAATACGAAATACAAAGACATCACTCTAAATCCAATATGACGGACCACTCAAAATGACAGACTAGTTTGTGAATGCACCCCAGTATGTACCAACCAAAGGTAGTCACAGATTGACTGCCAACCAGTTTCTCAATCTGTCTGTCAACCTTGGAGTGGATTATTCCTCACAAGGAAATTTGAACCCTGGAAGCGGAGCACATACTCTACCTGCCCCACAGCGGATCTGATCAGGAATTCAATGTTTGACAAAGTCCCACTTTTGCCAGGTGACTTGAAAAATCACTCACCAAATGAAGTAATCGGCTTCACTATGAAGTTGGATTTATTTGGTCGAGTTTGAAAAGGCGTGAGGGTGGAGGGTCCAATAGACCCGCACACTTTGGACCACAGAACTATAACTTGGAGGAGAATGGCTATTCTGTATAAATGAAACACTTTTTTTTGCACTAGTGGGTGCCACAAGAGGTTGGCGAGTTTGCGCAGTAGCGTTTCTTGACTGTTATTTGAATTGACAAGCTGCAGTTGAATGCTGATTATTATAAATTTATTATTTGGTGTGTGTGTTACAAGTTGTTAATTTTGATGCAAAGTGAACTTTATTGAAAATGCCTAATACTTGTCTTGTTTGATCATGCCAAAGTAAAGAAAACATTGCAGGAACCTCCTTTCATCAGTAACATTTTTATTTTAACAGAACCGTACTTGATTATTTCAATAACCTTTTTAATGATTGCAATTGAAAAACATCTGCTGATGCATACTTTTTTCCGTAATTTTCAGTTTTAGTCTTGGCAAACGTCATTTTTCTCTTTGGCTAACAGCAATTGGAAGGAGTCCAGAAGAGAATATCAGCCCATTAAATGTGAAATGTTCTAGACACTTTGCGAAATCTGATTTTCTAAGGAAAAAGAAAAGGATCTTACTGAAAAGGGACGCAATTCCAAAACTATTCCTACAAAAAAAACGTTACTTGCAGGTCACAGTTGGATACAGTTTCATCAAGACCCGTTTTGAGGTGTGAAAACGTAAACATCATATGAAGACTTACTTGCATCACTTTCTCTTTTTCAGAGACCTAAATCCATCAAATATTGATTCAAAAATGGGCGAAGGCAATGTTTCATCCAGTAATTCAGCTTCATCAAAATCTGTGACAATGTGAGTCAGTTAGTATATATTTTCATTTGAAATTATCATATAATCGAAATTATTTTTTCAAAGAGACATGATTTATTCATATTGCATTTCAGTTGCATGACAGAAATATAATATTGTCTTGAATTACAGGAGTTCTGCTGATAGTGCTGGACTGAAGGGAGTTCAAAAGAGAAACAGAAATCTGGTCAAGATATTCCATACATATGCGTCAGTATTTTCATAAATATATGAATTCGGTATTATATAATATTGAATTGAGATATTTTTTCAAAACGCCTCATTTTCCATATATGTAATATATGCTTTGCTTTGACTATCTTCAGATATTTTACTTTCATAGTAGATATTTACATATCAAACAATTTTTTCAGTTCTTCTCCTGATAAGTTCAAAACTAAATACATGAACAAAAGGAAAAAAATCAGGACTCGAGGTACCAACGCCAATTAGAAAAGGAGAAAACTAAAAGACTAAGGAAAAAAGTGACTCATTTGAAGGAAGTTGTTGATTTCGTCAGTAAAAAGAATGTATTGAGTACTAAATTACTTGAAAAAACATTATCTGGTCTCATTTCAGATTTTGCATCTTTTTCTTTTACTAATGGTGTCAACTCACTAAGGGCTTGTGGTGTTGAATGATGCCCTGATTACACTAAAGAAAATTCTACACATACCCAAGTAATAAGGAACCTAAATTATTACACTTTTTTTTATTTTCAGATCTCGTAATGGTTGGAATAACAATCCATCTGCACTCCAATTTTTTCATTCATCATGACATAAAAAACATGAATGGTAATTGCCCAGCCCAAGATGAAACAAATATTCTCTGTACCACAAAGAAAATAAAGCGAACACAGGTTCCTCCACAATCATGCGATATTCAAATAATGAAAATATATTCTTTAGAAGATCGTCATGAAACTGTTATCCATGACCACGATTACAGCTTACCTATTCAGTTACTGCTTTCAGAAATTTCTGAAAATGTTGTTACTTATGTGACTGGTTATGCTGTTAATATGACTAATGAAACTGATTAAATGTTCTGTGTGCAATGAGTGCCTGTATGGATACTAATTTGAAACATAATAGTTTAAAACTTCTGCGAAAGCGATGAGGAACCCTAACCATTCATCAGAGAGCACTATCTCAGTTTGTAATGAAGTGGAAAAGATGCTCAGAGAAATGTTTTGGATAACGAATAATGAGGTACCTGAAGAGGCGAATTTTTTTAAAACTTTTGTAGCTGGAGTTCATTCTAAACTGTTATATAAACCTTTATTCAGCAATATTGCAGACCATAATTTGCAGTATCTTACTCTGGAAGAAAACCACATTTCAAGAATTATCAAAACATTGTCTTTATCATATTAAAAATAAGATTGTTCAGTGTGGCAAAATCTCAAAGCTACAGAATCAGAGGTCAACCTATGAGAAAAATTCTGGGAAAATTAATTTTATTTAATCACCAGTAAGACTTTGAATTCACCCTGTTCATCTGATGACAGCAGCTATATATATTTCAAACCTTGGTTCTTAAATAATGATCACAAATAATTCCTTGTTTTGAAAATGTAATAAGTGATTTAGTGTAGAATTAGATCGTCATATTTAACCTCTCATTTTTTAACAGCTCTTAATATTTTTCTAAAAAGTATTAGTACGGCTCTGACTCGAGTTCATTTGTGCAAACTCACCAACCTTATGTGTCATCTACTAGTGCAAGTGTTTTATTCATACAGAATAGTCATTCTCCTCTAAGTTATAGTTCTATGCTTTGGACCTACTTACCCACCTGAGACACCTGTTACCTGCTTATTTTTCGCAAATTCCTTAAAAATATTCATATTAAAAATGTTAGTGGCGAGCAGAATTAACTTGTTATCTAACCTAGCTTACAATAAATGCCATAACGGCAACAAAAGCTGGAAATATTATACAGTACAGTTGCTAAAAAAGAAAGTGTATCCTGTCAGAAAAACATTCGTCATATCAATATACTAAGGATACCTAATTGGCAGCTGCGATAAGTTGTTACCATATTATTGGAAATGATTTTTTTTTGCAACGCCCCCATTTAGAATTCACATTCCAGATGTCTCATCACCATTTACACTATCATAAGAAACTCGATTCACAATATTCGTAACCGAGAAAGAAAATATTATTCAAGGCAAACCAGCATATGTTTGAACCACTTACTAATGCATGTTTTCTAGCAGTGTGTACTGGTTTCATTCCCTTGGATGGCAGTTTTAAATATCCCATAGTTGTACCACTGACATTCCCCATAAAATCAGTCAAAGACAAGTCATCCTGACATACTCTGAACTTGGGGTCATTCTCTACATATTCTGAAAAACAAATCAGGATTTGAGGATTATGAAATTTTGAGCATTTATTTCAAGTATTATTTCACAGCTTATTTTATGAATACCTTTACCTAATCATTTATTTGAAAACGTCTGATGAATAAGCAGATTTTTAAGAAACTCTAAATTGAAAACATAATTTACTGTGAATACAGATTGAAACTTTTGTAAAGTAATTCATGAATTTAGCCCTTTTTAAGAGTAAATACAAAAACATTCAATAGTTCTGTATGTAATATATCTATCTATCTATTTTTCCATTAACCAGCTGTTGCCCTCCTACGAACGACAACTCTTAAAAATCGAAACTTGTGCGAGCTAAGGACTAACGAGAGCTTACCTTTCAACGTGTGTAGCACGGGTTGAATGATAGAATGTGAAAATCGATCGTCCGGCCTCGCGGCTAGAAATCGATTTACACAGCGGTCGATTGAGTGAGTGGAGCAAACCACCCACGTGGGGCGGTAGCCCCACCTATAAATACAAATACATACAAATTTTTTATCTGTAACATTACTGCGTTACTGAAGGGTCAGAGGTTAATTATACTTTCCACGAAGTCTACACTCTCCCCTCACCATCAGCATTTATGTGTCAAAGCAGTGGTGATTAGTGGTCATGGGTTGATTCAGAGTGTGATGCATACTAGAAAAGAAAACTGTGTTGTCTAGTATTTATAATCTTAATTCACAAATCTTGACTGAAAGGACTTTGAAAAATATAGATAGAAACTTATATTATTCTGAGTCAAGTATATTTAAAATAGATAATCCCAAAGATTTTGAGATGAAAAGTTGACTTGGAGAATAATATTGTGTTAAAACTCTTGCTTCTGACCCCTTTTCTAACAAATTAGTTAAATAACAATGGAAAGTTACACATCCAAGAAAGTTTCTTCCTTTGTGGTGAAACGCGGTTAATTAGTGGTGGTAAAACTCGCTATGTCTCATATGTTAGAAAATTAATTTATGTTTCATTTATACACTCTAATTTAGCTTGAACAATATATTATTTGATGCACGACCTTATTGTTACAGATAATCAGTGTTTAAACAAACAATATATATGTCATGTAATAGTGACCAATCCCAACTTTATTTCAAATGTTTATTTTAAATGGAACACGCCGCGTATAATTCAATCTGATGTACAACCTATCTAAAATTGTTTGATAAATATGTGTTTCCAATTTTATAACTCATTATATAAACAACAGAAATTGCAAACTTACTTAGTTTAATAACTTCAGAACCAGATAATATTTCTACACATTCATTCTCTATAAGAGAATCTGAAATAATTTTTCCATCTTCATTACTTGGTATGTTAACTTCATTTATCTGAGGCACTGGAACAGATTGTGAACATACTTTGGATATTTTCTTGTTTTTTGGCTTATTAATTTTTCCCTGTGTCTTGGTAGTTTGTAAATTGCTAACCTCAAAAGTATTACTTCTCAATAAAGTTGAGGTGCCAGAATCTTGACTTATCATATTTTCTTGGTTTGATGTTCTCAAACACATATCGTCTGTATTTTGGTAATCTTCCACAGTTTCAAAGTTGTTGAAATCTTCTGGACTATGACTGGAAGCAGTATCAATTGCATTGAAACTATTGACTTGACTCATAGTATGAATCTGAGCTACAGTTTCAATTTGAATCGAATCTGATTTCGTTTTATTGTTCCTCTTAGGTCTTTTGTTAGAAACTTCAAGTTCCTTTACTGAATCACTGTCTTTTTCATCCGAACTATGTGCTGATGTGAGAGTAACTGTAGGAGTAATACCTTTTTTCCTTCCTCTTGTCTTTGTTATGCGTTTTTTCGGTTGATCTTCCTTCCTTGAAGTTTTTTTTTCTTCAATTTGTTTTTCTTCTACTTCGATGATATGTTCTTGTTGTTGCTCAACGGTTTCTGAACTTTTTCTTTTTGAAAGTTTCGTTTTACCTGTAACAATAAATAATGAAACTTATAAATGATATTTACTTAAAAAAAATACTATCTCTAACCAAGTTAGTGGGTAAAAATTAACATTTGGATCAATAACAAAATAGCAAAATGAGTAATACTAGGAATTAATTATTGACTCTCATTATGTGAGGTGATGGTTCTTCCAGATGTATACAAAAACAATATCATAGCCCTAGGATAGCTGTCTATCCCATATTCAAAGACTCGCAAGAGTTTATGAACAATTAGATTTCTTAAGTCTCTCGTTACTCGAGTTAAAACTAGTCTCATCCTGCATGTTGTCTCATAAACATTTTGACTTTCTTTTTGAATGTTACCCGAATGTGCAACTATATTTTATTTTATATAATGCTTATTTAAGCTGTTCATCTAATTGCTAATGTGTAAACCATACTATTTCATCTCATCACTTCTGAAATATATAAACAGATATCTAATGTCTCATTGTCTCAAAATTATTGATATATTTGCTATCTCTTTCTAATTGTGACAATGTGTAATTATTTGTGTTCTATACTGGGCTTGTCCCGTTGAATAATAATAAAAAAAAATAGTTTATACATTGCCAGAACTAATCAACGCAATATGAAATCATTGTTTTAAAGAGTTTCCATGAATATAAGCTATCAACGTTTTGGTCTTACAGTGGACACTTAATAAAATAAGCTACCTATTTATTGTTCATACATATTCACATGTTCATTATGTGAAATTCAATTTTTATGTTAGGTTCATTGTGTTATAAACGCACGAAAAATGTTACTTTAGCTCTATTGTTAGGGTTAACTATTTCAATAAATCCATTTCTGACATGTAATGAAATTATTCCAAAAAGTCATTTCTGTAGATGTCATGCAAAAAGGAGAAACCAGAAGGGAAGCACCTAATTTGTCAGATGAAATACAGGAATTCTAGTTTGTACTTATGTTGGTTATGTAGGATGAAATTTTGCAAACCTTTCATAAAGTCAGCAAGATATTATAAGAAATCATTAATACAGTTTATTGTATGATACCAGTGTTTGGTAGATATACAAAGTAGGCATTGTTAATAAACTATAATGAATGAATAGTGGCCTGCAATGTTCACTTGAAGATGCACCTGGCAGAATTCTGATTACCTTTTTCTGAATAACAAAAACTTCATCAGCTTTAGCTGATAAGCCCTACTGTTCAAGACCATAGGAAATTACTGACTGAATTAAACTGTGGTATAAAAGCTTGAGAACATTTTCATTGTATGTAATACCTACTCCAAATATCTTTCGTCTTTCTTACATATTTTGAAGTGCATTATGATCCACCTCTGTGCTTTTTTTCTGATTACTTGATGAAGATCCATAGTAATTTCATAAACTCACGATTTGGTCTTCACAAACTATATTTTCAAAAATATATCATGACATGTTTTGCTATTACAGTAGCTTTTTCATAGTGAAAAAGCTTTGAAAAAGCTAGTGTGATAGCGAAACATGTCGTGATATATTTCTGAAAATAAAGTTTGTGAAGATCATATTGTAAGGTGTAGTTTATGAAAAATCCATCTATCTGCATTGAATATGTATTTTTTTAAGACCGCTACTAGTTTACTTAAGGATACGGGGCCCACAGACGTGGATTTCTTGGAGCATCAAGTAAATCTCAATCCTGAACTTGATCCGTTCTTGGTGGTATTCTTTTTTTACTATATGTGAACGATTCAACAATGCTCATTATATTAGGGACATTTACGTTTCTTGCTGGGCATGGCGGCAGTATAACCGAACTACATAGGATAATTAATGCTGACATAAAGGAAGGTAATAACATAAGTACTTAACTTAATTGAATACCTGAATTTTGTTAACCTGAACAATGTGAGTAAGCTAATTTGACACCTGGTGAGTGAACTAAATCGATTTGATTTTTTAGCAGGTTACATCCGCAATGCTTATGCTTATGAACTTCCAAAGATTCCAATTAATTAAGTTTCCAAACTTTGCTTGCATAGTGCAAAATTTCGATATTGTTTATCGGGAACTTGTGGTTGCATTCCAAGGAATGGTTTGAAAACATTGAATCATTTTTCCCTAGTCTGAAGGACCTTTCATGTTCAGCATACCGTTTCAAGAAATTTCGGCCACATTGTCCCACACAACAGCAGTAACGTTAGTTATAAATACAAGTGGTAAAAGACATAGAAAGTTTCATTTCCCCTTTTTCATGACGATCTCTTACCATACAGTAACGGCTACATCCATCAATTTATTGTTAATAAAGTATTACTTAAATACATGGAATGTATACTTTCAACTAGCATGTATTCTAATGTAAAAACTTTGTCTATAAAAATTTCTCTCTATCGACAATAAAGTATACCTTGATTGATTGTGTTTTATGACTTATTTGATAGACTGTACATGTATGAAAAATGTCTGTTATATTTTTAATGATGTGTATATTCTATTCTACATTTACTAATGCCCATTAGAACAAGACCCATGCATATTCATAAAGGTGATGTAGGCATTTCAGTAAAGGTTTGTTACTTACGTGTGACTGGCTTCTTTGGTGGTTTTGAGGTCACTACATCATCTAGAAATTCCATCACATATCTTCTTTTGGGTGGTTTTCTATCTCGGCAAGATCTCCTCGTACCTAAATATTTTTTAATATCAAATAAATTATCTCTACTAACAAATAAATTATTGGAATTACTGAACTTTATCTTCGAAGATAAAAATGAAAACAACAATAAAAATTAATTAGTGCTCCGGGGCGACTTTATTGATTCCAGTGGTGCATTTGCATTTTCAGCTGCAGGAAAACCCGGAAAAATCTGCAGCACCACATCATCTAAAGATCTTGATTTGCCAATGTCTTCTCTCTCATAAAACAAAATGTAGGGAGTCTCCAGAGGCTCCAATAGATTCAATACATCGCCAGAACACTTCGTGCAGTAAGTCAAGTAATTAAAAAACAAATCATGGAGTTTTTAACTGTAAAAATTGAGTAAAGTGATTGCCAAATGTCTCAAATTTGTTGAAATACCTATTTTTCTCATAACTAAAACCTAGAAAGGAAGAACATTTTATAGAGTTCATTATTATTATATTATCAAATATTTTGCTTTTTTACAAATTAAAATCAAAAGGCGTCTCTTCCTCCTATCCATTCAAATTTCAAATTGCTATCTTAATTTTCTCAAGAGACAATTGATGACAAAGAAGTGTGCATGACAGAGGGACAAACAGAAATGACAATTTTTTTTTATTATCTTGTCAAATGTTATAGTCAGGATCCTTTGAGAACCATAGAATTACTACATCAATGCATTGCAATGGAAAGTATTCCAAAAAATCTTGAACACTGAAAAAGAATGAATTGAAACACGAACTAAATGAAACCTTCTCCAAAATTAGCAAAAAAATATTTATAATTTCTTAGATTTCGATTGATTTCCTGAACTAGCAAAATTTAGAAATGAATATACTGAAAATGTTTGTAAAAATAAGTTATTGTTATAAACTGTTCTATTGTACTTGTGATGCACTGTTTGGAACCTTTGGTGTTGTAATGAATATTACTGGAGTTTAATCCCAACACCAAAACGTTATTTTTAACACCTCGACATGTGTTTCAATCATCAAGTGATCGTGTTCTATTGTATTTATTTATATTGAGAGCCTTTGCAGATATAATTTCTTTAACAAATTTTGATATTTTCAGTTGTTTTGAAAATTTAAAGAAAGTTTTTATTTTCCTCAATATTTCTTGTACTCTTATAGCTCAAACCTTTTGAATAGAACTGGCCGATACTTGATGAAAATCCATATTTAAAAAACTAATCAATAGAGTTTATTCTATGATTTTCACTATAAGGGTTTTACAAAAACCGCGACACGTGTTTCGCTATACAATAGCTTCTTCAAGCATGCTTGAAACACGTGTCACGGTTTTTGTAAAACCCTTATAGTGAAAATCATGGAATAAACTTTATTGATTAGTTTTTTTGTTTTTCAAACCTTTTGAAATATTTCATCAATATGTATAAAATTGGCTTTGAACCTCCGGTTTTAAGATGTTCAATTTAATGACAACTTTTGTTGTAATCATTTTATCTTCTAGCTTTTCAAAATTTCAAGAACTGAACCATGCTTTAAGCAATTGATATACCTCAAATTACAAATCACTGAAAATTGATAAGTAGAATTTGGAACCTCTGGCGTAAAATGAATCTATTGAAAACAGCTTCTCCTCGCCGGGACAAAAATGCTGTCTCTCGAGGCGCGTTTCGCTAACCAAGTTTGCATTTTTGATCTGGTGACGGAAAAGTGTTCTCAACACATTCACTAGACTTTGATATTACTCTTACTGAAAATCTTTAAATTTTCGTTACCATCCTTGTATACATTATAATTTCTAATTTAAGAATTACTTTTTCATCGTTACCTGTTAGAGAGGAAGCTTCGCTGTCAACAGTAACATCTGAAATTACATATAGTAAATATATTGAAAGTCACCCACAAAAATTAATATTACCATCACTTTCATTGGTGAAATTCCTCTTTCTGGTTTTATGTGATTTCGTTTTTGGAACTTTGAAAACTGTCTCATCAGTATTCTTCTTATCTTTCAATTTGAGATTCTTTGTATTACTGCCAGGCTGAGACTCTTCATTGGCATTATCACCACCTTCAGAAAAAATTGTTGAAATCACAGTTTGACCCAATGGAACGGCTAAATCATTGAAACCTTCAAATTGATTCTTTTCAGTAGGCGAATTCTTATTTGAAAGTAGTTCCATATCTTCTTCCTCTTCACCATCCAAAATCCGCTGAATTTCATGCAACTTCCTACCAATGGTTTTTTCTGAAAACTTTCTCAGGATAACAGATAATTGTCGCTTATTGTGTGTGCCAAGAAAAGATTCAGCCGTGTCTTTATCTGCTACATTTTCAATGGGTTCAGACTGACAAACTGGACTCTGATGATTATTCCCCGTGACCAAATCAGGAGCTGGTGAAAGATTTTCTGAAAACTTCCCTCTTGAATCAACTTTTTTGTTATTTTCAATTTGAAAACTATGTTTTTTGCTGCCACTATATGAATTTACCTCAGTTTCTGTTTCCACCAAAATATCTTTGCTCTTCCGCTTGTTTGTTGAAGTTCTTAAATGTATCTGATTCAAGTTGGTTTCAATCTCATCATTCTGAACACAATTTTTATGAATTAAAGCATCAGTGACTCTTCTTTTGCTTTGGTTCATATCACATATGGTTCTTGCATCTTTCTTTGAAAAGCTATTTTTAGAACAGTTAATAGTATATTTTGCAGGTGTGTGGTAACAATTATCTTTTTCTTGATCATTTTCATCATTTGGCTTGTTTTTTAGTTGATCTTCTGACGACTCAACATTTTTTTGTGAACGAGATGGACTGATGTCCTCTTGTAAATTTTCCTTTACATAATTTTCTTTCTCCGTACTGTCAGCTGCCCTTTGACCATTACTTTTTTGTGTCTGAGCATCTGATTTTTTTGTTATCACAATCTGGTCCTTTTTTATTATTGTGCTCCTTGAAGGAGCCATAACTCTACTCGTTTGAGATGAAATCAAGTTCTCACCTTGAGCATTTCCATTTCTGGATTTTGTAATATTGTGTATTTGAGAACTTTGTAAATTTGATTCTTCAATGAGTGTGTTTTCCTCTGATTCACATCCTTCACCATCAATATTCTGCTGTTGTTCTGCCTCCAAAATCATCCTCCTTGAATGGTTCATTGAATTCTCAAGATCCTCAATATCCTCACCACATACACCATTGTCAGAACTACAATCAGAAAATGAATTTCTAGTTTTTTCTTCACACATCCTAGGTGGTTCTAATACATTTTTTCTGGTAGATTTATGTGTGTAATCTCGAAAGGTGCTTTTCAATCTTGGTAAAATGTTTTTTTGATTTCTGTTAATGTGATCAACATTTTCTATATCTTCTTTACTCAACAAAGCCTTTTCTTCTTCAATTTTATTTGCATCCTTCAAGAAATTGAGTTTAATGCTGATTCTCTTTGAAGATTGTGATAATAACTGATCCTCAAACCTCCAAGGAGTTCTTTCGTTCATAAGCTCTGGATCATCAAAGTTCTTGAAGGATGAGAATGTTTCAGGACAGAAGGGCTCCTCTTCCAAGCTATGGAAGAGATTGAATCCATCATATTCGTCGAGCATTTTGCTACTGTCTGTCTTTCCAGAACACAAACTTTCATTGTCATCATTAATATCTGTTTGATTTTTTTGGGTATGAACTTTGGTGCTGTTCTGGTTAGTACTACCACAAGGTTCAGTTTCGGCAATGGATTTGGTAAATATGTTTCTAGCACAAGTTTTCTTAGCTTTTCTCTTTGCTTCATCGGAATTCCAGAGAGAAGTTTGAACCTTCTTGTGTTGGGTCACACACACCTTTGCAGCAACCAAATTTGAAGATGGTTCTGTATTAAACTTTTTTGAATAACCCACACCAATGTCCACAGATGACTTTTGTTCAGACAATTTATCAATGAGAATATCAAGTCTTCGACATCTTTCTTCCTTATCTATACTAGGGCTACTATGAGAAAAACTTAGGGAGGATATGCCAGTACCTACATCCCCTTCAAAATCAAATGTTTTTTGTTTGGGACAACTGAGTATTACTGAAGATCTTTTTCTTGGTGATGTACTCCTTTCAGCAAACGATTTTGCAGCATTTATAACTGAAAAATCTTTACCTTCAGCGGATTCAAGTTTTTTCATTGCAGATAAATTTGTATTTGTTTGGGTGAAATATTTCTGAAGCATGTCATCAGTTTTACTGCTTTGAAGAGTGGTTTGGAGATTGGGTTGGATATTTTCGTCATCAACTTTTGGAATACTATTTTGAATTGATTTCACAAGAGACTTTCTCTGTTTTCTTCTTCTAGGGGCTGGTTTAGGTGGATTCCGAAGCAATAACTCTTCATTTCTTTTACTACTGTGGTCATCAAGTTGCTTCCTCTCTCCTGAAGATTCAAGTCTCATTCGAGATTCTGATTTTCCAGTTTTTTCTCTAGATTTGCTTCGTGTTCTTAGAACTGGAATTTTAGAAGACTTTTCTTGTAAATTTTCAACATTTTTATCACTGATATCTGGTTGTTCTTTAATAATAGTATTACTTTGCTTCTTGAAAGTAAAGTTTTGAGTATTTTCAATTCGACTACTTTTTCTGAGGGTCACATTTTGCCTAGAATTTCTCAAAGATACTGAAGACTGCCTAATCCAATCAGCAGTTCTTGTTGGTGTTCTGATGTCTTCTGACTCTTGTATAGTAGTTAATCCTTCAGAATTTCTCAATATATAAGGAAATGTTTTGGTACCTACAAGTTTTTCACTGAAATCATTATGACCAAGGGAGTGATTTTTACTTTTCCCATTAGATTTGGATTCAGTATTTCCTTTTTCTGTTATTTTAATTCCGGGACTTTTTGAAAGATTTTGAGTAATCTTGTGTATTTTCCCGCCAGATTTGTATTCTATCCCATCTGTAGTCTCGTCACTAACTTCAGTTAAATGAGGACTTTTTGAGAGATTATTGGTAAGCCTGGAAACATTCTCACTGGATTTTGATCCTATTTTCGGTGGAGTTTTATCAATTTCAGTTCTGTATGGACTCTTGTATACCCTTTCAGCAGTTTTTTGTTCACCTTTGTCGACAGATTCAATTAGGCGAGGACTTTTGAAAATTTCTTCGGACTTATCAGATACATTTTCTCCAGATTCCATTTCAACCCCATTTACAGTTTTAGTATGGGCAAGACCTTTAGATATGTTACTTACTCTTGATAAACTGTCACTGGACTTAACATCAAAATTATTCTTAGAACTATTGAGAAGCTCAGGCATTCCAATGTGTTTCTGATTTTTCTTTGATTGGTTCTTGGTTCTAGTGAAGTGAGTATGCTCTTTATCAGTTTTCATCTCAACAGGTGATTTCTCACCTGATTGTCTACTTGAACCCCTAGTAAAATGGGTTTTAATTGGAAGATCTTTGTATTTGGCAACACCGGCAGATTCATCCTTGATTTCAGAGGCATCAGAAGAAACAGATAAGACATCAGGCTCCACATTTTGGGGTTGGTGAAGTATTTTTTTCTCGGGAAGATCATTCTTTTTAATATCTTCTCTAACACTATGTTCATCAGTTTCTGAATTAATAGGGGATATATCAAGGGAGCATTCAGTTGAAAAAAATTTTCCATTTGTTTTAGTTATCATAGGTGTACTACTGATAACATTTCGTAAAGCTCTTGTTATTATTGACCTTCGAATCCTTTGAGGATTTTCTTCAGTATTGATAAAAATATTTTTTCGTCTATGTCCATCAATATCAATGTCCTGTAACAATAAAACTGAATGAATTTATAATTCAAACAATCAATAATCATATTTCAAATACGCAAGTTCTCAAATTCAACAGAAAAATGATTGCTTCAACTAATAGAAATGATCAAAAATTTCGAAAGGACCAATAGATGAATCAATCGGATCAATAGGTAGACTCTGATGAATTTAAGAACTCACCTAATGATCAAAAATTAATTAGGTAGATTATAAGCCAGTGGCTGAAAAACAGTAACATTAAGTTTATTCCAGTTAGGTTTATAACATAGCAAACATGATACAAAATGCCTAAGTATGAATTCCAAACATACCAGTAACTTCTTAACTCCCTCCTCCAAAAGCAAGCTTTCAACAGACTCATCACTCTCCTCCTCTTCATCTTTTTTTCTGCAAAAAATTAATAAATCAATCTATATGTTACCGATCTATAAAAATAGGGAAAAGCTCATGTATCACTAAACTAAACTAAAAATATTTGCAAAAAGTTCAAAGATTCTAATAGAAAGATGTGTTTTTCTTCTTCCAGGCTTGATTACAATTTCAAGGTAGCTCATTTCAGAAATATTTCTATTAACAAATTCAGAATTGAATTAAGAAAAAAGGCACATATTCCAATATTGTTCAACAAGTATCTGGTCATTTTTTTCAGTATTCAGAAGTGCCCACCCACTAAAAAATACAATCATACATTTATTTATGAATGATTTTAATATGTATTTTAGAAAAATGTAGCCTCTTTTTATACTAGGTTACCATCATCTAGGGTACCTTGATAAATTGAAAAAGGTAAGGACTTGAGAAATATTGTACATGATTTTATAAAGATCATTCTTATCATTTATTGGCAGCTGAAAAATAATCACATTATACTTATAACTGAAATGACATGACATTTCTAAGTTTGATCAAAACAACTGGAACCAGATTAAATTTGAAAAAAATAACTTTCAACTTGCAGAAATTTGAATGGCTGAATTAGGATATCGTTCTAATGAATATACTAAATGAAAATGTACTTTACTTTGACACTCTCCTTTTGCTTTTATTCATAATGGATAAATGTTCAAACAACTCAAAATGATTCAATTATTGCACTATGAAGAATCAACGGGAGCTTCATTTCAAGACCAAATAACATTGTGTACACTAACTGCACTAAAAATTGTGATTATCTTAGATTATAATTAACAAATATTTACAATAAATTGAAAATTGCAAATATCAATTAATGTTGACACTTTCAAAACTACTTTAGTTAACGGTTTGCGACAGACGCGCACCCGGAATGTTCTCTCGATGTCAATTGTCATATTTTTTATATTTACCTATAGGCATAGGCCTATAGGCAATGAGAGCATCCACGAAAATTATTGCCGCGAGAGGACGCTAAGGGGCGTGAGGTCAGTTCTCATGGTTCTTTCGTTGTTTACATATAAATAAAATGAATTTATTTGAATTATGCCATAAAGAGTTGGGAATTCTTCCAGAGAAGAGAGTTTGAGAGCAACAATAACAGGGCGGAAGGTATGAAGCGGTAATGAGACAAGTACTGCAACCTAGTCAGAGCTAATTTCATATTTTTCAATTTCATAAAAAACATAAAAAATAAGAAAACATCTAGCTTTGATGAAATTTCTATTAAAATTCGCGAAAGGCTTCCTGAGACTGCGCTCAATATACTTGTTGAACTGATTAACAGAGGCGGCAACAATGAAGATCCAGCAAACTTTAGGCCTATATCGTTCATCCCAACCTTAACAAAAATAATTGAGAAACTGGTAAAAAAAAAGAATAATGGAATTTTTGACCAGTAATAGGATACATCAGTATGGCTTTCAGAATTTTAAGAGTACAAGTGAAGCTATATCAAAAGTAATGCAATCGGTGTATAATGAAATCAAGAGTGGGGAAGCCACTACAGCAGTGCTTTGTGACTTATCCAAAGCTTTTGACTGTGTCAATCACAGCATATTGCTTCGGAAACTCATAAGATATGGTTTTAGGGACAACAGTCATATTTGGATTAGTTCATACGTTTCTGACAGAAAACCAATTGTAAGAACGTCATCTAACTCAGACGTGGGAGAGATAAATTGTGGAGTACCTCAAGGCTCTGTCTTAGGTCCTATACTGTTTCTGTTATACATTAATGATTTGACCAACATATCGATCACAGGAAGCTTTACCTTATTTGCTGACGACACCACATTAGTGTGGCATGACAAGGACAAAAACAGATTGCATAACAAAATGTGCCAAGACATGAAAAAAGTGAAGAATTAGTTTGACTCGAATCTTCTATCATTGAATACTAGCAAAACAAATATATTAGCATTCAAGTGTAATATACCTGATATCCCCCTAGACCAGGGGTCTCCAAACTACGGCCCGCGGGCCAAATCCGGCCCGCCAGTGTCATCAATCCGGACCGCGACAGCCAATGATTTACTGTCATCAATCTGGCCCGCGACAACCAATGATTACCTAATTGTTGTTACTATTGCTGTGATAAGTTGGAGAAGAAAACACAGAATGATAATTACTTGGTTTTATTTACTTCCAAGGTAAAACTTAACGACAGAAATGATCACAAAGAAAACTTAACTGAAGTATCTAAGTTTAAGCATATTAATAACTAACAAATAATTGAAATGAATCACAGTAAAACAAAAACACTAAAGAGATTTATGTAATTGTGATTTTCCACCGACTATACTTTGTAGTTGTGGATCAATTTTACTTGTACCAATTATCAAAAGAGATTTAAGATGCTCATCGGTTAATTGAGATCTGTAAACATTCTTTGTGTACTTCATCTTGGAAAACGTTTTCTCACACAAGTAAGTAGTACCAAAAACAGAAAACAACTCACGAGCAAATTTATGCAAATTATCAAATTGTTCCAGTGGAAGACTCTTATAAAATTCCAACAAAGATGAATTTTGATATTTGTTCTTAAGCATATCACTGCACCGTAAATCAATAATTTCCTTTTGGACTTCCGGAGCAATGACATCAAAATCTGAAAAACGAGTATCAAAATTTATCTTCAAAGCACTCAAAGTTTCGATTTCAAAATTGACGGGAAATTCAGTCTCTGTAGTGTGACTGAACGAACTGCCTTATAACGTACTGTCCCCGAGTAGAGAGGACAGGATCCTCCGGGAGAAGGAAATATTAAGATCATATAGTTTTTGGTTCACAGATGGATCAAAAACACCTTCCGGTTCTGGTGTAGGTGTTTTCAGTCGCAGACCCAGGACAGAGATATCAACCTGCCTAGGAACCTATGCGACTGTATTTCAAGCGGAAATTTACGCTACTGAATTGTGTGCGGAGAGATTGGAAGAATCCAAATTTATACACAAGTCAATAAAAATATTGTCGGACAGTCAAGCGGCGTTGGAAGCTCTTAATTCCTGCCGAGCAACGTCTAAATTGGTATCAAATTGCCAAAAACGACTCTCCTCGATAGGAAGACTCCCTTTCAAAGGAGGGTGCTGCAAGCAGCTTCATCGGACCAGAACCTGTCATTGGCATCGCTTTAGGCCTTGCCAAACAAACATCAAACACCTGGATGGCAAGAAGACTTATGGACTTCTGGCAGAATCTTTCAGGATTGGCTCACTCTAAAGCGTTTATTCACCGTTTGAAACTTGATACCAAACAGTTGTTGGGCTACAGTAGGGATGAACTACGATGTCTAACAGGTTTGTTTGAAGGTGGTTGACAATGTTTCGTGGTGTATTTCATCAGTTCGGACTTCCATTGTCTAATATAATACAAACTGATTTGAAATTCCTGAAAGAATCTGTAAAAAAATTAAAAAGATCAACCGAAAAATAACAATTTTATATAAAAAAAATGAAATTACAAAGAAATAACATACAAGCAACAAAATCTACAAGGCATATAGAATACCCACAACAGAAAGTGTGGAAAGTTGGAAATGCAGAACGAAAACAGGACAAGTATGAAGCCGCCAACGTCATCAACATGAGTTCCCGCCCGCTCACGGACATAGAGGAATCATTGTTGAGGAAAGGTCTAAACTTCACCATTGCACCAACATCTGAGCCCACTTTGGAAATAATAACTGCAGTAGAATCCACCAGTTCCCTTATTGATCAGATTGAGGTAGAAGAATTCAGATGGAAAATCAGATAACAGCTAGATCGAGAACCAGTTCCAAATTCTAACATCAGCAATGAAGAGCTCTGAACGGGCTACGTAGAGACAACACCATCAAGATCTTACCGGCAGATAAGGGAAACGCTACTGTTGTGAAGGAAACTGATCTCTACGAACAGAAGATCGAAGAGTGCTTCAGAAAGGAAAATACAAGAAGATCTTAAGAGACCCTTCTGCATCAATTGAAAGGAAGTTGTACCAGATTTTGAAAAAACACCAAATCTATTTTTCGGAAAAAGAGAGATCATCGCTAACACCGCACCACAGTATGGACTACCCAAATCCACAAAAAGGATGTTCCGCTCAGACCGATCATTAGCTACAGAGATTCAGCCACTCAGAACTTGTCCAGATTTATACTACCAATAATTAAACCACTGCAAGGTAAAACATCATCTTTTGTGAAAAATTCAAGGCATTTTGTTGAACTATAGGGAAAATCGAAGTCAAAGAGCAGCATCAACTGATCAGTTTCGACGTGGAAAGCATCTACACCAACGTTCCTGTCGAAGAAGCACTTCAAATCATACAGAAGAAGCTATCCGAAGATGGGGACCTGAAAGATAGAACAAACTCACGGATACAAGTAATCATGGAATAACTAGGATGCTGTGTACCAAACTGCTACTTCCAAATGAAGGACGAATTCTTTACGCATGATGAGGGACTGCCAATGGGATCGCCGCTTTCACCAGTTATAGCCAAAACTCACATGGGACAGTATCTGAACCAGAAATCCAACCACCACCAATCGACTAAGAGAGGAATCAACAACACTCTACTAGACACTGCTTTCGGGCTCTGTAATACAAAGGAAAGTCTTGAAAAGGAACTAGGCATCATCAAAAATGACCTTCAACGGAATGGTTAGTCCAGAGTGATGGTAGAACAGGCTTTAGCTAGAAGACAGCAAGAGCTCCACAAGGAAGAGAAGCCGCCACAACCAGTACTTTTACTTCCCTACATCAGAGGATTATCGGTAGGATTGGGTCCAAGTACAACATCAGGACCTGCTTCAGATCTGGGAACACTATCCGTAGCAGCCTCGCGAAAACCAGGCCACCAAACGCGGACTGCGATTCCAAGATTTGCATTTATCGGATACCCTGCGAGTGCGGAGAATCATACATCGGTGAAACTAAGAGGCCATTGGCTCATCAACATAACATCAAGTGGGCTCAAATCATCCACAAAGGGGAACACTGGTTTAGGAGAAAATTCAAAGAAGCCGCGTATATGTTGTCCAACAACGCATTTAGCTTATGGAAACCCCTACTCAAGCGAAAAACGACCAACTCCCGCTAAAACCAATGAAGCGGAGAGAGTAAAGAAGGGAAAGGTGAAAGCACTCGAATGCCCTATAAATAGTCAGATCTCGGAGGAATAAGTCCAGTTATCACCCGAAGACGATTGTGGATACTAACAATCGAAACGTCGTGACGTAACTTGGTTTGGAATCTTTTAATTTTCAGCTTGTATTAATATTTCAATTTTTATTTTTTTTGGTTGTTGCTTGTATGTTATTTCTTTGTGATTTCAGTTTTTTTGTTTAATAAAATTGTTATTTGTCGGTTAATCTTGTTAATTTTTTACAGATTCTTTCAGGAATTTCAAATCAATTTATATTATATTAGACAATGGAAGTCCGAACTGATGAAATACGTCTAACAGGTCACTTTCATTTGAATCATCATATGAAGAGACTCGGACTGTCGGATGACAGTATGTGTCGCCTCTGTTTGAAAAATGATGGAACAGCAGAGCACATACTTTGTACCTGCCCTGCTGCGGACGAATCAGGATTTTGGAGTTCGGTAGAACCGTACTCTTACCATCTGACCTGAAAGAACATTTACCATACAAACTAATCAGCTTCGTTAAGAAGCTGCGCAACCCTTGCGGCTTGCGGACCTAACTACTCAATATGTTGACACGTTTCTATTGCTAAAGAAATGTTTTGTTGGATATCAAGAACTCGCCTTATAATTTAAACTCAAAGAAAAAATTGATTACTGACATGAAATACTCTAAGCACAAACATTCAAATATTAGTTATTGGATTTATTCACTGTGATATTCGTTAATACAAATATAAAGTTACACTCTTCATAATGAACAGCCAGGTTGAAAAATAACTGTCAAAAAGCCAGTCTGATAAACATATCCTGAAAAATGCATAGTTTTGCAGAAGATGTAGAAATAGTATCTGATAAGTGGAAATTTAACTAGGAATCAGTAAAGCGATAGGCAAATTTATGTATTTTTGTAGTGAATACTAATCGAGATAACTTCATTCCTGAATGTATCAAATATTTACACCTATTTCTTTGTTTTCCTTCATTTTTGCGGTAACAGTCTCTTCTCATTCGCCAGAGACACCTATTATAATATGAAATTTCATATCTTCAAACCATTGAGTTTCATTAAATCTTTCACGGGATATCTCATACCTATTTTACCAATTCGGTAATTATTCCAATATTCGGTATGCATATTTTTCTAAGTTCAGTTTAGCAACATTCAAGTATTGTCGCCAAAATTTGAACGATTAACTCAATAATGTCAAATTTCAGCAAGAATCAGAAATTAAATAAAATCAAAATTCCTATTTGAAATTGACTATATTTCGTTATCGAATATTTCAATCATTATATAATCATTTTGGATTATCATTGTGGAGAATTCTTCCATCAAATTATATTATGTATTTCAACTAATTATACTTTTTTTATATTACTTCACTCCTAATATACATTTCATTCCTCAACAATTTCTTGGAATACGTCAAAATTTGTATTTGAATTTAGTGTTAACATTTTTTATAATAGTATTCGTGTTTCGATTGGGAGAGGTCTTTTTGGATTTATAAGCCTGGAATTTATTTATTTCGTTTCAATAAAGTTCGAAAGTTTTGTCTTTCTTAAATGAGTTATTTGTATATATTCATCTGATCAAATCCAACACAATAACTAGTACTAATACATTCAGCTGTAAGGAATTCATTTTGATTATCTCCTGAAACACGGAGGAATGTGTTCGGTTTTTGATATGTGGGAAGTGTTTCATTAAAAATTCCACTGAGCTCAAAAACTTACACACCTTCGTTCAAGATAGTTTTGTATTGAAAAAATAAATACAACATATGTAAACATTTTATTATATTACATATAAAAATCTAAATGGTAAGCCTTCTAACACTGCCTTCACAAAACATTGATATACAGAAGTAATGAATCAATTAATAAGTAGAAAATCATCCATGAAGCTGGAAAAATAAAATTGTAGAAATGAATTTTAAATGTGCTAACCCATGATGTTGTTTCCAATTTTTGTTTCCAGAATTATCAAACAAATACTTTTTTTATATACTTTTGGAATCAAAATTAGAATCCAATCTCATCTATTTCAGTTTTTATATTTACCTTACATTTCATTTTTTATGTGAGCCTATAGTTTATAAACTATTCTTTATTTTTATTTTAAGTACTGAATCTTTACATATTTGAAAAGTTCCAATGTCCACCAGTCGGTAGAAAATAGTTGTTAGCCATATTCAAAAATAAGTGAATATATTTTGACTGACATGTTTTATAGAGGCGTCAATGTTGATTTTTTTTGGTTTCTTAACCTTGCACATTAAAAGAATGAATTCAAATCAATATGGCAAAATATATATATTGGTCAAATAACAAGACCCCTAAAAATGTATAACTGAGCCAACATCATGAATATTTGAAGAAAAGACATAACAAGAACATGGATATCTATCATAGAATTGAGTAGAAGCAAACAAAAGTCATCACCAAAAAACTATAGGAAAACGTCAAAAAACAAAGCATCTGCATATATTCTTTTGTCAGGTATTGCAATTATCTCCCTCTTTTATATAATAGAACTAAATAAAATAATTTTTAATTAATTTTATTTGTAACTTAAGGGAGCTACCGACCAGACTTTTTTTTTATTATTTCATCTATTAACTTTATAAATGGGGTGAATTTTTCGGTTTGCCTTTGATGATACTTATGGGGATTGTATATTTCTCAGTGTATTTGTTTTGTAGATGGTTAGAAGCCCTCAAAAAAAATAATAAAACAAAATCAAATATATGTTTTCAAGAAACACTTCATTATGAGATATTCACTAATATATGTTTAGCTATTGGGACAGAAAGGTTTTGGCTTCCTACTTCTCCATCTTCATTTTTGTATAGAGTTTATTTTGAAATTAATTGCTTTCTTCCTTTCTTTGGGAGATTACCACTTTTTTGTATAAAGAAGCAGTAGAAAGCCAAAACCTCTCTTTCCCAAAAATTAATCTCTCCTAAAAACATACCCCTTTAATTTATGTTTAACTTATAATAATAATTTAGAACGCACTATACAGTTCTGTAATTGTAATGTTACGTTATAGATATTTTTTTAAATATCAACTATTTACTTATAAGAAAGTGTTGATCGAATTGATATACTTGAAATAATATATCACAGGAGGAGGTTTCCATAATTGATACAAGAATCAATTACTTTTTTTTACTCAATAAGAAATCACTTATTTGAATATATTAATTACATATATACAACTACTATCAACTATTCAATATTCTTTATAAAATAAGTCTCCACCTTCACAAGTTCTGGAATGAAATAGACACCAAGAGTCTTGATCAGTTTCCAAACAGTCAAAAAAATTTGTTTCTTTTTTGTAAAACTGAACTTGCCATGGAATATATTAAATAAATCATATCAACAAAAAGTCATCCAAATAAGATTTCCTTATCCTTATTGTTATATTGATTTTCCAATTTCTTGGTGGACTCATTCAATTCATTAGTAAGCCTGGTATTCTCATTAATTTTATCTCGGAGATCCTCACTCACCTTACGACATTCATTCAAATACATTTTAAACTTTTGAGCTTGTGTATTTCGACTCTTTCTAGGGACAATATTTTTTTTAACTTGATGATTTTTAATATATTCAGTATATTCTGCATTATCGATCATAAGTTCTTCTTCAAATTTCTGCAGGTTGTTGCCAAATTTGTTAATGTCACCAATATATATTTCTGTTTTTAAATGGGCATTTTGTGCCATTTTGTACCAATCGCCAAAATTTTCAGCTAATTGTTCGTACTGGGGAAACACTTCTTTTTCAAATAAAGCTTTAATCCTACCAATAGTTTCGGTAATTTTTATTCGTTCTAATATATGAAATTGTTCATCATTATAAGATAAGGTACGAGTTGCTCGATCTCTAACTAAGTGTTGCCAAGAATCTCTCAAATTTTCTACCTGAGTTTTTGCTCTAGCAGGTGCTAATGTTTTATATGGGCACTTCAGATCTCTACTCATACTATCCCATTGTAATTTTAATGTATTTTCTACGCAGTGAACCTTATATAAAGTACTTACTCCACCTTCTATTACACACATAAATTCTTTGCTAATCTTGTTGAGCTTATCCACATAATTGTTTTTTAGGTCATAATTAGTTAGTTGCTGGGACAGTTCCAACATTTGGGCAGTACTATTGAATATCATTGTTTTGTCGAGAAGGTGTTGTGTATTTTGGTGCAATTGTTTCAGTTCTGCATTTATATATTTACTGAAATTTTCTACTGTATCACGTATCAGTTTGCTGAACAAGGAATACTTCTCAATTTGTCTTTTGCACTGATGTCCTATACTACAAGCAAACTTTGCTTGGACTGCATCATTTTCCACAGAAACTACACTTGAAAAATCATTGAACTTTGGCAACTCCTGATCTGGAATGATGGTTATGTTATTATTTTCTCTGTCAAATAAAAAAAGGGGGTCCTCTTTAGTAGTGGTAGGATAACCAGTTGCTAGGGTATACTCGTCTATAAGACTCCTAAAGAGACTGTTCTGATATATCAAAATTTGGCTAGAGTCTTGAATTTCTGTTTGTTCTGCTATATAATTTTGAAACTGCTGGTATGTTTCATCAGGCATAATGTATACTTTTATCAACTGAGCTTTGGTCACATGAAAAATATTGACCACTTTCCGAGACAAAACAACTTCTACTTCTTTGAAAAATCTCTCAAAACTCCAAATCTTTCTGTGATCCGCTTCTAACAGACCAGCCAATAAAGGAGTGATAATTTTTTTCAAACCAAAACTTAGTTGACAATTCATTGGAAGCTCTCGCTTCCATTCAATTGGGCCATTTTCTTTGGTCTGAATACCAGATATCACACCACTTTCCTTTTTAGTTGTGATGTGATGCATGGTTTCCTTATTCCTGCGTCCACCATACGGACGAAATGGTAAGTTTCCTGTTGCAACATGATACAAAGTTACACCAATAGACCATAGATCAATTGTTGCTCCAAATGTTTTATTTGCGTTTTTCCTTAAAACAGCTCTCTCGTACATATCAGGGTGGAGATATTCTTCTGTACCATACAGAGATTGAAAATACTGACCTTCTTGAAGTTCTCTAGCAGCCCCAAAATCGGTAAGTTTGTAGACTGTTGTGCGATCTTCTCGAATGAATTTCATGATATTTCCTGCAAAATTTTCATTTTTTAGACTTCATATGCCAAACATAAACAACTTCAAATTACAATAAGAACACATAAATATATCACTAGAATTACACTATCAAAATCACATGTAGAGATTGTGATTTATTTCAATACATGAATAGAATTTGTTGAATGCATATTTAAATGAGTTATTAGCACTCATAAAATAATAGATATTACAAAAGTAATTGACCAAGTAGAGCACAAAAATGTTTTCGTGTGCCATATGATAAATATTTCACTCTTGGCAATATTAAACAGGAAGGTAAGAATACCATTCAATTATGATGAATGAATGCAATGAGATGTGGGAATATCATTCCCAATGAATATTTTAACTGTGATAAACGAATGCAATCTGATGTGTGGTTACTACCTTACTTGAACATATCAACCAAATTTAATATATCTCTAATATAACCAGCCTCTTACCAATTGATATTGAAGGCCCTGTTCAGCTAGCAAATAAAGTAACCAACTGACGCCACTTCGTACAATTACCCACTTGAAGTGTGGTTAGTAACTGTACGAGGTTGCTAAAAAATTAGTAATACATCACCAAAATAAAAGGTCTAAAAGCATCAGGTAATCTTGGTTAGTACAAGACAACAGTCAATTATCCAGTATATTTAACATGAATTATTCCTTTATACATAATTAGTGCCGAAAAAATCTGAAATCTTCAATAGTGAGAGTTCATTCCTCCAATAGAAATTTTATCAATTTGTTTTACAATTTTTCTACGGATTTTGATTATTTTTACAATTTTGACAGAAATTCCATCTATGCCTGTCGTTTTTTTTTGAAATCCAATTTATCAATAATGTTTTCAATTTCTATCTTACTGATTGGTTTAAAAAACATTGTCGATGAACGGCAATCTTTTTCTTCAAATTCTTTCAAGGAAATTTTTCGATAATTTTTCTCCAACGCAGTTTCTTTACCGATTTTGACTATTTTTACAATTATGACAGAAATTCCATCTACAGCTGTCGTTTTTTTCAGATCCAAATTATCAATAATTCTCAATTTCTCTCATATTGACTGATTCTAAAAACATCATCGATGAACAGCAATTTTTTTCTTCAAACTCCTTTAATGGAATATTTTCAATAATTTTTCTCCAACGCTGATGAAACTGGAGTTTACTACACAAATAATTTCTGGATCTCCAATTTTTTTTCCATTTATAGTAATAGAACAGATTTTTTTTGAACATTGTGATTGTTTCCATTTTATTCTTTATCGATCTAGCATTCATATAAAGGATTCTCAGGATATTTAAAATATGTTTGTTCGAATTTTTATTATTATGTCTTTTCTGCACTCTTCATATGTACAATGAGGACATACTTGTGAATTTTGTCAGTTCTTTATGGGTTTACATATATACACAAAAACACTACCATAATTGTATATGAAATATCTCCAAAATAAGCACAGGATATGAAAAAAAACTAGTTTTCTTCATCTCCTGAAGATGCCAACTTGGTTGGTGAAACATGCAGCGAGAAAAGTATTGCACTTCTCGGGGCTTGGTTACTTAAGATCCTTCATCTTCAATATCATCTGGAACGTCAATCTGTATGAGAATAGAAGAATAGAATAGTTTATTAGCTACGTGATACATTTGAACAAATATTTGTAGCAAGTCAAAACACAAAAATTTCTAAATATGACGTCATATATACAAATAAAACCATCACAATGCTTGTATAACAGAACAGTGTACATAATAATGAAAACAATCAATCAACTAATGTTAAAAATGAGAACAATTGTTACTCACTCAAAGTCACATGAATTATCTATAACATGTATTCATCTGTAGAATAAAAACAGTGATTCAAAAAAAATGATTTGAGTTTTTGCTTGAAACAGTAGAAACTGAGTTGTTTTATGTGACATGGTAACTTATAGAATTTCAAATTCAATGAATTATTTTGTGAGGTGCTCAGTCTGAATCTCTCAGTTCTTATCAGATTTCCTGATCTTGTAGGATATTCATGTTGTTGCGATTGTAATATGTATTTTGATTTATTTTTATGAATTTCAATCAATGTTTTATATACAAAAGCTGTAGGAAGCGGCATTATTTTGAGATGTGGACAGTCATAAATTGGGTCTTGACAAGCAACGATGGAATATTATACCAGAATACCAGAACTAATCAGGAAAATAATAATACATCCATAAATCTTGGAAGAAGCCAAAATAGGGAATTTGCTGTTGATTTCTTAAAAAGGCTGCCAAAAATGCCGTCTCATTACTGCCGCTCTTCCACGACGAAAGAATATTTAGAACCAGTAATTGAGTCCAAATCTGAATTGCATCGAATTTATCTTAAAGCATGCCAAAATGAGGGGAGAGCGGCATTAGCCAGGAAAAAGTTTCTTGAAGAATTCGAGAACCTCAATCTTGGACTTTTTCAGCCCAAAAAGGATCAGTGCGATATTTGCATTGGATATAAACACAAGCAAGTATCTGAGGAAGTTTATGCACATCTTGTGAAACGTAAGGATGAGAAAAGGGAGCTTAAGGCACAGGAAAAAGATAAAGCCATTAGAGGAGAGCAATTGACATACACAATGGATTTGCAGGCTGTGAAGCTATCTCCAATGTTAAAAGCGAGTGCTCCGTATTATAAAATGAAATTATGTGTACATAATTTCACACTTCATAGCATTGCCACAAAAGACGTCACTTGCTATTTATGGAATGAAAGCGAAGGTGGTCTAGTAGCAGCGGTTTTCGCGAATTGAATATTAGATTTCCTCGAAAAGGAAATAGAAAAACACCAGGCTAATTCGGTGGTTATCATAAGTGATGGTTGCACGTATCAAAACAGAAATGCACTGCTTAAATTTGCAATTGAAAACAAAGTCACGATTACTCAGCATTATCTAGAAAATGGCCATACCCAAATGGAGGTCGACAGCGTACACAGCACTATTGAGGTTAAACTAAAGAATAAAGAAATCTACCTTCCATCTGATTATGCCAGAATATGTAGAGAGGTTAGACCAAAGCAGCCTTACCACATGAACTACCTGGATCAAACATTCTTCAAAGATTTTTCGACTATCCATTATGTCTCATCAGTGCGACCCGGAAAAGCATCCGGTGATCCTGTTGTTACAGATGTGTGTTCTTATAAATATTTACCTGAAGGCCAAATTATAAGTTAAATGTTTGAGACGAGTGGCTTCAACTACCACAACATATGAAAAAAGGACCTTTTGAATTGCCACAGCTTTATTTTCAAAAATTGAAAATATCAGGGGAAAAATTCAATCACCTCCAAGAGCTGAAAAAGGTAATTCCAAGTGACTGCCACTGATTTTACGATGAGCTTCCACATTCATAGTTTGTAAGAGAATAATGTTCGATTTGTTATATACTAAGGAATAATACAGTTTTTTCCACTGAAAGTTGTTATTTTTTGTGTTTTATAGCTAATATTAAAACCTCGTATCCATCAACATTGCTTAAATTATCTGTAGGAGAAATCCTCGTAAGCAACATTTTATTTTTTGTTGGTCATTATATTTATTTTGTTTTTATCAACTATACACTAAACTCATCGCTATCAGTTCGTTATATTACAAAAAAAAAAACATGTTCCATACTACTGAATTGAAATCATAACACAGTTTTTTGTGTCTCCTGTGAGTTTTTCGTAGATCAGCGACGATATGGGAATGAAGGTCTGCAGCAAGCGATCTTAGGTAGAAGGTATCATTTTACTAGGTTTTATTACAAGTAAGTTCCTGAACCAGTTTTCATTTTTGAGTGGACGTATCTTGAAAAGCAAACCAGAGAGCCAAGACTAATTGATTTTTTTTTTCAAAAATTAGTGTGAAACGAATATTTGTTTTCTTTTGATTTGATTAAATATTAGGTATAACCATTTCATATTTAATAGTATGATTAGGTTGTGATGCGTGGCAGATGTAGTTAATTGGTGATCTACTTATATGTTCTAGTTTGATGTTAATCTCATATTCCTTTGACCTGAGACCTGGGATGATGTTAATATAATCACTACATTATCCAGGACCTTATTGAAGAGTAAACTAACTATTATTAGTGATTCATAGTCAATCTGGAACTACTGACATACCTGGTTTAAGGTCTCTGTGAATCAAATTGTTATCCCTAAGGTGCTTCATTCCAGCATACAGATGTTCCAAAACCAGAAGGAATTCTGATTCATCTAACCCATAGGTATTTTCGGGATCATCCAGTATGTTGAACAAACTTCCACCTGTGCACAGCTCCATAACAATAACTTTTCCTCTATTCTCTTGTTCTTCCTCGATAGCAAGAAGTTTAACAATATTTTCATGTTTGACCTTCTGCAAAACCTCAAACTCTCGAAGTTGAATTTCTTGAGGTCTAAGTGTACTTATATGGTTAAATGTTTTTACAGCAACAGGTTCTCCATTCACTTTATTAACTCCTTGGTGCACCGTTGCAGTAGCCCCTTTTCCCAGAATACTAGTAGTGGACCAAACAAAGTTGGTAGAGCCTCGTAAATAAGATGACATCTTGAGTCCTGGGATTCACACCCAAAACATGAAAGGCTTTATTACTGCTTTTTTTTCAGTATAATGTATAACTTTAGT
Organism: Leptinotarsa decemlineata; assembly: GCF_000500325.1. Taxonomy (NCBI): domain Eukaryota; kingdom Metazoa; phylum Arthropoda; class Insecta; order Coleoptera; family Chrysomelidae; genus Leptinotarsa; species Leptinotarsa decemlineata. Next base: position 65,959 of record NW_019289867.1, read on the forward strand.
AAGCGATGAATGTGAGAGGCATTTCTACTAATGTTATAAACTTCAAAAATCAACTTCAATAATATGTTCTCTCAAGCATTGAGAATGTGACACATTTCTGTAAACTATTATGAAAAACCGCAAATAAAAACTAAAAACAAATACAAATACACTACACTAGTTCTCCTTCTTCTTAGTTTTGGTCCCAGCCAGGTTTGGCACTATTAGGAACGTGCTTTTTTACTAACACACACAAAATACATTGTGTTTTGTGTCACTAGCACGACAGATCACAAAATATCGATAATTTCATTATCATTCATTGCTTCCTTATGCAAAAACATTTAACGATATTTTGAATTATTTCGACATTATTTGCATCGCGGAACTATAGTTTTGTGGACCAATATGACAAGTATAAATAAATTCTTGACATCTAATTTGTACAGTTCAGAAAAAGTATTTTTATCCATGCGTTCGATCAAGCGCTCACAACTATCACGTTCGCGACCTCAATTTTCCCGTTCCACTTGCTTGCGAGCGTTACTGTGGTAAACTCAAGTGGAATGGATCATGGAACATTTTGGGCGCTCATGTAAACATTACAAATGGCGAGGTTGAAAATATGAAGTAGAAGTTTTAATGAGGCTACGTAACGATTTTTGGAGTTTCTTCTTGACGTTTCACTGAGGCAAATGGCTGGCTTCTTCAGAGTTTATGCATCCTCCGGTGTCATCGGAGATAACTCAGTGACACTGAAAAACTCGGGATGAATGCAAAATATACAGGCCAATCGACCCCAGAGATTCAGCCTAGCTCCGACATCCCAGCGCAATGCGTAGGGTGGCAAAAATCCTATAAACAAAAAATCATCTATTGCGAAAAAGTATCCACAGGTACCCGAACAGATGAAAACCAGAGAACGATCTGCTGCGACGATGTGCTAGGTACCCGAGCAGATGGACCAAAGAGAGAGACCGAGTATACAAACTACAGAAGGCTCACCACCGACATCTAGATACCTATAACACCCCCCTGAACGAGACGGGTCAGCGGGCCTTTTCGGTAATGCGAAGCAGGGGAGAAAGATCTCCCACGTTTTCAATAAACTCAATTCATTAATAAATATAAGCGAGATGTTGAGGTCACTCAACGATCTCATTCGGCTGCTGGAAGACACCACAGGAGCCCTAGAAAAGTGAAGAGCGTTTGTGGAGTTCCTCCAGAACATCGACAACTACAATTTATAATATTGTACATATGTCATGTTCTGGGGAGCGACACAATCGCAACTACAAAGTGAATGCTAAATCCAATAACCTAACTTGGATTTTTAGCATACGCCGACCGCCAGCGAATATGATATTTGAGGGACGTTAGCATCAAACTCATTGGCGTATAAACACAGACAGGAGACGCTAAGCGAATTAGAGTCGTTCAAAAGTCTGGGTCTCAACTTACGAGAACTCACTTACAACGTGAAAGACGTACTCCACTGTCTCCCCTTCCCGGCGGAGCCATGAGGGTGCGTCTTTTTCAGGGTATCCCTGTTTTTCCCCTCCATTCCTTCGGGAGTATACGCTTGACATATAGATAGTATGTTCATAAAATATCGTAAATAAAGATTTTTGAATTTTGATTTTACAAATTACTTTGTTTACCAACTGGCCGGATAGCCTTGGTTGCTGAGGCTAACGAATGGAACAGGAATAAGAAGAGAAATACAGATAGGTAATTTTAGATTACCACCTCATGTTTTGTTTTAAAATTTGTTTGAATAGAGTGGTCTACTTTTGTATAACAATGGGAAGAAGGAAACCGGGATTCAGAAAGAATCACCATTTCAGTCATAAAAACAGGGTGAGATATTTGGAATGATTTTAGTTCAATTAAAATTATAAATTATGATTTCAGGGCATTCAAGTTCAAGTCAAAGAACCTGCAACAGATTCTCGAAAGCCTTATAATGACATTATTAGAGAAAATGAAAAATTTGTTCAGTATTATAAGGTATAGTCCTTAATTTACGTGTATATATAAATACATTAAGTTGCCAAAATGTAATTTCATCACATTTTCAAATACTTCTTTCAGACTCTGGGGGTGTGCAAAAAAGAAGAATTTGATGAATTCATAACAAGTCTAAAAACTGACCTTCCTGCTACCTTCAGAATCACAGGGTCTAAGGGTGTGGCAAGAAAAATGTTGGAAATTGTTGAAGACCAGCTTATTAAAGATTGTGTTGATCAAGTTGATGAAAATGAAAAACCCCCCAACATATTTCCATTACCATGGTATTAAGAGAACACATTGTTGTCATTTTCATTTCAGGAGCTCACTTCGTATAGTAATAACATGTAGTGTTTGTTGCTTTCTTTACTATCCAAAGATCGTAAGAGGCAGATCTTAATTCTATCATTTATTTCATCAAAGTAATATTTTTTTTGAGTACTAAAGTATTTCTTATTATTGGCAAAATTATAAAATAAGCCCAGGAAAAATGGAGCCTTGTCATGCAGCAAGTTATAGCTGCTTACTAGTTGTTTCCTAGGAATGCTACAGTCTAACTAAAAATGATGTGCTTCTGTTGGCGACCCAAGTATGTGTTGTTTTCTGTTTTGGGAAACCAGGTGTTGTCCATCTTTGTACTTGGCTGTTCCACGGTGATGAGACCTCTAGCTAGAAAACTCTGTTTGTAGTGTGCTTTTTTTGGCAATTATTTTCATGTATCATGAGAAGTAACAATTGACGAAACATCGTAGAACTCACAACTGATGGACAACCAGGAAAACAAAGCCACATATCTCACCATCTGTGAAAACCTACATTGTAAACTGCTCTTATACCACAACTTATGATTAACACCAGTGTTGTATATATTCATTTATATTTCACACTGTATAGGTCATATTTTACCGATGTGTGTAGACAGTGAAGTCTGTCATTCTGTTATCACTTTTGTCATATGCATTTTTGTAATAAAGTATTACGTATTTCTTAACAAGAATTTACATATACAATAGTGGCGACGAGGACGGGATAGAATAAAATGGATTCTGAACAATTCAGTATCCTGATTAAGACTCTTACGGAATCATTACAATGTTCACAAAAATCCAGTTCCCCAGAAGTTATTCCTTTAGAACCTTTTTGCGAAGAAACGGAAACGTGGGACATTTTCATCAAGAGACTAGAGAATTTTTTCAATATGAGAAATTTCAAGGGTACCTTGGCAGAGATTGACAATAAGAAGAAAGAATGGTTGATACATTCCGTGGGTACAAAAACATTACAACTTCTATACAATTTGACTAGTCCTGACGATCCGAAAACCAAATCATATGATTCTCTCCAAATTCTAATTAAAGAACATCTTCATCCCAAACCCAGCGTAATCGCGGAAGAAAATCGTTTCACAAGAAGAATACAACAAGAAGGTGAAAGCATTCCCGATTTTGTAGCAGATCTGAAGAAACTATCAAGAAATTGTGACTTTCGATGTCTTTCTTGTAATGCGTCCACCGCTGATAAACATCTATGGCAGCAATTTATTAGTGGACTGAAAAACTCCAGTTGGTTGGAAAAACTAATTCAGCTGAAAGAACCTAACAATACTTTTTCGGATTGTGCTCAAACAGCACCAGCAATGGAATCGGCTCACAAAGATTCGAAAGAAATTCAAGCATTGCAATCATCTTCGATGTCAATATCTCAAAATCAACTGAAATTCAGTCAAAACTTCAAAAGGTCATCTCCGAATCCGTCCAAGCGTTTTTGTTTTCGATGTGGTGATGAATCGCATTTAGCAAATGTCTGTAAACACGTTCGTTCACATTGTGGAAGGTGTGGTCGAGTTGGACATTTAGATGCAGTTTGTAGAAATGGAAAACCAATAACAAATCATCCAAGTGTCAAACCTACCAAGAAATTTGTGAAATCCAATAATCAGAATCAGATACATCCAGTAACTCAACCAAGTTCTAGTGAGGTTATTGTGGAAAATGATTCTGATGATGAATTCTATTACATCAACAATATCGTAGACTGTGTGTGACAGAATCTAAGCGAAAACCGAATAAATTTCTCCTTGATGTTCAATTAGATGATAAACATGTAGAAATGGAATACGATACCGGAGCAGCAGTTTCTTCTATATCTTATGATATGTTTAAGGAGCTTTTTCCCAATAAACAGATTCACACAAGTGAACTTCCTTTGAAGACTTACACAAGAGAAATAATAAAACCAATTGGATACTCAACTTTTGAAGTCAGTTATTGCGGACCAAAAGTATTGGCTAACCTATATATATTACCTGGTGAGGTAGAACCTATTTTTGGTCGTGAATGGCTCAAAGATAATAAAATTATTCCACCTGAAATTCATCAGGTACAGGACGATATATATTGGTCAGAAAATTCGAAATCCCAAATTTTGAATGAATTACGAAAAGAATTTAGTGCAGTTTTTGAAACTGGAATTGGTAAAATAAATAATTATGAAGCCAAATTATTTCTTCAGGAAAACTCTATACCAATTTACTGTTCTGCAAGAAAAGTTCCATATGCATTGCAGAAGAAGGTAGAAGACGAGATAGACCGCCTGGAAGAAAAAGGAATTTTGACAAAAATTGAATATAGCGAATGGGGTACGCCAATAGTTCCAATTGTTAAGAAAGATGGTACTATTCGATTGTGTGCTGATTATAAGGTTACAATTAATAAAATTCTCTAAAATGATCGATATTAAATGCCTAATGTAGAAGATATATTTGCTACAAGTATGATTGGTGGTAAGCTTTTCACAACTCTCGATATCAGAGAAGCTTACCTTCATATGCCTATGGATGATAATAGCGCCAAAATCCAAGCTATAACCACAACGAAAGGAGATTATACTGTTAACCGTCTTATGTTTGGAACCAAGGTGGCACCAGCAATTTGGCAACGTTACATTACAAGAACCTTATCCGATATACCGGGGGTATGCGTATTTCAGGATGATATCAAAATACAAGGATCAAGTTTCCATGACCATCTTCAGACATTAAAAAAAGTTCTGAAACGTTTGCAAGATGTTGGCCTAAGAGTTAGAGAAGATAAATGTAAATTTTTTGAGTCCATAATTACTTATCTGGGACATACTGTATCTGACAAAGGTCTAGAAAAGACTCCAGAGAAGATCAAGGCAGTAGTCAATGCAAGAATTCCAACAAACACATCTGAGCTGAAGAGTTGGCTGGGACTAGTAAATTACTATAGTAGATTTCTCAAGAATCTAGCGACGAAACTATCTCCATTGTATAATTTACTCCAGAAAAATGTTACTTTTCAATGGACAGAACAATGTCAAAATGCTTTTGATCTTATGAAACGGGAAATTACATCAAGTGAAATTCTCTGTCCATATGATTCTAAGTTACCATTAGTACTGGCTACAGATGCAAGTCCCTATGCGCTTGGAGCAGTCCTCTCCCATATAATGCCGGATGGCACTGAAAGACCGATTGCTTACGCTTCCAGGTCTCTCAGTAAATCAGAGAAAAACTATAGACAAGGAAGCTACTTCGATATTTTGGGCTTGCAATAAATTTTTCCGTTACTGTTATGGGAGAAAATTCCGACTGATCACAGACCACAAGTCATTAGTGTCCATTTTTCATCCAGAGAAGCATCTTCCTAGTATGGTGGCTACTAGAATGCTTCATTATGCTCAATTCTTACAAGGCTTTGATTACGAAATTTCATACAGATCAACAGAAAAGCATGCGAATGCAGACGCCTTATCTAGATTACCAGAAACCGCAAACAACACATACTTCCATTTATACAGTAGCACATTACCAATTACAACAGTTGTTAGTTCTACCAGTAACGCATACTGAAATTGCCAAAGAAACTCAAGCGGATTCTATTCTAATGAATGTCTACAAAAGTTTACTTGAAGGAAAGAGAATCACAGAAATTGGATACGTTGGTAATGATTTGGAATTTTCACTTACACATGGTGTTATTTTAAAAGGTTCAAGGGTGGTTATTCCGACCACACTACGGAGAAAAATCCTGGAAGAACTACATGAAGCTCATACAGGTATAGTGAAGATGAAAGCGCTAGCCAGATCTTACGTCTGGTGGCCAAAAATTGACTCCGATATTGAGCAATTAGTCAAAAGTTGCATACCATGTCAAAGTGCTCAAAATAAACCGATGAAGGTACCACCTCACTGTTGGGAATACCCAAGCTCTCCCTGGCAACGAATACACATTGACTTCGCTGGTCCTTTTATGGGTAAATATTTCCTACTAGTAATAGATGCATTTTCTAAATGGCCACAGATCATTTCCATGACTTCTATGGTTGCTTCAAGAACAATTTCCATTTTACGTAATCTTTTTGCCCGTTATGGTCTACCAGTCATTTTAGTTAGCGACACTATTTAGATCTCGAAAGTTTGAAGTGTTTTTGAAAAGTAATAGTATCCTGCACAAGTACTCAGCACCATATCATCCGGAAACAAACGGCCAGGTTGAAAGATACGTCCAAACAATGAAAAATGCACTGAGGAAATTGACATCTAACCGAGACAATTTGGATTGTAAATTGGCCAACTTACTAATGCAATATAGAAAAATACCAAATTCAACTACGGGAATGTCACCTGCCATGCTTTTTTTACAAAGAGAAATTCGTACAAAAATTGATTTACTCAGATACATTGAAAATGAAGACAACAAAAATTTAATTCGACCTCAAATGAAGTATTTCATCCCTGGTCAACGAGTTCGAGTTCTGAATTATGATAAAAGCTCAAAATGGAAATTCGGAAAAATTGTTAAAAAAGAAAGTTAACTGCATTATTACATCGAGGTTGATGGTAAGTTGTGGCGACGACATTTGGATCAAATAGTGCCAACGGAGGTAGATTGGTCGGATAATTACAGAAATATCCGATGTTGCTCTTACGGAAATATATCACCCAATGAAGGCATTAACATATCTACCACTCAAAGCTCCAATCAGGAAACAACGGAAATGAACAATGAACAACAGGAAGGGATTTCAATTTCACTACCGGAGAATGAAGCATCAATTTCTGACTATTCATCTATAGAAAATTCGGATGGCAATAAAGATCAACAAACGAACACATCAAATACTGAGAAGAGCAATCAAGCAGTAAGGAGAGCTATGCGAGTGAGAAAACCTGTGCAAAGATTAAACCTCTAAATAAAGGGGAAGATATATGTTGTATATGTTCATTTATATCTCACACTGTATATGTCATATTTTACCGATGTGTGTAGACAGTGAAGTCTGTCATTCTGTTATCACTTTTGCCATATGCATTTTTGTAATAAAGTATTACGTATTTCTTAACAAGAATTTACATATACAATAACCAGTGCAAAAATTTATCGTCATTATCAGAAGTGTTTCTTTGAAATAATTATTGACATTTTGATTGTTTTTTTTTTTTTCTCTTGAAGTTGATTGGGCTGAAAAATTATGACTTTAGTAACCGTTTGATTATTTTATGTGAAATATTACTTTTTCAGGTATCCTAACAAACTAGCTTGGCAAATGGAATTGACAAGAAAAGATATAAGGCGATGTGAGGCATATTATAAATTGCACAATTTTCTCATATCTGAAACAGAACATGGTACAATATCTCGTCAAGAAACTGTTAGTATGATTCCTCCGTTAGTTTTGGATGTTGAGTCTCATCACAAGGTAAATTTGTTCTATCTATCCGTTGGAAAAAACTATGATTTTTCTGAAGATTCTAGATATGTGTGCCGCCCCAGGTTCCAAAACAGCTCAACTCTTAGAACTTCTTCATGCAAAAGATGAAGCAATACCATCAGGTTATGTTATTGCAAATGATGTTGATAATAAACGATGTTATATGTTAGTACATCAAGCTAAAAGATTAAATTCACCATGTGTGGCTGTAATCAATCATGACAGTGCCGTTTTACCCAATTTGTTCACGACTCTACCAGATGGATCTGCAGAGCAGGTAGTAGCATATTGATTACAATAATTACTCTTTTGAATCTGAAATTCATATACTTATTCAGTTTCTGAAAACCCATTTTACAAATTTCAGCTTACATTTGTGTAGACAAACAATTGATCTGAAACTAAAGATTATATTAAGGGTATTTCTGTTTTATGCTCTAGACCAGTCTACTTTAAATAATTGGTATTCAAATGATTGTAATGTTCCAAATATGTCTATTTTTGAGTAGTATATATTATACCAGAGTATATATTTCACCAGAGCATCAACGATTTAATTTGTGTGACAGATGTCTGAGTACAAAGGTTGTTCATTTCTACCTAATTACACAGAAATCTCAACCCAAACTCCCCTGTCAAGTTTCAACTCATAAAAGTGATAAAAATGAAAAAGCTTGATATCGTACCCATGCCTCAGTGTTCTAACTGGTTTTGTTAATTCGATTTTCGGGGATATCAGAAGAAAATCAACTACCAAATGTTAACAGATTACCCAAAGTGCAAATTAAAACAAAGCTGGCATTGCAGACAATGTGCACACAACCTTAAATAATTATGCATGTAAACCTTCCTTTTAAATTACTTCGTCCATTGGTGAAAACTATATGAAAATCCATTCCAAAGTTTTTGAGTTCAAGATCTATCTTGTCATTTTAATGTTTTCAAATTTGAATAGGCAATGAAATATGTATCGGCGTCAGCTTTACCAGATCTTTGTTGTGATGAACCACAATGATTATAAATGTCAAAAACTGCTGTTATGAAGTCAACCCATCACTGATAATTTTTCTTACAAAAACAGTGTTGTTTCTACTAGTAATTATTGTCTGTTTTTCATTGACTTTATGCTGTTTTTGATATTGTCTGTATCGTAATGAGTATCTTCCCTAGTGACCTTAAAATTAAACATTATAATGTTTAGCGTAAGTACTGATTATGGATGAAATTATGGATTCCAGAATATTATTAATAGTAATAATAATGATAACTTGAAACATGGAAATCTACAATGCCTGATTATTTATGTCTACTAGGGACAAAATACTCTCACACCCAATGATATCGCAATGTAGGTTTTCTTGGATGGTAAAAATTATGTTAGATAATTTTTCATATTCATCTAATCAAAGTTCATTGAAGTTAAATGTTTTGGAGTCATTGAACATTTTTTCATTACAGTTCGCTGCATTTAATATAACTGTATTAGAACTGAAAAGTGAACACAAATATCTGACACTGCACACCGTTATCGCTAATAACCTACATATTTGACAGGTTCTAGGCAGAGCAATGGAATATGTCAACAATATGTCTATCAAAAAATTATAGAAACCTTAGTGAGCTAAATTTGGATAAAATAAAACTAGATTTAATTTCATGTGATGGGATTTGAATTCAACAACATATATTTCGATTTACTTAATAACTGTCAATCAGTTATCGATAAAGTTGCACCAATTCAAGTCTGTCACTATAAAAGTAACATTCCATGGTTTGACAACGAAATTCATATTAAAATAAAACAACGTGATCAGATATATAAGGATTTTATTAAAACTATTGGAGTGAATAGAAATGTCAAATGGAAAGAATTTAAGAAACAGAGAAATTAAGTAGTAAATTTATCAAAAAAGAACAATACTTCTTCAATAGAGTAGATATGTATAAAAATAACTCTCAACTGATGTGGAAAACATTAAAAAAGTTTATAAACATGAATTGCCAAAACTTTCCGAGCTGTATAGAATGTAACTCAACAAACCAGAGGTATATTGTTAATAATAAAACTGAAATAGTAAACGAATTTAACTACTACTTCATTGCTAGTATTCAGCAAATTGTTGATAGTATAGATAATGTTCAAGATTGGAAATTCGATTATTATAATCTATATCCTAATTTTTCCAAGTTTCACATATTAACAATGAATGAATTATGTCTAATTGTTAACTCATTAGACAACAAAAACAATGTTCATGAGATCTTAAATTCCAAAATGCTCAAAGTCATTTTTGAAACATGTGGACATTTTAAACCTTGTAAATACTTCTCTTCAAACTTCTAAAATTCCAAATCCTTTAAAAGTTATTATTATAGTTCCCATTCAAAAGGTAAACATACAATCAAGGCCAGTGAATATAGACCTACAAATACATTACCACCAATAGAAAAAATTCTTGAACTATCTGTTTATAAGCAAGTACTTGATCATGTTGAAAAAAATGAAATTTCAATAAATAATCAATCTGGATTTCGTAAAAAATATTCATGTGAATCCGCACTACAACTCACTTTATCCAAATTCAAAAAAGAAGTTGATAACAATAAATTTGTAGTAGCTGTTTTTCTTGATCTGAAGAAGGCGTTTGAAACAATTGATCGTAATATTCTTCTAATAAAATTAAGAGGTTATGGCATTGATGGTGATGTTTACCAATGGATACCTGACTATTCATCCCATAGAAAGCAAAAAGTCAGAGTTTAAGATAATATCTCGCAGGAGTTGGATATACATATAGGTGTACCTCAGGGTAGCGTTTTAGGACCTCTGCTTTTTATCTTATACTTAAATGACATAAACTTGTTTATAAACGTTGATTTTATAAATTTATTTGCAGATGATACACTATTGGCATGCTACGATACAAGCTTTGATAAAGCTATTGTTAAAAGGAATGCCGCATTAAAGGATGTAAATGAGTACCTCATGGCAAATAAATCAAAACTGAATAAAATGAAAACTAAAGGAATGAGTATTACAACAAAATATAATTGAAACAACCTTGATTTAAATAAAATAAATCTACAAATCGATAATGAAACATTGAAATTGTGTCATGTATCAAATATCTTGGATTCCAGTTAGATAATTTATTACTTTTTGGCAATCATCTCGATTATATATGTAAAAAAATATCTCAAAAACTATATTTCTTCGCAAGAATTTGTGGTAATTTATCCACTCAGTCTAAAATTACTGTGTACAATGCGATTATCCAACCACATTTTGATTACTGTGCTTCTATTATTTCCTTATTTAATCTTTTCTTGTTAATAAATATTATGCGAATTGTTCTAAAAGTGAATAGATTCACTGAAATTGGAATTATGTTACAAATTTTGCGGTGGCTACCGGTTTCTTTACGGTTGTATCACTTAACTATGACATTTATTTATAAAATTCTGAATAACTTATCACCTTCATATTTTTTTAATTTGTTAGTTTAAATTCAGAAGTGCACAAATATACCACAAGAAATCATACTAATTTGAATTTATGCAGAACAAATAGGAGAAGTGCCATGAATTCTTTATTTTTCAAAGGGTTTGATGCATACAATAAATTACCAAATGAAATTAAATCTATTCAATTTTGAACTATATCTGCATTTTAAGTTTTTTTATATGATTATTTTTAATTTCTATGTTAGTAATATGTTTTATATAATATTGTGTATTAGGATTACCTATTTCAATAAATATATTCTTCTTCTTCTTCAACATCATGTTGATTCAAGTACAATTTTACTCTGATTTTAATAGCCCATAATCGTTGTTTTCTTGCACCAAGTCGCGGACTATAAACAAAACTTATTACCTCCAAAGATAGAAAAAAAATTATTAACTGGATACCAAATTTGAAATACATTTGAATTTATTTTAGATTTCTGAAGATTCTCGTATTTTATTTCAGGTTTATTTTGATAGAATTCTCTGTGATGTACCGTGTTCAGGAGATGGAACTCTCAGAAAAAATCCTGATATATGGATGAAGTGGACAGCAGCCAATGGTCTCAATTTACATGGGTGTGTACATGTCCTATCCCATGAACTGCTTTTGTCAAATTTTCTGCAGTATCCAAATAGTCAACATTAATGTTAATTTATGTATTATATTCATTTTATTCCTTTGTTTCTTTTCAGAATTCAAACAAGAATTTTGAGAAGAGGAATTGAGCTACTTGCTGTAGGAGGTAAAATAGTCTACTCCACTTGTTCTTTAAATCCAGTTGAGAATGAATCAGTAATTCATAGAATTTTGTCAGAATCTGATGGGTCCATTGAATTGGTTGATGTATCTAATTCACTGCCTGGTTTAAAATATTCTCCAGGTAAATTTCTTTATCCAGTAAAGATTAATAACACTAAAAATGTAATTTTATTTCACTATATTTAAGGTATGGAAGATTGGTTGGTTGCAAGTAGAAACTTGGAATTCTATAAATCATTCGAGGAAGTTGATGAAAAATGGAAAACGACCATCAGACCCCAAATGTTTCCCCCAAAACAAAGCGATAGATCAAAATATGAACTGAATAAATGGTAAGAATTGTTGAAATTGAAATATTACTTGTAAATATAAAAGTATAAGTGTGGAAGTTTCCTGAAACAAATAGAAAATCATATATTTTCAAATCATGGGGTATTTCTTGCTGGATTTGTTCATAACCTTCCACAATTTGATAAATAAAGAAAGCTAAATCAATAGAGAATCTGCTGAAGTGTAATAAAGGATAAACTAAAAAGTTCACCAAAAAAGTTACTGGGTCCAAGTAGTCAGTAACTTGTAGTATTCCTTATTTTTTCCTGCAAATTGAATCAAAGGAAAAAATTGAATTTTTCACAAACATCAAAGGTAATACTTATACCTTTTCTAATCGAGGCATTCTTAACAAGTGAATTTATTGGTTTTTGGGAAAGAAAAAGGATAGTTTTACTAAATGTTAACTATTTACTAAATGTTAACTATATAATATAAGGTAGAAATGGAATCTCTGGCATAAAATAATTAAACTGATTACATGATCTCCTGAAGACACCAACTTGGAAGATTGTTGCAGTTCTAGTGTTTGGGAAAAATGCTTGTTTTGGAGTTTAACATCTGAACAAACTTAAGTATAGAAATTTCAAATTTTCCATTTATTATTCAATTTGAAGGCAAAATTCTTTAATACGACAAATTACTGATTAATTGGACTCTTTGGTGGTGAATTTTTCAATTTACCATTCATTACACAGCAGATTCTCAATTGATTTAGCTTTGTTCATTTTTCAAATTTCAGGAGATTATAAACCAAAAAAAAACGGTGAGAAACATTAACACCTCCACAAAGAAGATATCTCTCATAATTGCTTTTTTATAGTGTTAGAAACTTTGAAAAATTCCGATAGTCCGTGTAACGTCAAAGTCCGTTTTCCATAAATAAAATTAATGATTTATGGAATTAGAAATTATGGAGATGTATCTCAAATCTATTTTTGCTAATTCTATCTTACTCGTTGGTTAAAAAATGACATATATTGTGACAACTTTCAAGCTACATTTCTCAATATGTAATTCTTTGAAATTATTAAAAAAGTATTGGTGAGTGTTTTTGGAGTAATAATTTCTTGAAACAGTGGTACTTCTAATACAGACTATCTGAGGGTTGACATGAGATGAAGTAAATTATTTGAATTTTTTGTTATAATATATCATGTTTTAGTTAAGACTCTTCTATTGTATGTTATAATCGTTTGGTGTGGAGTAACTATTACTTGAAAAATTTAGAGACCATTCAAAAATGGATTAACAAAATTATTCTGAATTGATCATACACTTAAGCAAGCAATGACCTATATAACGAATCTGAACTGATGAACAGTAGGAAAATATTTGCATTTGCTCTGACTGTTCATCAGTGTAAAGAAGCAAATGAGGCAGAATTGGTGGATCATAATATGATACCCAGTATAAACTCAATTCAATAACTATTCCAAGAATATCCAAAACCATTGGACAGCGCAGTCACAGTTATCTTGCTCCTAAAATGTATGGTGCAATACGCTATCATTTTAAACACCTAAATATGTTTTTTTTTATCAAAAATTTAAAATGGCTATTAGTGACTCCAAGAATTGAAATATTTGAATTGATCGATATGATTTGTGGAAAAACAATTCAAGGTTGTTGCACCACAAAAATGCACCTACTCACACTTCATTGCTTGTTCGAGAATTTTTGGAAAAAAAACAATACCGTGATGATGCCCCGGCCATCATATTCGCAGGACATGGCTCCGTGTGAAGGTTTTCTATTTCCAAACATAAAGACAACCTAAAAAGGTCGTTGTTTTACAAGCATATGACATTAAAATCATATAACTGAAAAAGCTAAAGGCTATCCAAAGATGGAGTTTGAGAAGAGTTTCGAGAATATTTTTTTCAAAAAACAAAAATTCCCTTCAATTTCTGGACATAATTTATAAAGTTAACAAATGAGAATGAAGAAGATTGCAAACTTCGTTATTCCTTATATTATGCTATATATGATTGTTTGAATCCCTAGTAATCCACAAACTTTTATATCTGTATGTTTTCACTATCTTTTTTTTATATTCAGCATAAGGATACTTCCACACCAACAGAACACAGGGGCATTTTTTGTAGCTGTTTTGAAAAAGGTAAAACCGCTGAACACTAAAGAAAAACCTTTCAGAAACAGCGAGGAAAATACAGAACATCAATCTGTTAATGAAAATGGGAAACGTGAATTTCAAAACAATTCCTTTGAAAGTAGCAGAAAAAGAGTGAAAAAAGGTTACAAAGAAGATCCCTTTGTGTTTTTTAATCAAGAAGAACCAGTATGGGATGATATCAAGAATTTTTACAAAGTTTCTGATGAATTTGATTCAAAATGTTTATTGACGAGGTGTCATGTTGGCAAGAAGAAAAATATTTATTTAACATCTGATGCAGTTAGAAATTTGGTTGTGACAAACCAAGGTGCTATTAAATTCATCAATACTGGTGTTAAGGCATTCGTTAGATGTGATAATAAGAATATGAAGTGTGCATTTAGGTGAGAATTTACACAATATTTACAGAAAATCTTTACAAATTTAGATGATTTTATATATTGGGAGATCCATCTATGAAATACATTTTTTAACAATATTTCTGACTACTACTTTGCTATCTGCACGTAAGTAGCATCTTGTATCTTCTAACTTCCTAGTTAAATATTCATGTTTTACATAATTTAAAATCATGACACTTTCAGGTTCACTATTACATAAAACTCAATTATATACTACAATGAAATCAAGTACAGAATAAAAACAATTCACATAAGGTACTTTTTGATTTTCCTTTTGAACAAATTAAAATTTTCGATACACTTTATGGAATTACTGACCCAGTGAACATTTTTTTTCATATACGTCATAAAGGGTCTGATTTTTGTTTCGAAAATGATTGACAGCTTCATATCAACTTTCCCATGATGAGTTTCTTATAAAATGGATCATAATAAGAAATCAAAATAGTTGACCTTTGTTTTTACATTTTTGAAATGTGATCCTTTAGAAGAGCCCTCTAAACCACCTGATATTACGCCTCTAGATGTTTTTGAGGCAATATATGCCATCTGAAGTGTGTGATACACAACACATTTCATTTCAGAATTTGTTCATAGAAAAAGAGGTGCTTGCAACGATATTATCTCGGGAACATTTCATAATGTTGGAATGAAAAATGTAAACTAAACATCATGAATATTCATTGGAATGAATTGGCGTAAGTTTTGAATGATGTTTTTCGTGAAATCATGATATTTATAGTTTTGTTTACAAGTTCTTGAGACGAATATAGGTCTAAAGTGAGTGGGTCTATTCGACCCTCCACCGCAACCCACTCTGCCAAATAAACCCAGCTTCTTAACGAAGCCGATTAGTTTGTATGGTGAGTGGTCTTTCAGGTCAGATGGTGAGAATACGGATCTGCCGAACTAAAAGAACCTGATTCGGTTCCCAGCGGGGCAGGCACAAAGTATATGCTCTGCAGTTTTATCATTTTCCAGACAGAGGCGACACACACTGTCTTCCGACAGTCCATGTCTCTGCATGTGATGATTCAAATGACAGTGACCTGTAAGAAGGCCTGTTAGACATCGTAGTTCATCCCTACTGTAGTCCAACAACTGTTTGGAATCAAGCTTCGAAGGGTGAATAAACGCCTTGGAGTGAGCCAATCCAGGAAGATTCTGCCAGAAGTCCATAACTCTTCTTGCTATCCAGGTGTTAAGTGTTTGTTTGGCTAAACCCAAAGCGGTGCCAATGACAGGTTCTGGTCCAATGAAACCGCTTGCAGCACTCTCCTTTGCAAGAGAGTCAGCAGCTTCATTGCCTTCCAGGCCAGTATGGCCAGGACTCCAGACCAGAGACAATCTGTTTAGTCTTCCTATCGAGGATAGTCTTTTTTGGCAGTTTGCTACCAATTTAGACGTTGCTCGGTGGGAGCCAAGAGCTTCCAACGCCGCTTGACTGTCCGAGAATATTTTTATTGACTTGTGAGTGAGGTTGGATTTATCCAGTCTCTCCGCACACAATTCAATAGCGTAAATTTCTGCTTGAAATACAGTCGCATAAGTTCCTAGGCAGGTAGATAACTCTGTCCTGGGTCTGCGACTGAAAACACCTGCATCAGAACCGGAAGGTGTTTTTGATCCATCTGTGAACCAACAACTATCTGCTCTTAATGTTTCCTTCTCCCGCAGGATCCAGTCCTCTCTACTCGGGAATAGTATTTTATAAGGCAGTTCGTAGTTGACAGTTGGAGGCATAAAGTCAGAGGTCATTTCCAGAATGCTGTTGACTTCCAATGTCAACCAACAGTCTGTTGCACTCTGCATTGAATTGATTTGTGCAATTGGCAATGTGCACAAGTCTGTATGCAGTCCATCTAGCCTCTCTTTCCAGAAAAATGTGGAGAGGAGGTAGATCTAGAAGGATCTCCATGGCCGCTGACGGTGTGGTACTGATAGCACCACTGATAGCCAGACAAGCCTGTCTCTGTAAGCCAGAGAGCTTTGCTTGGGCCGTTTTCTGTAAAGCTTTCGGCCACCAAGCAATTGCTTGGTGGCGTTATATCGTCCAATTTCCTTCTCTTGGTGAAGGGGATTAACCCAGTTTTGCTGGGGTTGATAGACATCTGCTCCCTCAGGCACCATCTGTGAACAACGTCTAACTTGCTTTGAAGGATATTACAAGCTACCCTTCCCGACGTGGACCTTGCCAGGATGACAAGGTCATCTGCATAAGCTTGCAGATCAACTTTTCTTCTGTCGAGGGCATCAAGCAGACTATCCACCAGGAGCGACCACAGAAGGGGAGATAGTATCCCACCTTGAGGACAGCCCCTGGTGACCCTGAACCTGATAGCCTCGCCTTGAAGAGTTGTAGTTGCAGTTCTGTTTACTAGCATGGTATAGATCCAGACAGTTATGGTCGATTCTATACCCTTTCTAGCCAGAGACAATCCTATAGATTTAGGTAGTGCATTGTCAAATGCTCCTTCATCAGAGACGAATATAAAACTGCTAATTACTCGGAAATGGCTAATTATATTTCCAAAAATGAAAAATATTTGATAGAGAATTGAATACCTATCTAACAAATTATCACAACACCCCTTTCTTTTGGAAAAAAATTGGCAGTCCCTCTTGGCGATAAATGGTGTTGTCTTCCTTATCAAAAAGTACTAAAAATGATAACTTTTTATGTACATTTTGTCCAACCTTGATATCTTGTTCCGTTCAAAAGTTAAGGTGGGGGACTATTCACCTTCGCACTTTATAAAAATTCGAAATGTTATCATAAATATTATTAAGTTTATATGTGAATTCTTTAATAAATAAATGGCAAGCTTTTAAAATTTAACACTTTTATTCAATAATTTAAATTGCAACTCATTTTGGTTACACTTTATAATTTTCTCACTTATTTCATTTGTAACTATCACCTCTAATCTCGTCGCTTGACCAAACTCCAAACTATTATACATTTTTAGCCAATCTCCGAAATAAGTAACCCTGCACCTTTGCATATATAATGCTATCGAGGCATCAAACATTCTTCTAACTCTACTTGTTCATTGGAGAATAATATTCATTGCCATGGTTGCAATGTCATGTTGCAATACGCATTGGGTGAAACAATATTTTCAATCAACTGAGATTAATGAGTAAGTTATAGATTGTTTATAAATCCAGTGTTGAAAATCGTCTGTTTTTATATAAGTAACTGTAAATGACAAAGTTGTAAAACATTTTTGTGTTTGGTTAATCCGAATATTTATTCTAGAATTGCGAACGATGGACTGGAAAGCATATATCCTTACATAGGATCTGATCGCAAAATTGATATTCCCAAGGAAGATTTAATTACCCTCCTGATGAATGATGATCCAAAACACTCCCCACCCATAGCTAATTTATCTGAGAATATTCGAAAACAAGTCGAAGTATTAAGTGAGTGTGCATTTTTTCACTATTTTCAGTAACTCAGTGCCAGTAATATCCTCCTTTATGAGCATCAACTGCTGACCAACTTATATTTTAGAGACACTTTTTTACTTGAAGAAACTTCCAGTTTTTTTCTCTTCTACTGTAGAAAAAGTGATCTATCATTGTATCTTATCACCTTAGCTTGATTCATAAAATGGGTAAATTGCCAGTTACTATTATGTATAACATCTGAACTATTGTTACAAGTTGGTATAGTTATTCAAACTACTACTGTCGAGCACAAAACATGATAGGACTAGACCTTTCAGCTCTTTCTGAATTTGTTTTTGATATAAATATAACTTCACAGGTCCTGGCAGCTGTGTTTTAATATATAAGGAGGATTCCAATTCCAATAATCCACTTGTAATTCACATCAGTGGGTGGAGGGGTACTACTTCTTTGAGGTGTTACATGGATAAACATAGCACTGTTCATCTACTGAGATTATTGGGTGGAGATATCTCAAAATATGGTAAATATTGTTTTTATATTTTTGATAAAAATTTTAGTTTCCACTCACCATGGTACCATTAAATTTAAATCCAACATGCAAATTCTGTATATAAGGGTTACCTACTATGTTCTTACAAAATAAGAATAATGAACTTTCAATATAAATATTCCTTTATAAAATTGATTTATGGATTCAAATCAATTGTCGGAACAGTTTTCATACTCTGAATTTGATATCTTGAAAACAAGGAAGGCTTCAACTGCTTCTGGAGCCGATGAAAATTCACTGTCCAAACAGATTTTTGCATAGTTTCTGATTTATACAAATATATACTCTTTTCTTCACCTGTAACAATGTTGTATTGTTTGAAAACTTCCTTACATCAATTCGCACAAGTTATTCTTTGAGCATTGGTAAAATTATACACAATCCATTTGGGACATTTTTTTTACCCTTAAATGTTCATACAATTTGTGATATCCCAAGTTACGCTTCTTTCTACCTCATGATATGTCGTGCTTCTTCAATCATTTTGCTCATGGCATCGATGTTTGTTCAAGAGATTCATTACCGACGTTCACACAACTGTGAAAAAACCAATTGCAATCTTTTCTGATGGTGCGTAGAAACCAAATGAAGAATGAAGTGATTCGAACGATATAGATAAATACATCAAGCGTCAAACGAGATGGCGACCCCGCCCCCATGCTCACAAACTCATTTTCAATGTAACCCCCACTATAGCTTTTGCAAGATATACAAATGCTCTGTACAGAGACGTATCATTACTTGTCCTCCAATACTGTTGGCCTTTGGCATCATCTGAATAATTTGTGTTGTTTCTAAAAAATTATTATCGCCTAACAAAAAATCAAGAGTGTATCATTACATTCATTTTAATGAACTATACCATTACCTATAATACTAAATAAAATATGAAAAGAAATTACAAGAAGTCATGTTCCATTTGCTACCGTAATTAAAACTAATTATAGGTACGAAACTGGACGGCAAGGGGCTTATCATAATCCAACAGTAACTTAATTGAGAGAGTCTATACCTGCGCGGTCGCTCGCCATTATGTTTGGCGCTTGCTATAATAAAAATTGGCCCTGAAAACGAAGATACATTCATAAAATTTGGTGTTCTAATAAAAAATTTTCTTAGAAATATATGTTCTAGTACTTCTAGTTTGAATGGGCCCCACTGTATACAGTGTGGCAGTCATAGCATCCTTTGTTTCACTATCTTTTTCCACAAAACATTATCTCTGTCGTTGCACATATCAATTTCAAAGGGATTCAGCACATTTGTGATAGGCATTTAAACCTTTTTGAACATATGGTTTAGACTTTTTTTTTACTAAATAACATTTCTTTAAACCTAATAAATATGAACTTCACAGTGCCTCTCCAATCGATAAATTGAATATTCTGGATATATTCAAATTTCTGAAGAACTCATAATTATCTTTCAGCACATAATCAAAACAAAAAAACTGCGTCAAAATATGTTGGAAAATTTCCAACAAATATATCAATGTCATGTTTTTGCATTGCCAAGTAATGATGTACTTACATGAAATTCAATAACTACAACTTTCAGTATATCATCTGATTTCGAAGCAGACAATTATTCACTATTAGAGTTTCCTTTTTTTTTAAATAATACAAAAATTATGGAAATCTGAAAAATTAATTTAATTTGTGATGATATTTATTTTAGTTTCTGTAGCACATTGGTCCCATATAATTTGGTAGTTGTTCCATAATTCTTGTTTATAAAAATGAGCATATTCTAAAATATATAATCTTGACAAAAGTTGGTTCTTCAGTGGGAGAAAATATTGTTCTGCAAAAAAAAACCTTTGGCTTTATATCCATACTTATCTTTTGTATGCAACAGAGTGGTTGGACTTTTTGAAAAACAATCAAATATCATTGATCTCCTTGTGGATAGGCAAATCATATTTGAAGTTTAGTTTCATTGAAAAAAATGTATGCTTCCAATTTTCAGACGTTAACAAATTCAAGAAAAATGATGATGAAAAAGAAGAGACAGCATCTGTAATTGACGCTGTTGTTGACCTAGAAAGGAAACCTGAAGTAGGGAAAGAAGTAAGCTGAAAAGAATATTTTATTGTTATATGACATCCTAATTTTCAATTTCTAGTAACTAGAAATAATAATTTTTACTTTATAATGTAAATATATCATTTATATTTCATTGTCTCATTGTTATATTACGTTTTTCCTCACATCATTCCTACAATCTTGTTCCCCGTACAAGTTTGTGCAGATCCTTTTTTGGATGTTTACTATATTATTCTGTTGAAAAAAAAACTTCGTTTCGTTAACCGGCTGTCGCAGCCCTACGAATGACAACTCTCAGAAGTCTTGTGCGAGCTAACACCAAGTGTTCTCTCTTGATTTGTATGTGATCACATTTGCTTTTGATACCTTATTCAACGGATACTTTCCAACTACAGAAATTATTAGAAAACTGATTCTGGAAATGGTNGGATTTTAACTGACCAACGAAATAGTCTACAATCTTGGAGTTGTTCATATTCAAATATCTCTGCCAGGACTCTTGTGCTTTTCCGTTATCGCTCAATTTTTCGTAAATATCAGTTAAGATTGGTTCAGGTTTCTCAGTAATTCTGTTGAGGGCCTCATGTAAACTTTCTAAAAGATATCGAAGGAATTCGTGGGCGTCTTGACGGGCAGAACCATGAATCGAGAGGCAAATCTTTGAATCTGATTTTTTAAGTAGACTGTATTAATTACTCTATCAGATGAATCTTCTGACCACAATTCCTTCATAACTTCTGCGAACGCAGATGCTATTTTAAATGGATGTTGAAATTTGTGTAAGTGTAAACTTACTTCTCAGAAGAGTAAAATTAATTCTGTAGAAATGCAATAAATATATCTGCATACTGAATGTTTATTTTCAATTTGATATTATGATTAAAAAAGTAAACTGTGGTTAGTTAGCACTATAATAATGACAATGTTGTATAAATTGGCCCTAAGTGAAAATCAATAATGAATATACCTACTTTCCAATTGTTATTAAAATTAGGTATACATTTCCCTCATACAGCAAATCCTTTAATTTTGTAATAATGACACTCTAGTAGCAGAAGGTGAATTTATAAGGGTGAAGGAATATTCAAAATATGAAGTTTGTTTTTGGTGTAGGCTGATACAAACATAGTTTTTCATTGGTGGATTGACAACAGTAATTATAAAATGTTTCATTTACCTTTGGCACTGAATACTGAATAGAGGATCCCTCGAATTTTTACACTGTCCACACAAAATACAGAATTGTCCCATTTTACAAAAAGTATCCTTATACACTATATAAAACTATTCCTTATTACTACTGGAATATGTAATCAAACTAAAATAACAGAACTAACGAACGAAAACTATAATAAAAACTTCTGCGTTCTCTACATAGACATGATAATATGGACTGGCCGTAACGTCGGTTTTACATATACAGTGTCACACATAAAGTCCGCATCAAATTGGATTTTTTTTTGTTCATCTCTTCAACCAACTTTTGATATCTCCTTTAGGTTGTACTTTAAAAATGATGCCAAATGACATGCATATGACCGATCAAGTGATTTTTCTTCCCTGTCAAATTTGACATTTTTTCCAAAAAATGTTCAGAAAAAAGATCACTGCTATAGTCAAGTGTCTTGACAAATATTAGTTTTAGAATCCATTTTTGAATCACATTTACTTTTTCTGTAGAACAATCACTAACCTCCTCCCCCCCCATCCTAAAATTCCGTATGTAAAATGTGATTGTACTAGAGAAAAATACATCATTTTTAATTGTCCATTGTCTATAAATTCTTTGAGATATCTAAATTTCGGAAGAAACCCTCTTAATTTTTTGACAAGTTGTAGCATATGTAAATTTCACTTCATATGTCGATCTATCGTGACACCAAGGTATTTCACTGATGTTGCTGAAGGAATTTGTTTGTTCAAGCCTACTTTAAGGGGACCTAAGTTCAGAAATCCACTAATATAAGATGTAAATTGACCAAGTTTTTGGTAATTAACAGTTAATCTATTGAATTGGAACCATTCCGAAATTTAAGGAAAGTCATCTTCAACGGTTTGTTTCATATTTAGCCAAGTTGAAGAAGTGTAAAAAATGGCAGTATCATCGGCGAAACTGATAGTTTGACCAGTGGTATTCAAAGAAAACAGACTATTCATATACATAGTGAAAAGAAGTGGCCTCAGCACAGTGCCTTGAGGAAAACCAGAGGTCACAGTTCTGAGAACACTTAGGACACCATCAATTTCAACACAGTGACTATTCAAAATGTTTCTGTTTCATTGATTCATTCATAAAAATATTTCAGAACACATATATCATTAATCCAAAATTCTGTATATTTTATAATAATCTAATATATAAAAATGGATGTTTGTTGGTTGGTTGGTAAGTGATAAACTTCTACATCGCTCAACCGATCCTGATGAAACTTGAAATGTATAAATGATTTTTCATAGAGAAGGTTTTTAGGCTATCAATTTTTCTGTAACTCGCCACTAGATGGCGCTGTAGAACAATTTTTTGAAAGCACTGTTCTATAACGCTGCGCACGCCTAAGTTCGTTGATTCTGATTCTGTCAAAACATTGGAACAGCAGCGATACAGCAACATAGTACTAGTTAAATATAATTTTCAGTTGATCCTACATATTATCCCTTCATTTTATTTCATTGGTGCAGCACATTATTAATGTTTCATTGATTATCCTGTTTTTTTGCTGTTCAGACAACTTCTTTGGAAAGCCATCCCACACACATTACTCTTTGAACAGTTATTCATTGACATCATGCAAACTTTTTATCCAAAAGTTTTTTCTTGATGTTATAAATAGCTTCCGCTTCATTAGATTGCATAAAAAAAAATTCAAAGGTATATTCTCAATTATTTTATTAACTATAATCTACAGTGTATGATACAAAAAATATTGTATAATGTGTCTATAACTACAAACAATGCCTTTCAGAGTTCTCAACATAATTATATCATTAATTCGTTAAAAATACAGGAAACAGTTTAAAAAATTCTGCATGTAAATTGATAAAAATTCAGAAAATAATTTTTCTTGTTGTTTAAAAAATAGTAACCTTTCATTATTAACGGCACAAGAATGGAAAACGAAGAAAAAAGTTTTAAATAAATTATACATAGAGTGCAGCTGTTCCTACAAGTTTGCTACACCCTTTATATAATCTACTTATCACAGGAATGTAGCGCAACAAAGATAATATTCCATTTAATCAAAGCCACAATCACACACAGTAATACTAAATAATGACTCTTAGTTTTGTTAGGGTATTGGGGACTTCAAGTTTAGATAACATTTGTGCTTTTGAACATTGGGGTGAAAAAGTAAGAAAGTCCCCTGTACCTGATCGGCGAGCAGGCGCACTGTCCATTATCCCATAGAAATTTTGTCGAACATTTTATTTATTTATTTCATTACATCACACCAAACACTAAACATTTGGCAGTTCTATTAGGAAATTGTGCGTTTTAGAAACGTTTTATGCCAGCACAAAGCGATAAGGATACAAAGCCACTCACATTTCAGGATATCCAATCTAAGATTGCCCAATTTTATTAGGAAATTTTGAGAAAGCTTAAAATTGATCGTTTCTGCATTAAATTTAAATGGAAAACTAAAAAAAAAATCAAATTTTTCAGTTATTTGAAGTATAATTTCTGACACTCTCAATATCTAAATTAGTTATGTTTATAACTCCTATAGGAATATTCCAAGTGGCATCAACTTCAAATATGAGTTTATAGTCTTACATAATGAAAACTGAACAGAAATATCAAAATGAAACCAGGTAGAAACATAATTTCTCTCATGTAATAGTTTTTGCAAATAACTTCATTGATCTTTAAGTTTTATGTTTTGCAGTGAAAATCGTCACTGTTCAAACTGAAAATCAGTCAGAAATTTCATCAAGATCTAATTAGCATAAGTGTTTATCAAATCTGATGGTCTGAAAATATTAACCAGTGAAGTACTTATTTTCTGTGAGATCAATGTAGAAAAATATAGGAAGAAAAGAAAACCACTTTCTGAAAAACAATTTTCTTATTTTTTATGAAAATTTTAATTTCCTCAATAAGATCTCTAAATTGAAATATGACATAATTGTCAATTCAGTGAATATTTGTACAAGTCTTTGTTGCATGTACTGAAAAAGAAAAGAGAAGAAAATTCACTAAAAATAAATTAAATAAATACATTAGTTTCGGAATATCTCTGAGGTCAAGTAAAAAATCAAAAAAGTTGAAGAAAAATTTTGTAAATTTTAAAACACGGAGAGAAAATCTTTATCAGCAATTGAAATACAAAGTAAAGAGTCTGAATAATATCTAGTTTCTTCTCACAGACAGTTACTAGTTTTTCACCGATAAGATGTATTGAGCTGTTAATTTTTGAGCATATGAGTCATTCAAGTCTGAAAAATATATCTGAAAGATTAGAAAAATATCTTTACAAAAACTACCTTCTATGAGTGTTCACTCTGTGAAGTAAGTCAATGTAAATGTGAAAAAAAGCACTTAACAAATGAGTAGATTTCTTATTTTTATTAGACCTATCGGCTGAACGGAAAACTAGTAAAGTATCGTTCTGAGAATATCAAATAAAGTACGAAGGAAAAAGTACGGCATATCTATCTATTGTCAATTGATAAATAGATATCCACCTCCCTATCAGTGGTAGTGCACCTCTATCGAGTTACGCAACCAATCGGCAGGGGGGTGGGCGTGACCTCAGTAACCTGTTGCTTCTTTATATTCCGACCCTTCCAAAGTGAAGAAGTCTTCAAGTTTCCACTGAAGTGTTTCAAAGGTAGGCCTGCGCATGGGATCCCTGTTCCAGCATTCAAGCATGATTTCGTACAGTGCTGGAGGGCAACCAGGTGGTGAAGGCATTCTATAACCGTGTTCGACTTGATGCAGAACTTCAGCATTTGACATACCTGTAAAAAAAAATTTGATTTATACCATTCATTCTCGCAAAATCGTTTTGGCTTAACGAAAAAAAAATTGCTTTGAGAAACTTCGATTATCTTGATCCTCATTATATATCATAAAAAAGTAACAAATATTGATGAAAATTCCATATGAAACAATTACTTTTCCTTTAAAGACATTAAATTATACAGAAATAACTGTTTCCAAAGTGAACATTTATGAAAGAAATTGATATAAGGTGTATTTTGTGGACAATAATCTCATTATCGATTGAGTAATTCCTGTCAAAATTTATTCGTTATCTCTGCTTGATATTGTTCAATCTAAAGGTAGAACTGGAACCTCTGGCGTATAATGAATCCAAAACAAACACTGGCGTCATCAGGAAAGTTCATCTCCTGATGCCGCCACCTTGGTTGGTGAAACACTGGTCGGTAAGAGTATTGCAGTTGTGGAGGGTGGTAGTAGTATTTGTTTAAATTGCTTCATCTAGAAAAAGTACTGAATAACTTTTGCTGAGAAAGCCTCAGTTTGGAATAAGATTTGTGCCAAAATACTTGAAATTCCACTTAAATGGATGTAAAAATACAACCAGTTGGGTCTCATCAATAGATAAAATCTAGCTTTTGAAAAACGGATATTCATATAATAGCTGAAAGAATCAAATTTTTCTTCAAATGTCCAAAATGTATAATGTTTTGTGACTGACATTTCCACACTGAAGTTGACATTTGTCCTCTATCAAAATCGAGGTGCCAGTGCCAGTAAAAGTGACAACTTTTACTGCCCCTGGCATTCAAAGTAAAAGGAAAATATCTCCTAACAATAAATGCTCATATATGAATATTTCCCTTAGCTCAATTAACACTTCAAATAACTCGATTATGTTTGATCATAATTCTATAAGAACAACAAAACAACAGAAACAACAACATTTTTAGGTTTATAGATTGATGAGAAATTGCCATGGAATAAACATATTGAAAAAGTTAAAAAGAAAATATCTCCTCTTATTGGAATTCATTACAAGATTAGAAATTTTATACGAAATACAAACAAATTTTTGAAAAAAGTCGATATATCAAGATGGGATAATTATATATAATTCAATTCCAGAGAAAATAAAGAAGAATTCCAAGATCGATTATTTATTTTGTTGTATAAATATAAAAAATCGGTTCAATTTTGGTAATAGCAAATTTGAACTTTTTTTTGATTAGAAAATGAATTTTCTATCAGAATAAATACCTGGATATGGTATCCGTCCATATGTAACAAGTTCAGTTAGAAGAATTCCAAATGACCAAACATCAGATTTTATAGAGAACTTGCTATAGTTGGCAGCTTCAGGTGCAGTCCATTTTATGGGGAATCTTGCTCCAACTCTGGCCTCATATTCATCTTCCTGCAAAAAAATCACCGAATTTACATAACTGTTCTTGTGTATATGGATATATAATCACAATAATAATCAATTCAAATTTTATTGACTCGATCAAGTTGAATTTTTATTGGTAGTTTTAGAATATGATAGCAAGTGATTTCATTTATTTCATTAGTAATAATAATTCAATAGTGTGTGAGTAACTGACAACTCTTATCAATTGAGGTGGCTCTCCGGGATAACTTGTTTATTTTTTGATAGCACACTTCCATTTCACCAGCAGGTAAGCCCCTTGAAATATTTCAAGGACGAAGCAAATTTTTTAAGAGATGCTATTATGAATTTTCACAATAACTATTTTTGGGCCGACAAAAATCCTCACGTTATTAGATAAAGTCATTTTCAGCAACAATTTTGGCTGAACGTTTGGGTAGGAATTATTGGTGAGTACCTAATTGGCCCATTTTTTCTACCAGCAAGATTAACAATTGAATCCGACACGGACTTTTTGGGAGATCATTTACCCATTTTGTTAGAAATGGCGGTACTTCTAAGAGGCAACATGTGCTTTATGCACGACGGGGCTCTAAGAGGCAACATGTGCTTTATGCACGACGGGGCTCCAGCTCATTTTAGTGTTCTTGCTCGTCAGTATCTCGACATCACCTACCCTAATTGCTAGCCTACCCAAATCGCTAGATCGGGTGTGCAGGACCTCAAAATTGGCCAGCTCGCAGCCCTTATATGAATCCTCTAGATTTCTATTTATGGGGTCATCTGAAGGCTCTTGTTTGTAAAACTCCTCTACTATTTTTTTCACTAAAACGAAGGTGATATAAAGAAAATACAAGTGACAATTCGAGTTTTTAGTTGTTTAATCTAAAAAAATAAAAAATTACAACAAGTCAGTGGCGTATTTTTTTTACCAATATTGTTGGCTGTGGTACCCACTAAGAATCTACTGGACCTAATAATTTCAATCTAGTTGGGATTGAATAAACGTGTCATAATTTCAAATAACTGTAGCAAATTTCCACCAAATCAGTGTAAGGGTTTTTATGATATTTTTTAAATACCGTTTTTTTTTAACTTCAACAAAACAATGGCCAGTTGATCAATTTATTTCTTCAACATAAAAAGGAAAGGCGCATTCAAGCATGATTTCGTACAGTGCTGGAGGGCAACCAGGTGGTGAAGGCATTCTGTAACCGTGTTCGACTTGATGCAGAACTTCAGCATTTGACATACCTGTAAAAAAAAATTTGATTTATACCATTCATTCTCGCAAAATCGTTTTGGCTTAACGAACAAATATAATTTAATATGATTTACCTTAATTAATCTGGCCAGGCCGAAATCTGCAATCTTGACAACGTGTGGTTCAGCTACTAGAACATTTCTTGCCGCAAGGTCTCTGTGTATATAATTCTGAGATTCTAAGTATGCCATTCCTGTTGCTATCTGAGCAGCCATATCTATCAGCTGCGCTAACTTCAGCCCTTTTCCTTTCCCTTGTAGGAATTCCAATAAAGAACCGTTTCTCATTAACTCTGTGATGATGTAAATGGGTTCTTCAACAGTACATACAGCATATAATTGAATCAGTTTCTGATGCCTCAATTTCTTCATTATCTGTGCTTCGGCAAGGAAATCCTTGGGATCCATAGTCCCCGGTTTCAGAGTCTTTATGGCGACAGCTGTGGTATTGTTCCACATTCCTTCCCAAACTTCTCCAAACTGACCATGACCCAATTTTCGAATGAATTTCAAGGATGTTCGCTCAATTTCCCACTGATCTCGGGTCCGGTGAGACAAACCTTCAGGCTGGGGTTTCTCCACCTGAAATACGTTAACATATTGAAAATTGCTTGCTGACTGAGTAATCTGGAGATTTCTCTGGAGAATTATCAACTCTCAAGTCTTGTTAAAATCGTAGAAAGAAGTGTTGAATTTGTTTTTCAAATGTCATGGGTGTAAAATACATTTTTGATCAATATTTCATTATTATTTGGACTGATTTGTGATCCTGAAGGATCTAAAATTATTATTAAAAAATGTTGTGGAACTACAAATGTGTTAAGTTTTTTTTTAAATTAAATTTTCACTTTTCAATCTCAGTTTATTCCATCGTTTCCTCTGTGTTGCAATATGAATTCATGAAATAACAATTTCAATTGTTATAAACTTATTTTCTGATACGTTTTTCCAAGAGATACTTATTATGAAATTTTATGGAGGGACTTTTCCTCAATTCATTTCTTCAAAAAGGGACTAGAGGTTTCTCAATAATTCAACTTCAAAATTCACGTTATATTATAAACGAATAAGTTGAAATGGGGAAACAAAGAATATGTACAGCTGTGTAAAATTTGATGAGTAATATAAATATATCAAGCAATTTAATGGCATTTCTCAATTTGTTTCATAAACAACCTCTTGTTATTATCAGTGATAGTAAACATGCAAAATAAACAGCTATTGACTTTTCCTATATGACAATGGTAATTCAAATTGATAATAATTCTAAGGAAGATGAATTAAACAAAATTACAGAGGATAGGAAGACAAAACAGCATAAACTTGAATGTATTATTTATTAAATATGTTCAACGTTTCAGTTGGCAAACTGATTAATTATGGAAATTGACATGCGACAAAATATAAGATGCATTAAAATTAACTCAAAAACTTGAGAAACATGATAGAAAGGTAAGGTGACAGAGAAAATGAAAACAACATACCTCAGGTATCTTACTCTGCACAAAAAAATAAAGTAGACATTAATAAATGAACGAAATCAAATAATAATAATAAATGTAGCCAATAGCTGCTGTCACAAAATATTTTTCTTAGATTTTGAATTTTGGAGTTGATATGATTCATTATATTCTTAGTGTCTCTTACCTGCACACAAGGTTTGCAAAGGTTAACACACAAGCCATCTGCATCATTGCTGTAGTGTTGCACTAACTCTTGAAGAGTCCTAAATGTAGTTCTTCGTGCTATGAAAAATCCGCCTTCGTCTAATTGTCGTATTCTATAATGCTTAACAGTATCTCCATCACGAACTGTAAAGGACAAAAATATGGATAAAATGTATGGACGATTTTAGTAGAAACTCGAAAAGCAATTCAATTGTTAGGAATCACACGTTAAAAGGTAAGCCCTCGCACAAGTTTCGACTTCTGAGGGTTGTCGTTCGTAGGGGTGCGATAGCTGGTTAACGGAAAACATATTTTTAAACAATTACAAAACTTGTT
Source organism: Leptinotarsa decemlineata (assembly GCF_000500325.1). Taxonomy (NCBI): domain Eukaryota; kingdom Metazoa; phylum Arthropoda; class Insecta; order Coleoptera; family Chrysomelidae; genus Leptinotarsa; species Leptinotarsa decemlineata. The sequence goes on from NW_019289867.1 coordinate 96,438, forward strand.
TCCTTATAAAATTTTCTACACTACACTGAGCTTATTCAAGTATACCGGAATTTTATAAAAATGGATACGTTTTCTGAAGAATCAAAATATCATTAAAGAAGTCGATTTTTCATTGAATTTTTTCAACTTTTATGTTTCACTAACCCCCATTTTTGCATCACTGAGTTCGTATTTTCAGCAGTTATCTCCATGAAATAATCAATTATATAACTTAACCTTCTATCAAAATAAGCAGTTTGCGATATCTACAAAAATATCCGTTATCACTTCGAAACTGAAGAGTCTTAAGAACTTTTCTTTTTAAAATTGATAGTAATCAAGAAACATCATGTACATAGTATAAATTAAATGCAGATTTTGAAAAAAATGGTGATTTATTTATAGGAAAACAGTGTCAGACCATTTTGCGGAGAATTTCATGATAAATAATAAAGGTAATATAACTCATTTTAAAGTAATTTTATCCATTTTCAAGATATTTAATATATAACATATGGATCGAGACATAGAGAAACTTAACTTTTGCCAAAAAAGTAAGAGATTTTTACAATATTACTTCAGGTAGAGGCTCGAAGTATAGAGTTCAGCCCCTAACCATATCCTGAGGATGCTAAGTTGTATCATGTATAGTTCCATCCCCATAATGGGAGGCTGGAAATTAGAAGAAAGGCTTGGGATTTGTTTCTTCTCAAAACACTATCACAGAAAGTGTTCGACTGACTTGGCCCGCTTGTAATTTTGTAATATCATGTATGCACGAGATAATTACCTAACGAAAGAGATGGAAAAATATCCAGGTCCGTATTCATTAGATGGAGAGCCAGAAATCACGAAACGTCCTATGAAAAATGTTATTTAGTGACTTTCTAGATTATTTTGAAAAATATGGCCCCAAGAGGGATAAAGTGAAAATGTAGTATTACGGTTTTTGCTTTGTATTTCGCAAACTCTTGAATTTATTATGGATTTTTCTTCTTCATTCAATTGGTCATCATTCATCGAAAAAGTATCCTCCTTGTATATTGGAAGTACGTGGCTAACAGCAGCTACCAAAATTCGATAAAATACACTCAAAAACTAAAACGTAATGAAATGTAGAATACGAAAAAAACTATGGATGTTAACGAAGTAGATGTTCAAAGTGTTCACCGCGAACGTCTTGGCAACATCCTAATCTCAAATAAAACTGTGTCGCAAGCGTTATTCGTTCTTTTAAGTCATTCAAATCCGAAAGTTTAGTTTTGTACACATTGTTATTTAGATATCCCCTTAAAAAAATCTAATGATGAAAGATCTGGTGATCGCGCTGGCCATTCAATCGATCCTCGCCTCCCTTATACACCGATTGAGAAATGTTCTATTGAGGTATTGCCGGACATTAACTTGGTAATATGGTGGTGCTCCATCCTGCTGAAACCATATCACCATTTAAGATGCCCTCAATGAAAAAGGGACAAATGATATGATTTTCTACAATCCCTGCCAAAACATTAACCTTTTCAGACTATTGCGTGTGATTTTCTCTCATCCAGTGAGGATTTTCCGTTGACCAGTAGTGGCAATATTGGCGATTTGCATGACCGTTAAGAGACACTGTACACTCATCAGAAACCAAAACGTTCTCTAATTGGATGATACTGTTATCCAACATTGGATAATCCAAAAGTCGAAAGGTTGTTGATCAGGATACTATGGTTAAAAGTCTGTCGAACGCTTTAGAAAAATCAGTGTAGATGACATCAGTCTGAGACTGACAATCAATACCCTCTGCAATACATTGAGTGATTGTTACAAGATTGGTGGTGGTTGAACGTTCTTTCATGAAACCGTGTTGATTGGGGCTAATAATGTTGCTGACATGACACTTCACAAAAGTTGCATATTTATGATAGAAATTGGTCTGTAATTTTTCATCTCCTTTTTTGAAAATTGGGCAGACTTTCGACATTTTCCATATTGATGGTACAGTTGATGTTTTCAGGCATATATTAATTAAGAGTTGTTCAACCAGAGCTGAGGTACAATTTTTAATGAAGAATGCTGGAGTATGATCAGATCCCGTAGTAAATTTAGGATTTAATTTTTTTGGGATATGATAAACATCTTCAATACTAAAGTTTTTGATTACTAAGCTGGGAATATCACTACTATTGTTCGCATGGTTACTTGATATTGACACTATATAAGAACCACTGAAGAAATCTGCAAAACCATCAAGAATATCTGAGGGATTATCGAGTAGCTTGCCGTCATGTAACATTTTATCTCCGATTCCATTCGTATATTTTGACTTGTTAATGAATGACCAAAACTGATTGGGGTATGGATAATCCCGCTCTCATTTTTCTGAATGGATTTTTTATAAGCTATTCTAATGGCTCTTTTGATTTCTTCCCGAAGACGTCCATGTCCATCATTTGCTCACAAAAATAAGTTCTTCAATCAAAATTGTCTTCCATGAGCTCCTGAGTAGCTACCATTTCAAAGGAATGAATTTTATTTTCTTTTAATATGTTTAGTATCGATGTATGGCTAACATTGAATGTAGTGGATGCCTGTCTACTCGATTTATGTGGATTTTACTCATACTCAAGCATCACATCTAATTTGAGTTCATCACTCATTGCATTGGCAGCTGCTTTTTTATCTGCCCCACATGAGTAAGCTCGCGAAACTGCTTCTCTATTTTGCTTATTGTTCCTTGAGATATGGGCGGTAAATTAGGAAATTCCTCATGAAATAGGCGACCTACTTCCTGTTGTGTTCGGGTTTTATCTCCGTAATCAATCATTGGTTAAACTGTTATTTTGAGCATTTCCATTAATCTAACCATTTGTCAGACTTGAAGGTTATCTTCAAGTCTTATGAAGTTCGTTATGAACTTTAAACTTAAATTAAAATACTGACAAATAATGTTGTAACATTCAAAACAAGTTGACAAGGCGTTTCAAACTAACGTTGCCACAGAAATTATTTACAGTTTTTTAAAGGATACCATCTAAAAAGAACATTGCTATATGGTTTTTGCATACTTTCTTATTATCAATACCTCAACATGAAATAAGTTTAGAGTATATTGCAATGAGTTTTGAGTGAATTCTATCGAATTTCGGTAACTCCATCATTTTAATTTTTTTTATTTTAATTGTTGCAATAAACTTGAAAGCGATAACATTATTGAATAGAGAATGAAGAGAACTTTCAAACGATATATCACAAGCCTATACTTCTCATTTTTTTAAAATTGGGGTTGTAGCTGTCATTCGACGGGGGTTGAAGGTAAGGGTAGCATTTTTCCGTTGAAGTAGGTCAAATTATAATTTAAATTTGACGTGTTTCGGGATTTAAAATATGTACCGAAATAATGAATTTATTCCATTTGACTTTTACACACTGTATATGGTTCCTATTATTAGGAAATGTAGTGATGAAAAATATATTCTTTTCTACGTTTTTTTGCAAATTTCTTCAAAATTTATTGTGGAACCACGAGCAATTTTTGAGAAGACGTTTACTCCCGTTAACTTCAACAATATCTTAGTAACCAAAAGATTTCTGATAACGACTAACTTACCTGACAGAGAATAGTCGTTATGTCTGCTCTCAGAATCTCTGATTAGAAATGCTCCATGTTCGTTTTCTGGTAGTAGTAACTTCTTTTCTGCTTCTATGCGCTTAATCTTTCGGAAGTACCATCTGAAAAAAATTGATTCATGTAAAAATAGGAACTCTAGAGGTAACTATAGATTAAAAATAAATTGATGAAACAATTCTAAATTATCTATGAGAAATGTCACACACACACACACGCGCGCGCGCGTACTCGCACGCGTACTCCCACGAGTACTCGCACGCGTACACGAACACACACATATATGTGATTGTGAGTGCACGAATAATTGTTATGCCATCATAGAAGCAGAGTCAACAATATCCATCAGAGTATCATCTACAATGCCACGAGCAAGAAAATCGAATCTTTCATAACGACGTCGTAATGCAATTAAACTGCGGATATTGCGAATCAATCTACTGCATATCGTGTTCAGTGTTGCCAAGTCTACTGATTTTGCAGTAAATCTCCTGTTTTGGCTATAGCGTTACCTTTATATTCTTTTGAAAGTTAAAATCTATTGATGACTCCGTTTATTATCTATAATAATCATTGAACTGAGGCTAAGCATGATCTGTAAACACTTGCTGTGTTAGTATGGCCTGACTTCGTGCCTCACAAATAAATACAATGTAATAACCATATATAATAACTTTACGAAACATTTATTAATTCTAAGGTGGATAACCTTGTTGAACATTTAATAACCATAAAAGAAAATTATTATTTCGCTACCTAATAATAATAATATGATTTCGA
>NW_019289867.1:100936-145399 GCF_000500325.1 Leptinotarsa decemlineata
ATTTCTTAATATTTTTTTGATAGGCAAAATTGTTAAATACGACAAGTTACTGATAAATAGAAGATTTTTCTTTGTGAAAAATACTTTGATTTTTATGCAGTAACTTATCGGGGTATACTAAAAAGTTTGCCCTTCTACACTTGAATAAAGTTCTCCATTATAATTTTTATATTTTTCAGATTGGGGAAGGTAACAAATACCCCAAAAAAGATCGATAAAAAACTGATTTTCCTCCACAAAAAATTACTTTCGTTGAATTCACAAATTGTTTTATTATTATTTCTGTTACAATAAATGAATAAACTACAAAATTGTCTTTTATAAAGCTTTGAATCTACAACATCTCACTATTCAGTGAATGGATTGCCCCGATTTAAAACCAGAATGCATCAACCGATTGGTAAAGAAACAAAAGTGTGAAGGTAATTCAAATGAACAATTAAGGTTATCTATGCTGTGACTCAACTTAGCAAGTAGATTTCGAACCGTGTTTAATTTAATGATAAGTACGTAATGAAATATACAATTCAAGTGATTCTATAACATATTTCAATGAAGTAATGGGCTTCCGTTGATATCGTTGATAAATGAATTGATTAGAATGACGGAAATCTAACATAGGCCTGACAGAAAGGTCAAAATTATAACATAGTATGTAACATATTTGACGCTCTCGTGATCGCTTGGGAAAAATTAACCATAGAGCACAATTGATATACAATGATCATTTCCCCAAATGCAAAAAATATAAAATAGTTGAAGGCTAGGCACAGCGTTTACAGAGTATCGAAGCGATTTTAACAGATTTTGCTCGTCCACCAAGGCCAATCAATCGAAATGTAGCATTACTTAAAAGTTTGAGATAACGGATTGAAGTTTTGGATAAAACTTTCAGATATTAACGCATTGGGTTTTTTTGAAATGTCTTCAATATATAGGCCGTTTCTTTTATCTTGTGGTAACATAACTATATTTTAAACCGTAACAAATATGAAGACAAATCAATGGGAAAAAAGGTAATTGTCATCGGAAACAATACAATGGTTGAAAAAAATTTACGGGGACTCTCGCCCTTCTCGAGTTATACGGGAAAAACCAAAAATGCTGTTTTTGTTTTTTTTTTCGAATGGAATTGTTATTTCGGAAAATATTAAAAAATGGAAAAGAAAAATGTAATTTTTTTAAATTTAGGATTGGCCTGTTACAACAATTATGGTAATTAAGATTGTTCTTCACGAGAAATTTCCCACAAAATCTATGATGAATCCAACATTGTATGTAACTTTTGTAATATGTATTTGTATATTTTTTCAGTGTAAATAAACGTTATTATTATTATTACCAATCTAGTCTTCGAAGAATAGAGCTTCAGTGGGATTCTTTGAAAGACATTTTTTGTAGAGGACTACGTCAATTCTAGCATTTGATGTAGATTGCCATGAAGCTTTGATTTTCCGTATTGGTTTAATTTGTCCCAAAAGATCATGATAAAATAAATTGTTTTTCTGTTTGATTGTTGTCACTGATGATGGTGGTTATTTCAAATGAAACGCTATAAAAATATCAAATGTGATATACCCTTGAATTGTGAATGTATTGCTTTATCAACATCTGTAATAAAAAAGGCAGGCCCGTATTTAAAAAAAAAGTTGAGGGTAGCCATGTTGACACGAAACGTTTTATCGAATATTTATTATTACATCGTCATAGTTTAGAATATAGCAATGTTACCACATGATAAAAGAAACGGCCTGTATATGGTTCTTAGAAAAGGGTGATCTATCAAAGTTGACTTTTTTTGAAAGAAATGACATATATTGCTTTTCATATTAGGATTACGTCAGGAAAGTACTTTGAAAAATATAAGTATGGCTATATACTGAGCGGTTCAGAAGTTATTCCAAACATAACATCCAAATATGTATTGAAAAGTCTGTTTTGTTATGAAGATGTTGGAAATTTAATTTTATAAAAACTTTTTTCAATACTGGGTTGAATCGGACTACGTCATAATTTCAGTCTCATTTTAGGTTCCTATCACCCCCTAAAACTGATTTTCTATGTGGAGTTTTTTTCAATTAGTGGATTGAAAAAAAATAATGGGTTCTGCTAGTTTTACTATTAAACTAACCTAACTTATCATGGCCATATTTATTTCTTTTTCCACACTTCACGTTGCTGTATGTTTTCAAAATAGAGTAAATGACGATATATAGATTTTATCTCTCCTTTTCGAATAAAAAAGGTATCTTATGCTTATCGCTACGCTACACACTGGATACATTACTATTATATACTGAATGCACCATCGAGATAATATGTTCCACATCCAATATAACCGACCTTTTCATTTTTAGAAACTCCCACTGCAACGAAGGAACAATGAAGTTAAGTGCATAAAGTGTGTTCGGTATTCGTTTCAAGGGGTTACCAATATTTACACATGAAATAAACACTAGGCGAAGAAACGCTGTTTTTACATGATAAATGCATCCTTTCCCGTAGATGGTCATGGGTGGGTGTCTTCTTCACCATCTTTATTGACTGAAAACAACGGCACCGAAGATTACTAGTGTGATTTTACTACTAGAATATATGATTTATGGAAAATATAAGACATGAACTAACGTACCATAAGAAAAGTTGAATTTGACAAACACTGAACGTCAGTGGGTCGCAGTTGGCCGCATCATTTTAAGTTAAATTTAAAGCGTAAACAAGTGCCGAAGTTTAGCTTCATTGAAACTTTTCGAAAAAAAAGTCTCCCATATGGTGCGCACTTTAATGGTGACACTGTATGTAATTTTTGTGATGAATATTTGATTTTTGAGAATAATCATCCTTTATGAACACATACTGTTAAATGAAATGAGTAATTTTGCCAATCATAGATCAAAGTACTCCTGAGGTTATCTCAGGTAAATCTGTTTAAAAATCTGTTTTATGGTTAACCAGCTGTCGCACCCCTACGAACGACAACCCTCAGAAGTCGAAACTTGTGCGAGCTAAGGATTAACGAGGTCTTACCTTTCAACGTGTGATTCCTAAAAAGGAATAGTGATCGTATTTAACGACGTTCTTTTGTGAAATTTTGTTTTCTTCGCCTCAATTATGAAAAGCGAAAGTTTTCAAGTGGATTTTTTGTTTTGGAAACGGAAGAATATTGTTTTCCGAAACGTCAACCACTAAAGAAAGTTAAGTATTGGCATTTTATTTTTTTCAATAGCTTTTTCAATTTGTAGGCAAAATTTATGAATACGACAGGTTACTGACTAATTCGATTCTTCAGTGGTTTAAATTACACAGCAACTTTTCGAGGTGAATTTTTCAGTTTGCCCTTTATTACAGTTCAGAAGATTATTGATTTAGGTTTGTTCATTTTTCAGATTGCGGAAGGTTATGTGCCCCAAAAAACAGTAAGAAATACCCCGCCTATATTTTTGATGGACTAGGGACTAGGGTGATACTTGTACAAACATTTAATTGTGAGATTATCACATACTTTAGGCTCGATAAATAAGAATTTTCATCTTCCATCAATTGAGAATCACATATCTACTTCTTCACCCTACCTAAAAACACGTATTCGTCAACATACTAAAAGATGTACTTAAAGGCATTCAAAAACACGTTTGGCGATAATATAGTTTTTTCACTTATATCATATTATTAGATATAAAACTTACACAACAAACAAAATCCGTTGGCTATCAGAACTTATCGCAATCACTAACTCCATTAAAGAGGAGGAAGTAGTACTTTGAGGTGAAGTTTTTATAGAGGATACCGCCCGCCTCTTTAGAAGCGACCAAAGCGCCGCCTTTTGAATCAGAATATTGTTTTGGATTTCGTTGATTTTCTTACCGGCTATGAGTCATACAGTCGCAGATAACTTATTTACGTTTCAATACTCCTCTATTAAGCGTTTTAAAAATATCGCTATTGATTTGTAGTAGTGCTCGGTTGAAGATCGACCTGGCGCACGTCTATACGAATCACATTTATAGTACAGTCAAATTATATTTTCCATATACGTTAGCTTATTTAACTTTATTGTTGAAAAGCCATGTTATTAATTTAGGTTTTATTTTATATAGTTTTATTGTTAAAAGTGGCAAACCAACAAATATCGACAAGCGATTCCTCGAACAATAGAGAAATATAGTGACAATTTCTACTAAAGCAATCTTCAACTCGGCCAGTGTGAACTTTGTCTGGGCTATTGCAATTCTATTAAACGAATAGTTGAGTCAATTTTTCCAGTGTTCACTTGAATAATTTTGTGTTTCTTACCGTAGAAGCGACGAAGAGAACCATGTTGTACATATTATGAAGGCAATCGCCAGCAAATATATTAAAATTAGACTATTCCGCAATAGCAAATGCGCCATAGATCACTCTGGTAGCGATAAACAAAAAATCAATAATTCAGTTTATTTAAGGGACAATAATCTTATTCCCTATTATTTTTGTATTTTGCTAAATTCATCATTTTGTTGAAATACATTTCATTTTGGTGAATTAGATTGCATTATTCATTTATGTTATACCCCTAACCTCCAAATCAAGGCTCAGGATGTGGAGTGTACTCCAGATCACTAAGCCTAAGGATTAAGTGGGGAATGGGAAAAATACCAGCGTGGTTCAATCAGAACTGGCTGGTATCTCAATCGCCACAAAAGAAATAACCAGGAAAGGAATTTCTGGCAAAAACATAACAATCTGCACTGATAGCAGACAATCCATATTAGCCTTGAACAGATAACGTGTTACCTCAGAGCTAGTACTAGAATGCCACCAAGATTTAGCCAAAGCCTCGGTAGATAATAACATTATCCTGAGGTGGATTGAAGGGCACGACAGGTGTAAAGGTAATCGCGTAGCGGACTCTTTAGCCAAGGAAGCGGCTGGACTGAAAATTTCAGGACCTGGTGACACCTACGGCTTGATGACTTCGACAATTGCGGAACTAGTCAAACGTCACGCCCATGCTCAAGCCCTAAAGAGATGGGATAAAATCAAAGGATGCAATCTTGCCAGGATCACCCTGGACGAACCTGGGAAGCTGGCGCCGAAGAAATATCTGACGATGACAAGGAAAAATCTACGCTTAACAGTAGGATTTCTGACTGGCCACTGGCAACTAAAGAAACACCTCCATAATATAGGGCTAGTGGACACACCTCTGGAACAGGATGTGTGAACAGGAAGATGAAACTGTCAGGCATGTCCTATGCGAATGTCCGGAGTTATCGTCAATAAGAGAGTGGGTTTTCTGCGAGTCTTGGCCTATACCTGCCGATATAAGAGAGATGTCTCCCAGAGACCTGTTCACCTTCCTGGAAAGGACAGGATGGACGAAGACCTAGGAGGACAACTCCTCGGGAGGATGTACAATGGGTCACATGTGGCTTAAGTGCTGTGGGCCTACACTCACCCTCCCTACTCTACAGACACAGATAACCACAAAATTTTCCACGTCGTCAATCACACATATGTCTTTCCTATCCAGTACTTATTGCTACTATAGAGTACACGTGGCGAATTTGTCATCTAGGAAAAAGTTTGGTGTTTTAAAATTCTCTCCAAATTAATCATACCAATATGGCGACCATTTCCCCCGCACCAATGCCAGTGTCCTCAACGATAACGTCCTCACTCCGTCCCTAGTATTCCTTTGTGTACGAGTTTGATCGATTTTCTCTGCGTATCATCCAACGCGTACCAGGAATCACACAATAAACGGTAAGATCTCGTGAATTCTTAGCTCGCACAAGTACAGACTTCTGAGGGTTGTCGCTTATTTTAATAAGTTGTATCCCTTTTGTTTTCATCTACAGAATTTCACGAGCAGTGTCACGTTGAGTTTTCAATTATGCACCTTCATTCGAAACAAGAGTACAAGTACGTTATCTACTCCCCTTTAATGGGCAGATACCAATCATTGGAAATGGTTAGACATCACAAATAAATAAGGGAGAAATGAATCTTGATTTTGGGTCAAAACATTTTACTTCATGTTATCGGAACACGAATATATCACATTTACCTACCAGAAAACATCTGAACGCCTCAAAACTAAACGTAGCTACTTTAAACACCTCTTAGTTTGAAATATCTGAAACATCTAGTCGTAACCTTGGAAAGGAAGATCGTAAGATGGAGAAAACCTAAAACGAAATGGAACCTGGCCATAATAAAACTAAGTCGCGGAAACATTAAACTTTTACGTATTAGAAATACAATAATCGAAATTGGCATTCGCTGACTCAAACCTCAATTTGGATAATGAGACAGTTAGAGAAACATACACAACTTTATCACGTATCACGATTACTAATCAGCTTCAAATGGGGAAAATGTGCTCTATATGGTCCTCGATAAAAACAATTATTTCAGTTAATGATATTTGTTCGAAATAACGATACCACAATACGTATTTTTGGTGCACCATAAACCAAATCATGACCAACGCGAATTCCGAGTTCAGGGTCGAAACGGGATGAAAAAACCGGGTGAAACATGGTAAGGAAAATATTGCACATTACAAAAGTTCTGAGGTATCATCTGAAGAAATGAAAACTCTAATATTCAGTTAAAATTATCATACAAGCCAGTCAAAAATTATTATCATGGTTGATCATCAGACGACGAGCCTTCATCAGCCTCAAATATATGAGGTAGGCTGAAAAGTTTCTAGGCTACTAGGTGCTACCTAGTATTGAATCCATGTGATTTTTAGTTAACCCTAACCTCCAAAAGACACGTGTACAAATTTCACAGCTATCGGACTAGTAGTTTATGAGGTGGAACATTTTGAGTGAAGCAACTTTTGATTGGAGAGTATGGATAAAAAGAAATTTCGTGTGTTAATAATAAAGCATTCGGCTAATAAAAAAAATCTTTTTTTTCTACGTTAGCCTACGAACTTTTCAGTCCTAGTGTTATAAGAACGCAAAATAAACTAACTGGCATTAGATTCCAGTTATGGAGTTTATTATGCCTTAAAAAATGATAAAAAAACTATTTCATGGTTCATCATTCAGGAAATATCGAAGATAAATCATTGGTTGATAACGCTGGCGCGCCCTCCCGAATGATTCGGGGCTACGGGGGATAGGGCCTGACCAGCGCACACTACGATGAAAAATAATAATAATAATAATTTGAATTTATTCAATTTTCAGTACAAAGATTAGTCAATAACAATTTGAACAATCTAAACAAATTCAGGAAATCCTGTGCGTGGGTAAGATTATTCTATTCTTCATATATCACAACCTGCCAAAGGAACCCAAAGGTTAAGTGGAAGAGCAATTGAATGATGACTTGTCATCATGTAAAATGAACTTCGCCTTTTATGTTCATATAATAAATGAACTGTTCCTGATTAATTTGCTTTAAATGTATTAGAAGATAATAAAGACGATATTGTTATTATTATTATTGAATTCATCAGTTTAGAAAATATGGAAGAAAAACTGAAAAGTAAGATTCTATTACCATAAAATAAAATCGATACATTGACTTTCAAATATTTCTTCAGTTCACGAAGAAGGGTGTACATAAGTATTTATGTTAAAATGATAGCTTATAAAATTCTAAAATAATAAATTGACAGTAACATAAAATTTTCAAGTACAAAACTTTCATTCACAACCATCAAGATGAAGAAAATAAAACTACACATCTTTGTGGAGAGTTAATTTTGAAATCAATTGCTTTCTTCCTTCTTTGGAAGTTTTCCACATCATTTTATTACATCACACTATTTATATGATATCAAAGCTTATCTCAAAACTAAATTATTTTATAAAAACAACAATATTTTTTAGAATTACTCATGTAGAGATCAAGTTATATATTTTATTCTTTTTTTCACACAGATAAATATTTTTTCCAAATTGAAAAAAACACAATGTCCACTTTATTTCTGCTTTCTTAATTTTTTCCTAATAATGTTTAAAAATTATTCTTTTTTCACACAGATAAATATTTTTTCCAAATTGAAAAAAACACAATGTCCACTTTATTTCTGCTTTCTTAATTTTTTCCTAATAATGTTTAAAAGTTACTTCGAAAATGTGAATGAAATTGATAATATTTATTAGACAATAGCGATATCAGCCACGTTACAATGCACTTTGTAATACAAACCAATCATTTACTGACGAAACATATTTGTAATGTATATGTTGCACAAACTATACTACAAAACGTGTTCTTCAGCCTAGAGAGAAATATGTGAACCTTGAATTTTAAGAAACAAGTTGAAGGATTCAATACTATGTCTAGACAATCATAAAAATAAAAGTTTTTCGACTTACGTAAACAGTACACTCAAATTTGGATATCTGATACATACAAACAAAATTCTCTTCTCCCAACTGAATAAACCGGTCACAACTTATCCTCATTTATCAAAAATCACACAAGCAGAATGTCTCAATTATAATTTCAAAGAATGTTAACATGGAACTTCCTCTGATCCCGAATAAACAAAAATCCGTATGGCTAACCTTTCTAACCATTGCTAACTATTCTGAAGTTGCGAAATCCATCCTGATATTAGTCGTTTTGAACCCCTAGCCCTAGATAATCTGCTAGTTGCGGAAGGCCTAATAAACTTCAGAACATCTTCATACTTGCACTTAACTGTTTCCAAGTAAGTCGTTTTCTCGGTAGTGGCAATAACGGGACCATTGCATTTTGTCACGCAGAAACGAGAGTGAAATATTCTGGTAGGACATACAGGGTGTTCATTGAGTACTTTAGAACTGACAATATTTCCTAACAATTTATCTCCATCTAAAAAAAGTTGTGAAACTGATCTTCAAATGCTTAGCACTCGTAGGGTATACGCCGATATTATATTTCTACACAAAATACTCAAATCTTCATGTTCCTCTTAGACAAACATGTAACAAACATACATTCGCCACTGAATACCACAGATTCAATTATGGAAAGTATTGTCCCCTTCCACGAATTGTTTTTAATTGAAACAAAGTGGATATGGACTATTTTGAATTATTCGTCATGAATTATCGAAGTGAATCACGAGTCACTCTCATGAATTTCATTTTTCATTTATATCACACTTTTCTTATCACTGAGAATAGCTTAGCCCCAACCGATACTGAAGGGTCTTCTAACAGGGACTTCCGAACTTTGACAATTGATAACGACCATTTTGTTGAAACTACATCTATTAAAGTTGTCATTTGTTCAGTCTGTTTTACCAAATCACCATAAACGGCATTCAACAACACGCGCAAATAATAAAATTGTTTTATCAAAATGGGCGTTCTGTTCGTGACGAAATGCAAGATCTGCCGAAAACATTGCCGCTGTCTGTGAGAGTGTGCAGGAGAATCCGAAGTAGTCGATTTCGCCTTGAAACTTGAACCTTGGCCTTACTTAGACCACAATATGGCGAATTTTGCGTCTTGGTTTTGGCCTGCACCCGTACAAAATTCAACTGACCCAGGAACTGAAGGTAAACAACCGTAGACCAAGACGTACCTTTGCTTAATGGGCTCTGGAGCCCCTAATATTAATCGATTATTTTCAGCGAAGAGGCCCATTTCTGTTTCTTTTCTGATTGATTCGACGGTTACTTGATGTAATTTCATAAACTACTCCTTACGATTTGATCTCCACAAACTTTATTTGAGAAATATATCACGGCATGTTTTGCTAACACAGTAGCTTATTCAACAGCGATTTGAATACTACAAGTTGCTTCTTACGCTAACATTTATATACCTAGTGTAACTACAATTGAGACTACCTCCAGCAAATTACCTAAACCTCTACAACTTTTATATACCTGATGTACCTCTTCAATTATGATTACCTGAAGTATATTACCTCACTTCAACTTCAATAATAATACTTCCTCGTTTTTTTTTAAAAAACAAGTTCAATAATAAGATCGTGCGATTTGAACTCGTTAGACTTTTTCTTGTAGGGTTTTCTCAAGTAGCAGGTGTATGCGAATGAGCCACAAACCACAGCGGTCCTCAAAACCAACATAACCATCGGTAAATTGGACGTTTCGGATGCGCTTCACCAAGAGAAGCCGTGGCGGACATTTGAACGATGGTAGATTCCACACAAAATTTCTTTGGTTCATTTGAATTTCAGGATAGACAGCGCTTACTGAAAAACCCTATACTTAACTTCAAAGACTGAATTTAAACTTTTAATTTTCTAAGTTTAAAACTGATTAAAAAATTTATAGTTTACAATCATTTATGAACGACTATATAAGTTGAAGGTGTGAATATAATTGTTACTCTCGAAGAGCTAAACATGATTGCATAGAACCACCTCTGACCCCGGATACCGAACAATCCGCAGAACACGTCGATGGCTAACCATTCGAAAGTTGCGAAATCCACCCTGATCTAGTCGCTCTACACCATTAGATAATCCGATAGTTACGTAACGACTAATAAACGTTAGAACAAAAGAATTTATCTTTATACTTGCATTTAACTGTTTCCAAGCAAGACACCATTATTTCGATTCAAGTGAATTCATTTGTTCTTATAAAATTTCTAATAGTTTTCTCGGTAGTAGCATTAATAACACCATTGCATTTTGTCTTCAAGAAACGAGAGAAGAATCTGTGATACGTTCTGGTAGATTGTATTTATGAAGAAAAATTCATATGAACATATGTTCAAAACCCAGATACGAGATTCCAAAAATGTACAAATATTTTGGAATCCACTGAAAAAGAAAACTTCATACATTGGTCAAAGGTTATGTAACATAATGTCTTTGCTTTCATGGAAATAAATGTTAGCAATACAAAATATCTCATTCCAATGGATGATAAACTTTTTCATGATATTTAAAACTCTTCATTCATTTGTATGAGAAAAGAAGTTTTTGTTGCTTAATTAATATTGTTCTTCAGAATATTACTAGAGTTTTTCTTATCCAACACCAAACCAAGTGATCATCTTCAAGAGGAAGATCAAACTTGATCACTTGGTGATCGAAACACGTGTCGAGGAATTGAAATAAAGGTTTGGTATTGGGAAAACACTCCAATAATATTCATTTCTAAACCAAAGGTTCCCAACAGTGCATAATATTTTTATTGTTATTCGTTCTTTATAAAGTGTATTTGAAATTGCAGATAGAAGTTTTTCTGGATGAATTTTTGAGTAGGAATCATGTTCTTTCAGAGTATAAAAATATTAGAAGTTATTAGTCAATCTGTACATATGTAGAAAGGAAAAACCTCTGAGTCTACCATCAAAATTTGCTAGGTTGATATGAAAAACTTGTATTCTAAGTTCACCTACTACAAAATCGTTGAATACAAGGAAATTATTTTTAAAAGAAACGGTAACGCTTCAAATTGTGATATATTCAATTTAAAAACAGATTCTCAAAAAAGTAATAATATATTAGGTAACTAAATGTCTTGGTTTGGGATGACATATCCGGGTCCTCTGATCAATGGAGTGTTTCTAATAAATTCCGAGAAAATCGCCGGATTTTTTCTTTTTCTGCATTAAATTCTTCATCTATGATAGCTGTGTCTTTCTATACATGTTTGTACCAGCTTCATCATTTTTTGAGCTTTCAGTATATTTTCATACTGCTTCAAATAGTAATGTTATCGGTTATTAATATGACACACTCGAATTTTATCAACTGCTAACGACACTTTTTCAATTTATTCTAAAAGTACTTTTGTATAAACTGTATTACATGTCTTCAATATTTCTGATATATTTACGAGTAATTACTCTTTCAACTGTGTTTTATAGCATTTCTATTTTGAAGAGGATTAGCCTGATATAAATTTGTTTTTTTTTCTAATAACCCCACCCGAAATATTTAAACATTGGAAGGAACATATTAGCCTTGAAATTGAATAATTGATTTCCTGTCAATTGTATTTTTCAACATGTTGACACTTGTAATATAGTTAGTTGACTGCCCCTCGTATATCACGGTGAGTGAGAGTCGCGCCGGAGAAGCGTCACTGTAAAAAGACGAGAGTTGTAAAAAAGAACAGTAGAAGGGAATATGTATATTGGGGTATTGGGTATAGAAAGTGTGTTTCACTTAGATTCTATCCCCATTAGAGCCCTGGCTATTAAGAGAACAACGAGAAAACACCACAAGTGGCAACGAAGATGGGATTGGTCAGACAGTTGTAATAATGTTTTTCAACTGATAAAAGATATTCTTACTTCAGCTGAAGTGCTTGGTCATTACAATCCTGACCTACCCCTACGATTCATCACTGACGCTTCTCAATATGGAGTTGGGTCAGTTTTAGCACATGTTACGGCCGATGGACAAGAACGGCCAATTGCCTATGCATCTCGAACCTTATCCGCGGCGAAAAGAAATTACTCGTAAATTGAGAAAGAGGGTTTGGCAATTATTTTTGGACTGTGTAAGTTTAACCAATATCTTTATGGACAAAACTTTACGCTTGAAACGGATCATAAACCACTCATATCCATTTTTAATCCAAATGAAAATATTCCTCAATTTTCTGCCAATAATCATGTCCGATTTATCAGTACAATAGTGAATTTGTAAAATCGGATAATAATCGCGCGGATTCTTTGTCTAGATTGCCTGAAAAAGGAAATGAAGAAGAGTGGAAAATATTGATATTGATTATTTTTCGAGAAATATGTTGAATTATCGAAGATAATAAATTATACTCAAAAAGGATGGCCAGTAAAGATAGAGGATTCTTTGAAACCGTACCGTAGATTTAAAAACGAGTTTAGTGTGGAACCATAGGTAATTTATTCCTACGTTGAGAGAAAATATTTTGAATAATCTTCATTCAGGAGTGGTAAAAATGAAAAGTCTCGCTAAGTTATACTTCTAGTGGCCTGGTTTGGATAAAAATATTGAGCAGATATGCGTGTCACGTGACAACTGTTTGTTACATAAAAAACTCCTAATAAGGATGTTCCTAATCGTTGGGTATCATAAAGATTTTATGCCTCCATTTTTAGGAAAATACTTTTTTATAAGCATACATGCACATTCAAAGTGGATAGAAGTGTTTACCGTGAATTCAAGCGTGTCTTGAAACAACAAGCCAAACAAGTGAAAGATTATGCAGGCATTTCATTTTCACAGTTTTTTGAAAATTAAAGTGCCACTGTTAAAGATTATAGATTGCCTAAATTAACTTGGATTAAAGCATTCATTTTCAAGAAAATCTGAAAATCATCTTACTTGGTTAAGATTCCAGAATTAAATAATGTTATTTAGAAAAGACACTTGAATCAAACAAAAAAATATCATTTTAATACGTCTGCCGTAACTACGACTAAACTAAACAGTCGACAGAAAAAAGTTTTTAAACTATTCTAAATGTTAATGACACTATTGTAGAAAATACTTCAGTTCTTAGGCCCAAACGGGAAATAAAACCAGTTCAGGGACTGAATTACAACAGATTGTATATAGTGTATTTGGTTTTTTTTTATGGGAAGGTGGTGTAATATAGTTAGTTGACTGCCCCTCGTATATCACGGTGAGTGAGAGTTGAGCCGGAGAAGGGATCATTGTAAAAAGACGAGAGACGTAAGCAAAACGACAAAAAGTGATGGAAATCCGAAAAGATGATCTCACGTGTCAAAAATCAGTGTACAAATTTAATGACGGCATGAGTATGTAGCGACCGCATGTTGGCATGTGATATCAACAAAGAGAGTGAAACATTAATAAAAAAAAAATACAGGATAGAACTGGTTGACATCATCTAAAAAAATATCTCAATATAATTTTACATATTGTTTGATGATTCGTAAACTAAATTTGTCAGTCAGCAGGATATCTCAGTAATAGATTTTTGGCAAACCTTGTATAACCGCAAATAATTGTTAATAATTAATAACAGATGGAACATGTTTTTAACCTGAGTAAGAAAGGAACATTTTCAAATTAAATTTCTTGATTGACAGAACGAATTGTTCGGAACAAGATTGCTCAACACTCTATTATAATAGCTTTCTCGATTTACTGAATGTCCACAGGGCATCAACTTTCAATTCATATTGGGAACAACAATACCAATTCAACAGTTGATGAGTGCATATACTTTTCAATGATACTGTAAAGTTCCTTTTTCCTAAGCTCCATGGAAATGGTGCTATGAACATATAAAAATAAAGTTTCGCCTGTGTAATGATAGTGGTGATCCAAGAGAGATATTTCAAACTTCCTTCAAAAGGGAAAAATATAATGTTCGTAAAATAATTTTTTGCTGCGAACTGTCTTATTTTGGGCAAAAAACCCAAGAGACATTTTTTGTTTAGAATGAAACAGACTATCGGAAATAAATTTTTAAATGGTAAATAAATGGGAAAACAATTTTAGGGCTTGCGTTTTCCACCCCATACAATCATGGGGTAAATCAAGTAAATTACTGGCTAAGTGTATTTTTGATAGTACAAAACGTCAGGTTAATTTCAACATTGTAAGTTTTTTAGTGCTTGTGAAAAAAAATGTCATACAAATTTTATGTACCCTCTTTAAGAGGCTGTATCTTAACAAGGGATGCTCCAATGAAGTTTCTTTATATAAAAGATCCTATCTTTTTTTTCGATGAGGAATCACCTCCTTAAATGTTTTACACTTATTCAGTTACATCCTGTATGCTCGTCAGTAGAATAAACAACTTTTTGACATGGGGAGGTAGAATATTGTATAAGATGACATTGATAGAGTTTCTGATTGACTTTTTCAGTCTGAATCTACTGGCCCTCAACAAATCACATCCTCTATAGGCTCATGATTGTAGAAATCACAATTTCTATTTAATGTTAATAGTGAACTATTAGGTATTGGTTCACCATAAATATTCATGATATTATTATGTTGATTTATTGCTAAGCTCTCATAGGCATCTGTTTGTATCTGTAGAGTAGGGAGGGTGAGTGTAAGCCCACAGCACTTAGGCTATATGTGACCCATTGTACATCCTCCCGAGGAGTTCTCCTCCTAGGTCATCGTCCATCCTGTTCTTTCCAGGAAGGTGGACAGGTCACTGGGAGACATCTCCTTTATATATATTAAAAAGAAAAACAGATATCGGCAGGTGAAGGCCAAGACCTCTTATTGACGATAACTCGGGCACTCGCATAGGACATGCCCAAGGTCGCCCAAGGTGATCCTGGCAAGATTGCATCCTTTGATTCCATCCCATCTCTTTAAGGATTGAGCATGGGTGTAACATTTGACTAGTTCTGCAATTGTCGAAGTCATCAGGCCGTGAGTGCCACTGGGTCCTGAAATTCTTAGTACAGCCGCTCCCTTGGCTAAAGAGTCGACAATTCGATTACCTTCACTCCTGTCATGCCTTTTAACCCACTTCAGGATAATGTTATTATCTACCGAGGCTTTGGCTAAATCTTGGTGACACTCTAGTACTAGCCCTGAGGTTATAAGTTGTCTGTTCAAGGCTAATAGGGATTGTCTGCTATCAGTGCAGATTGTTATGTTTTTGCCAGAAATTCTTTCCTGGTTATTTCTTTTGTGGCGATTGAGATACCAGCCAGTTGTGTTTGGATCACGATGGTATTTTTTCCCATTCCCCACTCAATCATAGGCATCTAGATGCCTGTTGTTAAATTGTTTAACTAATCTTAATGATATGTGTGATTGATGACTTGTTTATTTTATGGTAATTCATGATCACTTAAATGAAATGAATAAAAAACTTGTTACATTATACTTGATAATGGGGTCAAACCTGAAACTGGTCGTATAAATAAAATTTACCAGTGGTATTTAGACAAAAGTTTTTTATTCATTTCAGTTAAGTAATCTTAATGAAATGAAGTCTATGAAATGTTTTTGATGCAAAACATAATGGGCGACTGCTGATTTTTCTGGTCTTCATTTTTTTGGTGTGGTAAGAGTTCCCCATATTTTATTTTAGTCTGTCCTTATTTTGCATTGATTTTGCATCGCAGTCCTTACATTTGATTTCGTAAATTCCAAACTTTTTCGAATTCTCGACTTTGTCCTTTGGATTTCCTAAAAATCTCTGTAGTGTATGACTAGTTTTAAGTACCACCTCCACACCTAGTTCCTTGAAAATCTTTCCTAAGTATTTTGGTTTTCGTCGTTTCCAAAAGTCGAGATTTTGTTCATTCTTAAACTAACCTTTTTCTTTTTCTTGATGGAAAGCTGGTCGATCATTTATGGAGGAGCAATATCTTGTTAAACCAGAGACAGGCTATGGTTTCAACTTCCGTTAAGAAGGTGAGACTGCAACAGTCAATGAAGCAACCAAATAAATAATGTCAACAAAATTATTCAGGAAGAATAATAATCTGAAACAAAGTCCTATCAATGGATAATTTAGCTGCAGTAAGGTTAGCCCGAAATTTTGAATTTCATCGAAGAACCAACCTTCTAGGAAGAAGTCAATGAATTTAGATACTATGACAAGCATTTCAGCGAAATCACGGTTACAAGTCATGTGTAAGAACATTGTTTAACCAGAAAAAGTATCGGAGTAAAATAACAATTTACTTGCGCTCATTCAAAGAGATACATAAAGTGGATCATTTGGTGAAATTTGTTGTTCAGTTATACAATAGGATCTCATTACTGTTTACACTTTTTGACTAATGATGCATTTTTGAAAACACTTACATTAAATGTAAATTATTTGAAATACGTTGATATGACTACATGTTGGTTACACGCAATAGACCGTCAAGTTTCTCAATCTGAAATTGATTCAAGGGAACAACCCATAACGAAACCACAACGACAAAAACAAACGACTCGGAGGAAGTATTTATTTCCAGTTCATTGAAGCAAATTTTTGATATCGGTTCCAAACCACACAAATTGAGAAATATTTCATTGCCTTGTACCGGGTACACTGCCTACACAGTTTTCGAACACTATTATCGTTTATACGTCGAGCATAGATAGAGTTTGCGATGCCACCGAAGCTGTGAATTATTCAACAGAGTCTTTGAACTTATATTGCTCCGTAATTTGAATCTACCACGGCTGTGCAACGGCACTCGACTAGTCATTGAAAAATTAATGAAAAACGTTGTCGAAGCCATCATTTTGATTGGCAAGTTCCGAGGTGAAAAATATATTAATAACACGAATCCCTATTATACCAACAGATGTGCCAATTCATTTTTAACGTGTACAATTTCCAATTAGATCGGCATTCACAATAACTATTAATGAGTCCCAAGGCCAAACAATGTCCGTTTGTGGCTTGGATTGGAGCACACCATGTTTTTCACATGGACAATTATACGTGGCATGCTCTCGAGTGGGCATCCAGTTTGTTGTTTTAGCTGAACTTGAGCTAACGAAAAATATATTGAACACTATAGCATTAAGGGATTAACATTATTTGTAAGGGTTATTGTTCTGATCGAATTAATTTATGTGGCAAAACAACGTTTGCTGGGTCAGCTAGTATACGTTAATATATAAAATGATATAATATTATGTCACACTGATGTAAGATGAATCCAACGATAATTATTTATCTGAATTTGAATAATTGTATTCTTGAATCAAATATTGTACGATTTCTCTCTGAGTTCATAATATTTTTTCATTAAAAATATATTTTCTCAATATCAATCGATATATTATTCAACTGGAATGGAAATCAAACATAGATAGCAATTCAGATTTGCATCTAATTCTAAATCTGTCAACGAAAATGGATCTATTGAAAACACTTTCCCAACACCAGAACAAACATTACGGTTTCTCGATGCGCGTTTCGGTAACCAATTTAGCGTCATCAGGAGATCATTATGACTGAATTTTGCTATGTTAGTGTTTTTATATCCTAGTGGCCTAACTAACACCTAACTACACCTGTTAGTATTATATAACTACTACCTGTTATTGATCCTATGCTAAACTACCTGTTTTTAATACCTCTAATTTGTTATGTACTTCCTCTATCATCTCTAATATTTATTATGTTTTTCATTTAGAATTATCACGTAAGAGAGGTACATATTTTTGTAATCATATTATGGGGAAACATAATGTATCTATGGAATATACTTCAATAAAATGTTTACATTCATTCAAGTTTATTCTTCACATCTTTCATTATCTCTTACTATCCTGGTTTTATTTTAACTAGTGTGGCAGAATGCATATATGGAGTTGGGTGAACTAACTTTATAGCGCCCAAAATTTTAATTGTATTACAAACATGAATAACATCTACATTCGGCCATATTTTCTTCATGACTGCAAATGTAAAATCCAGTAAATCCACTGTCTACAAATTGAGCAGTGCAGGGTAGCCAACTTCAATAAAAAATGCACACTTCTATGTGAATGTACATTGTTGCTTAAAGCCTCTAGCAAAATAGTAGATATAATGATGTAATTTGTAGTTGAATTATGGTTCATAATCGAACATCAGAAATATTATTTTCAATACAAACACATCTTATTATTGAAAGTAAACCAAACTGTTTTGAAAATCAAGTATGAACTAATTTGTCGTTTCTTACATTCAACACAAATATCAAGAGAAAAATGATCGAATATTTATTTGAACTGAATAGATCACTATTCTTGGTAAACTCTTATCACCCTTATCTTGGACGTAAAGTATAATCCAAAGGCAAAACATGCCAATTATGATTCGTTGTACATATAAGAATGCAGGGCCCTCTGGATTCAATTAGCTAAAAAATACCGAGTCACAAAAACCTTTGATAAAAAATAATTAACTTGAATGACCCACTATCACGAACACAAAATAGACAAGATACTTAATTTTCATCTTAATACGGTGATAACTAATTTCATGCATTAGATCAGTTGCATTTTTTGTGCAAATTCAGAAGCGTAAACCTTGCTTGCATATTCTCTATTAAAATTTCGATAACACTTGAGGAAATGAGATGAAAGGTTAGATAAGCTATGAATTTGCGCTGAGTACGTGGATATATTATGTAATGAGCACTGAATACGTATGCAATACACAGATTTATGTTTGGAACAACTGAATTGGTAACCCATTACAATTTCACTTCCTTGTCTGGCAATTCTATTTGAACAAGGACAGGCAAGAGCTGAATCACGTTCAGACTTTCGTCCTGAATTTTCATTTGATATTCTTCGAAATCAGGACTTAACAGCTGATATTCATTACTTCGGAAAAGGTAAATATTTATTCCAAATGCAGTTTTGCTGAAATGATACCACATAATTTTCATCTATCTGATAAAAATGCTGTCAAAATTTTTCGAAATGTGAGGTTCTTCCAAGGTGTTGTTCATTCACAATGCATTTACCCATGCATATACGCAAATAAAAGAAAGATAGACATCGGTAACAAGGTAGTACTGGAGGGGCATTATATACTTATGTACGAATGTTTTTTTGCTATTATTTCCCGCTGTGATTTATTTGATTATTCGTTGGAGTTTATTCACGTTTTCCAAATGTTTAATAAAATTTATTTTGATACTATCGTCATGTTGTACTGCGTATGAGACAACCTGACAATAAATTTCATTACTTAAAATTTCAAGATTACTTTAAGAAAGGAACATTTAATCTAATTCAATATTTGGAATAATTTCATTTTTCCGGACTTTAATAATAACTATTTGTACACCCATTACATATCAAATAATAACGTAAAAATGTATTTCAGTTTATGATGTAAATAAATAAAATATTCCGTCAACTAATCTCAAATTCTATAAACATACAAAAAAAATTAGAAAAAAACATTTTTTCTTGATTCCTCTCCATATTTTAAATAGTACTCAGTATCAATATAAAAACAAATGTTTTCATCATATTTTGACGTACCTACTTATTTGTATTCTCGTTCTTAAAGTTTTTTGTCTAAAATTCATGAGCTGTCTGCTAGAAAGAGTTTTGGCCATAATTAGTTGTGATGACCGGTGATGAATATTTAACAGAAATGTTATGCAAACTATCTTTCAATTGCGTTACGTCGATTAAAATATTGCAAATTGGAATTGAGGTTGAAAAACCTAGCACTACGAGTAGCTTTGAGTTCAAGGGTCCAATTAAAATTTATTCTAGTTAGATAAGAACGGCAAAATTGAAAGAATCTGTTTATTTCAATGGAACATGGAAGATAATTTCTTTCCCAATAATTTCGAACTTTTGTTATTGACTTTTGAGAATAAAATAAAAGCTAAGGTAAAATTATGACACTTCAAATGACTGTTACCTAACATAAGATACTCTCGAAGGCTCAGAATGCTGTCATGTAAGATCATAAAGAAGTGTTCACTATCCGGAAATCAGAAATAGTTGTCCCATTGATTAAACGAAAGAATGGCAATGATTTCGTTAAAATGTTTTGTAATTCTGAGAGAATTGAAGGTTTACTGACTAAAAGCTGTCAATTTTTATTGATAAGTGACATAAAACTTTTTTTACTGGAAATAAGACATATACTAAAGAAAAAAGTAATACAAATCATGGAATTATGAAATAACAACAAAAATTAATTGGCGTTCCGGGGCGACTTCATTGATTTCAGTGGCGCATTTGCTTTTTCAGCTGCAGGAAAACCCGGAAAAACCTGCAGCACCACATCGTCTGAAGATCTTGATCCGACAATCTCCTTTCTTTCATAAAATAAAATGTACGGTGTTTCCAGAGGCTCCATTAAATTCAAGACATCGCCAGAACACTTAGTGACACGACTATCGTCAAACTTAAACCAGTCCGTTTCGTCTTTGACCAATATATAATAATGACCAGATTCAACGCCAGAACCACAGTAAACAATGACTGCATGAATATTATAATAAAAGTGTTCATCTATTCGAACCTTCGTAAGAGTTTGGTGCTTCCGTCGGAGGTTGAGTCATGTTTGAAGATCATCAGTGTTATTATTAGATTGACTCAGGTATACTTGTTTTTTTATAATAGTCAGTTAGTTTGGGTCATGTTTGGCAATACAGTTGATCATTACCCTTCAAAGGTTCCATTTTGAGATTATTTAACAATAAGCTTTGCACGGACTGGTTATCAGTCATATTAGGAAATGCTAGTTGAAGTTTCAGAAAATCACATATGTTTTTGCTACCTCTTGAACATTTACTACAAAGAATTGACTCAGGTATACTTGTTTTTTTATAATAGTCAGTTAGTTTGGGTCATGTTTGGCAATACAGTTGATCATTACCCTTCAAAGGTTCCATTTTAAGATTATTTAACAATAAGCTTTGCACGGACTGGTTATCAGTCATATTAGAAAATGTTAGTTGAAGTTTCAGAAAATCACATATGTTTTTGCTACCTCTTGAACATTTACTACAAAGTAAACAAGTGAGGATTTTTTCAGCAAAAGACGAGATAGACTACGGAATCGTTCAATCCAGAGCGGCCAGAAGTATCGATTTTGTTATTTTTTTGCTCACGAAGAGTATTCAACCAGAACCCCATGAATTCGGAGCAATCCTCTTGTTGTCCTAACGAGTATCTAGTGGACTTCAAAGACTCCAGGAAATCGGTTGGTTTGAAAGATGATAAATTCTTACGAAACATAAAACTAGGTACTTAAAGTTGGAAACTATTTTATTTCAATGTTCCATTACCTTTATCAGAATTCAGTCATAATTAGGTTAATATTTTGAAATATAAACGAATAACTGAATGCGAGAAGATCAGAAAAAAATGTATTGATGAGTGAACAACATAATTTAATTTTGGTACCGCTAATTCCGTTAAATAACGGCCGATCAAAATAGATTGGTTATTAAGAAGTTCATTGTTTAGTTCGAATCAAAATCATACGTTTTTTCTCTAATGAAAAATGTGTAGCGATTTTTAGAAACTCATGATAGTTCTTGAGGTTCATTAGCGGTAAATTCGGATACCTTTCGTTAAACTTTCTAAATGTTCTGCTGATAATTTTATCACACTGTCCAAAAATAATAAACACATTCATAAGAACTTCGTTTGGATGGTTTTGTTCCTTCGCTTTGAAGGTGACGAAAATGTCAATATTTTTCGGTGAATGTCACAACGTTACTGTCAAACAGTAATCATGGCCTGCCTACTCACAAAATACAGAATGGGAATACGATTCTGAAGGGACATTTTCACGAATAAATGCACGTAAGTCTGAAACTTGACTAGTTAGGTATACACATGGGTAAATTTTCGTTATGTGGACACCCGGCGATTTTGAAAAAAATTTTGACTGTACTTACGTATTTTGATGCGTTGATTACGAATCCGAAAGAAAAAAGCGGCGCTCTCCCTTATTTAAAAAGTTACGGCCCTTCAAAGTTCAGAAAAGGGCAACTTTTCAAGCATTGTCGAAAATATTTTAGTTGGGTAGAGAATATCCGAATATATTCTGTATACCTGTATACAATCTGTATACAGCCTGTATACATGTTTTTCATAAATACTTGAGAAAAAGATTTTGTGGTTTACTTATAACTTGATGCTGAACAGAAACGAATTCAGTACTTATCAAAATATAAATGTTGAAGTATAACACAAAAATCTCGTAATTATTTTGAACATTCAACCAAATGGTGACCCTTGTGTTCAAGTCATTGACTAAAAAAAAAAAACAGAAAAACATGTCATTACTCCATATATAATGCCACACCCGTACTGCTGTTCGTTAGATTGGCAAAAGATTGCATTGTGAAAATCAATCGAAGAAAATTTCAGCGGAACGACTTGAAGGTGATCGCTATTAAAACTTGGGCGGAAATAAAAGTATTTACTTCTTCCGGTGAAGGAAACGTCTTGAGGTCGAGGTCGTGAATTATATACACCTACTTGAAAAAACTTCCCTGCCTTCTGTCAACAAAGTCACCGATGAACAATTACGTGTGACGATGAATATCAATAAAAACCTTCATGATTTCAACTGAAAACAATGTGGTAATCGAACGTGAAACAATGGCCATTTTGAAATGGTCTCTTTAATAAATTAATATGCTACTAGCACTCATTCTGAGAAAATTGGAATGAACTGCGGAGTTATTTGATAATTCAAGAACACATCGAATCAACGAAAAAAATTAATTTTTCCAATATACAGATGATCTTTTTTTACTTACAGAACAACTTCAGCGTAGCTTTCAATAAATTTTCCAGAAGCTAGATTGACCCGTGGTTTCTTCTCTTCCAGATATTGAAAACATATAATACAATGTAGATCATAGACTCACTCACACAAGGAGGTGATATTTTGTCAGTTCTTTTTATAGCCCTTCATCATTTTCTGAATATTGCGTTCAAATCTGACAATAACACCCGCTAAGACTCGACAAATACAACGTTATGGTTTCACTTTTCAAAAAAGAGTTGCACATAGAATGGAATCATTAAATTAATTTTTCCAGCGGACAGCAAATCTATAATTGCAATGTACTGCAAGGTAACTAGAAGTCGTCTTCATCACCTTTACTTCTTCAGGCTTGTAATTTGAAGGCAGTTGAGTACAGCAATGCATTCATGGTTCAGCCTATCACTACTGATGATACTTATGGTATGTCTGGTGTTACTGCATAATCCGTGACATTTTTGATAGGAGAGTTTGTATGATGAAGAGAACTCGCCCTAAAATAGAACCTTAAGGCACTCTTTGCGTTACTGGAATTGTCTGAGATAGTGATTTGTTCCACGATGTCGTTTGGAGACGTTTTGACAGGTATGACTGAAGCAGTTTATATTGAATTCCATATCATATATGCCTGAAGAAAATATTGTAGAGTAAAAAAAGTGTTGTGGTTTTGTGAGAATCTCCTAAACACATAGTGTTCAAATACGGTTACGCATGGTTTAGTTAGACAGTATTCACTCAATGAGATTGAGAAAAAATGAGCTAGGTCTCTATTTTAATGAAGTAATCGTGGTTTTGGCAATTCACGTTTGAATGGATGACCAGTGATAATATGAAAACCCTCACCTTCCTATCACCGCACAAGTGTCTTGTGACTTTTGAGGATTGCTCAATGAGAGCAGGGCGATAAATACAATTTTAAACGATTTTCAATAAAGAGCCTTTCAAACATAATTATAAAAAGAGTAAAAGTGAATAGATGCATATTCAAGACATTCATTCTCCATTCCCATTTTATTTTGATGTTGAAGTGGTAACCAGGTTCAATTCAATTCAATGTGTGTGATTGATGACTTGTTGACTTTATGGTAATTCATGATCACTCAAATGAAATGAATAAAAATACTTTTGTCTAAATACCACTGGTAAATTTTATTTATACGACCGGTTTCGGGTTTGACCCCATTATCAAGTATAAAACTGAGATTTGAATTTTGAAATTTCGATTCTATTGGAATTTTCAGGTATGCTGCAAAGACAGGTATTTGAGAGACAGGATGCCAATTTAAAATACCATCCTGAAAATTCTAGGGGTTGTTAAACTCATAAATTCAAGAGAGGAGACCTACATAAATCAAGTTGTTAGTTTAGGTGTATATGTTTCTGGTTTTTAATTGATTTGTTAATTTCCATGGCCTCCAACAGATTCATTTTTCTAACTTTATTACATATAAGTAGGATTTTGAGGTTATCTTCATTTATCTTGTGGTTTGATTCTTGAAGACGTTGGTACATTGCAGATTTTTTGTCCAGACAGACATGTTCACGCATCAATCAGTTCTCTACAAGAACTGCCTTCAGAATGTTGATGTTAAAAGAAAGAACAGTATTTAGTCATAAATTCATCGAACCGTACAATGGAAACATGGCGACAAAAACCAACTTAACGTTACATTCCTCGCGAGACTGATATCTGCTCCGCGTATGCGATACATTTACGACCTGCCAACATAATACCCTATTGTAACATTTTTTTTGAACGTTCAACATTGTTGTGATCAGTCCAGATGACAAGCGTTCGTATAATATGTAACAAATTGCTGTTACGGCCGTTATGAGGTTACCGTGAGACCAGATACGAGAAACAAGGGCAAACAAGAAACATGACATTTTGTTTTTGATACATTCAGAAACTCGGAAACAAAAGTTCAACCTTAATCGGCGGCTAAATGCAAGAGTTTCTCAGACATTTGATGCTTCAACATACTATCAATGTTTTCAATCCAAATGATTTCAAAAACTCTACGACGGTTATTTTCACACGTCAAATAAGTCCGGTTCTATAAATAACTGCCCACCTGCAATACTCCAGGAAAATTTGAGAAATGACCTTTTCATTCAAAAGAAAAATATTTGTGAAGAATAATGAATTTTTGGCCGCTTTACTGAGACCAACAAACTCTGATCAGCTAATTGCACGCTTCCTCCATGAATGAAAATACAGTGTGTAAAAGCCAAAAAGGCACAGCTCTCGGGACGTCTTGATGTTTTTTGTGTAATGTTCATACTACTCTTTCAAAAATTTCACGTCAAATGTAAATGATTTAAAATATTATCGCTTTCGAGTTTATTGCAAAGATTGAGATAAAATAAATTAAAATCACCGAAATTCGATAAAAAACACTCAAAAAACTAAAATGTAGTGTAAAACGTAATGAAATGTACAACACGAAAACGAACTATTGATGTTAACGAAGTAGATGTTCAAAATGTTCGCCGCGAACGTCTTGGCAACATTCTTATCTCAAATAAAACTGTCTTCTAACATTGTTTAACATATCAGACGTGACCGATCTGATCACAAGCGTTATTTGTTCTTTTAAGTGATTCAAATCTGAAGGTTTAGTTTTGTACACATTGATCTTCACATATCCCCATAAAAATGAATCTAATGATGAATGATCAGGTGATCGCGTTGGCCATTCAATCGATCCTCGCCTCCCTATCCACCGATTGGGAAATGTTGTATCTAGGTATTGCAGGACATTAACTTAGTAATGTGGTGGTGCTCCATCCTACTGAAACCATATCGTATTCACTGGAACTTGAGGGTTTCCTGGATTGACATCATTTTGAAGTAGTGCCAAATAATTATCGCCATTCAAGTTGCCCTCAATGAAAAAGGACCAATGATATGGTTTCCTACAATCCCTGCCCAAACATTAACCTTTTGAGGGTATTGCGTGTATTCTTCTCTCATCCAGTGAGACTTTTCCGTTGTCCAGTAGCGGCAATTTTGCCAATTAGGATGACCGTTAGGAGAGAAAGTACACTTATCAAAAAACATAACGTCTTCTAATTGGATGATATTGTTATCCAACATGTCCATCATTTGCTCACAAAAATGAGTTCTCCTATCAAAATCGTCTTCCATGAGCTTCTGAGTAGATATCATTTTAAAGGGATACATTTTATTTTCTTTTAATATGTTTACTATCGATGTATGGCTAACATTGAATGTAGTGGATGCCTCTCTATTCGATGTATGTGGGTTTTTTATAAAATCTCAAGTATCACATCTAATTTGAGTCAATCACTTATTGCATTGACAGCTGCTTTTTTTATCTGCCCCACATGACCAAGCTCGCGAAAGTATTTTACTTATTGTTCCTTGAGATATGGGCGGTAAATTAGGAAATTTCTAATAAAATAGGCGAGCTTCTTCCTATTGTGTTCGGGTAAACAATCATTTGTAAAACCGTTATTTTATGCATTTCCGTTAATCTAACCATTTGTCAGACTTGAAGTTAACGAACTTTAAACTTAAATTAAAATACTGACAACTTATGTAACATACAAAACAAATTGACAAGGCGTTTTAAACTAACGTTGTCACGGAAATTATTTACAGTTATTTACAAGCATATACTTCCCGTTTAAAAAATTGGAGATTGTACATGTCATTCAACGGAGGTTGAAGGTAGGGGTAGCTTTTTTCCCTTGAAGTATGTCAAATTATAATTTGAATTTAACGTGTTTCGGGATTTTGTTAAAATATGTACTGTCACTGAAATAATGAAATCATTCCATTTGGCTTTTACACACTGTATATCCACTAAATGACTTTCGGTCTATCTGATTTGTCTGAAAGCGCAGAAGAACCACATATTTTTACTATTTGTTTTTTGAAATTTGTAATTTTAACTCGAAACTTCGACTTAAATCTCAAAATTTCGACCAAAATCGTCTGATCAATCAGATACCCATTGGTTCAATGAAATACTGTATTTCGTATACGGAAATGAGGTACTTCAGGCTATCATAACTTTACTTTTGGTAATCAAGTGTGTGATTGGAAGTCACTAATACCTTTTGATTGAAGGGAATATTGAATCATTTCAATTATTACTCTGACCAACGTGCAAAATAACTGATATCGAAAGAAAGTTATCGTAGTTATCATTATGCTTTTGCGTTATTTTCACCTTCTATGATCTAAAATCTGAACTTCATACTGTTATGGAAACGGAAAATGTCTAGTTCAAACCAATAACTGTGTAAACTCCATAGATTTTTCTGAAAGAAACATGTTCTGTTTATCAGCAACCTAAATCAGTAACCTATAAAAAAGAGCTGAAAATTTTATTAATATCTATTGACGCAGTTTTCTCCTACTGAATCATTTTCTTCCTGCTGAATCGTTTTCTTTTCAAGCCTCCTTGTCAGATGTCAAAGAATATTTGAAATAAAAAATGTGTTCTTGATAGAATTAGAAGTAGCCATTATTTGCCGTACGTAAAACATGTAATGATTAATACTATATATACTATATTCACTGTTAGATATTTTTAGCCAAAGTTTCAGTGATGATAATGTCCTGTCTTCTCTAGTGTTGAAATTCAAGTGTGGAATAGTGAACAATCTCGAACAAAACTCTGAAACTCTTGAACTGAAAATAATAAACCCTGCGAAATCGTTACGGAAAATGATGTTAAAATAGTTTCATTTTTTATCGTTTCACTTACGAGTAATGACAATTTGATAAAGTATATACTCATTTCACTCTAGGAATGTTGTTTGACTTGGTAGTTAAATTTTGAATAGCAAATATCTTATTTGGTCCAGTTACTCGCTAACTTGATAGGTTAACTACCTGCGTAGAGTATAAAGGAAGCACTAAAACAGAGTCGTGTTCATAACTTTTGAAAGCAAGCATTGCCTGAATAGTTGAATATTTATCTTAATAAATAGAGGATTATTTGAAAACTCTCAATATTGACTTTACCAAAAGCGATTGAAACAATGTTTATATGTATTGAAATTTGAATATACTGCCTTTCAAATTTCATTTTCAAATCCAATGATTAATAATCGAGTTAATAATGAAATGAATTACTTCAAAGTATTCAAAAAACACACTTCAATATGGGGTTTCCACTTGAAACTTAACAAAACCGCGACATCAAGTATCGGTCAGGTCCATCATATTTTTTAAATTACTTGCAAAAATAAATAAATTTGAAACTAACCTTATTGTTCAGAATTGAAGTAATTATGTTGTAGAAAATGAATGTCAATAATACTTCAGTAATTGGCTAAAAGATACGTAAGACTCTCCTGAAGAATATTTTTAGGTATTTGGAAATCAATAATTAGTATTTAATTAAAATAATTTGGGGTATGTAATCACTTCAATGATTTTATATTTATATTTTATATTTCAGCATTATATTGACAAATATAGGTGCTTAAGGTGGGTAAATTTTCTGCTCGTTCAGAATTTTTAATCAAAATTTAAATCTCTGTAATAGTTTTTGAGATGTTCTCGAAAAACGAACTCCTTTTTTGTTCAACCTAATTGTTTGTAACTTTTAAACTATTTCTTCAGGCCACTTGGCTCGGATCGTAAATTATCCTGGGTGAAATTACGAATCGAATGACCCCTCCATTATAATTTTCTGCGAAGGCAAACTCAAATTTCGCAAAATAGTATTAGGTTGTTTGAAAAGTTCTGCCAGTTTTTATGGCTCTACTTTAAACTATAATTACTCAGTGAACACTTATTAAATTTAATCCAAATGAGCGTCATGTGAATCAGTAAACTTTTGCCAACGCAACACGAGTCGATTGATTCCTCGGCATAAAAATTGATGCTTGGGATTCGATGAAGTCGAAAAAAGCCGTTTTTGCCCGATCCTGATTGGCGAAGGTTCTACCGGTGAGAAAGTCATCGAAGTGCTTGAAATGATGGTAGTCGGTTGGCGAGACTTCTGGGGTATGGTATGTGAGACAGACACTCAATTCGTTCAATTTTCGGACGGTGATTTGCGAAACGTGCGGACGAGCTTTGTCGTGGAGCAGGATTGGACCCCTTCTGTTGAATGGTGCCGACTGCTACATTTCGTCGTTTCCTCACAATAGGACTCTGCTACGATGGTTTGGCACAGTTGCAAAAAGTTATAGTGAACCACCGCACAAGAGGCAAAAAAGTAAAATTTGAAATAAAAGCATCAACGCATAGAGTTCAAAATTCTCTAATGATCAGTGTATATCACGACACAGTAGAATGAGTGTTCATTGAGATACGGAGCTTTAAAAACACATCACTTTTGATAGGCTCTAATACTTGTGACTAGACTTGTCTGGCTGAATGAAACATTCATTTATAAGGTTGTGGAGTGGAGAAACCACGTTCAAAATCGTCAATAAAAGAAAATCGTATGAAGGCTGTGCACATCCTACCTCAGAATACGTTTTATGAAAAACTAAAATGTCAACGGCATCCACTACTAATGTCATCAGGCTCGTGTTCTGGGTAGAGTCTATGATGAGAGCTCCACGAGTCACCTAGAAAGCATCATGGCCAATCACAGTTTCTTTAGTCCAGCAATGTTGCAGAATCCACCTTCAACTAGATACATTCTTGTGAGTGAAATATCTGGTCTCAAGAGGATTCGAACTCATGATTATTGGATCGTGAGTCGGTCAGTAACCCAGGGATCTATACTTGGGTTACTCTTATTTCTATTATATATCAATAATGTAGACAAAAAATACCATATTCTGCAGTAACTGCCTATGCAGATAATACTAGTTTGGTGATATATATCTACCAAATATATTCATACAATTTTATCTGGACGCTTAACATCACATAAAAGTGATTGTAACACAAACAAAACCACCAAACCACCTGTGCTCTTGAAGAGCATGTCATCAGCACTAAACACACAATGAACTACACCTTAGTAAAAGTTTTGTGTACTGAAAGCAACTTACAAAAACCGTTGTTTAAAGAAATGTTCTTTATCAAAAGGAATACCAATAACATAAACAAAAAGGCTGAGCTCAACAACCTCAGCAATATTTATAATTATATCTTAAAATTGGAACTAATTCCTCCAGGTTCCCCAAGCAACAGATAGTGTTTGGTTTGAGCTCAGTGCTGAGTCTGGCAAGAAAACCATTTACTTCAATTGTGAGTATTTGGCAGCACTGTACCCAGAGTTAGATTCTTTTGATTTTGTTTGTGTCAGCCATAGGGTTGGTGTGCCTTTTGGTAATCCTGTTGTTGTTTTACTGTCAAATCATCAAAATTCAAATGTCTCTTTTTTTCATAATGTCAATTATCAAATTTCAAATATTTCCTCTTTCCTCTCTCTTTTTGGTTGCTACCACGCCACCGAGTAAGTGCCAAGCATGGCCAAGTGAAATAATTTTAAATGTTTAAATAAAATAAGTTTTATGTACTTTTTCTCTGAAACTTTAAATTGAATGTGTGACACTTTTCTACATGATGAAAAGTATTAACTTTGTTTTTCTCTGACTTTTTACTAGAACCTCAAGTTAATAAGTACATTTTTTACCAATTTGTTTTACAATTTTATTGCAATGTTTTAAATTTTTTGTATATGTCTTGATAAAGGGAATAAATATTCTCCAAAGCTCGACCATATAACGAAGAGTATTCTTTAATACTCTTCTGCATCCCCAACACTATTCCGTATTTCTCCTAAACTAGTCAGTCAAGACTACCCTTCGCTTTAATGTTTTTATCTTTTATGTACAATGACTATTTCCTATATATTTTTTGTAATTTTAAGGATATGAATGATTTGAATATAGTACTGCCTCACTATAATGGGAATACCTATACTCGTAAATTGTCTTGATATAGTTGTATACATACATGTTATATGTCCAGTGAATTATAACAAAGGTACATGTAATTCTCTCCTTTTGTTCGCGAAGATAAATGAATCAGTAATATGCAACAACGATACCTTCGATATGTTAACAAATTCATAACCAGATTCCGATCTTGAAATCATCATTGAAACGTAAGAATATTTTTATGGTGTCATTGTCGAAGAAAGTCGAAAGACAGGATATGTTTTCAAGTTGGGGGCTATAAATAGTTATTCAACCTGTCTTGGTATCTTCAAGCACC
Organism: Leptinotarsa decemlineata; assembly: GCF_000500325.1. Lineage (NCBI taxonomy): Eukaryota > Metazoa > Arthropoda > Insecta > Coleoptera > Chrysomelidae > Leptinotarsa > Leptinotarsa decemlineata. Next base: position 132,223 of record NW_019289867.1, read on the forward strand.
TTCGAGCGAGCATCCATTTCAATGATCTACAATTCATGTATTTGCCGTTAATGGCAAAGTATAGTAACAGTTTTGGAACTAGATCTAATGATAAAATCAAAAAACATAAAAAGTATATATGACAAGTTGAATTTTGTTATACGGAATGCATAATAAAGGATGATAAAGTTGATTTCAATGTTCTGTTAAAATCTTTCATAAACATATTTATGATCATTTTTCCACTCATCTCTATTGTAATGTTAAAATACAAAGTAGAAGATTTTTCTAATATTATGAGAAAATGTCATTCTCACTTGTGTTTCAGTTGGAAAATTGTTCAGAAATTCGACGTATTGTTGGAAACTGATCAACTACACATCAAACAAACTTCAATTGGATATTGATGATATTATTTTGATAGAGTGGACGGCCAGGCAAAATAAATTCATTATTTTAATGTATATTATGTATGTGTATACTTATAAAAAGTCTCGAAACATGTCACAACGTGGTACAACCACAAGCTGTTACACTGAATCTGTAACCAAACATCCCTTCTCGTAATGTTGTTTTTCGTCAGCAATCTGTTCCATCTACAAGCAAGCAGCCTGTGTCCTCGCCTGAAGCATTACATCCCCACCCTGTTTCCCTCGGAAAGTGGGAAACAGAGATCGAAAAACCAAAGAGTTTGTCACCTATACAGATACTCCAGAAAAGGAATCTGTTAGAAAAGAGTCTGAAGAGCGACAGAAACGGTTGAAGAATAAACAAACAAACAAAAGTACTTGAATCGTCTACTAGAACGACATACAAAGGCAAAGATGGAGCAGAGAAAAATAGAACTCAAACACCAGCAGAATCATCAACAGAGGAAAAAAAATATTATTGCCTACTTTGCTTAGAGACGTGTTCAGCGATTCGGTTTGGAGAGATTTGGATTCAGTGTCAAGGGAGCTGCAAACAATGATCTCACGTAGCCTGTACTGATGGGAGTAGATATTATACATGCCATGACTGCCATCAGTCTTATTAAATATAGTAAAAAAATATTTTATTTTGAATTAAAATTCTGATAACTATTTTTGTTTAATTATTATGATTATGAAAGTCTGATTATAAGTATAAAACACCCTACATGGAAGAAACATTATTTCTGTTTATTTTAGTAGAGTTCTAATGTTTTTACTTTTCAGGGTTACAACTGCCTCCCATCGGTTTTACGACCGCCAAAGGTTTTCTGCTGAAATCGCCAATCCCAGGAGAGAGAGCTAAACGCATATTGGAACGCGCCAGCCGAGCACTGATAAGGTCTCAAATCAATTATCACCGTTGGAAGAGGTCAACTTTGTTGCAGGATGCCACGGAACGATTTGAAGAGATAAGAAGAGAGACATTGGAAAGATGATCATGGACCAATCTTTGCCAAGATTGAAAGCACGTGCTTGAAGATCCGCCAAGACATGGAGAATACCCACAACTGAAAGTGGGGGAAGTTAGTGAGGAAACTATGCCCAAATACAGACCGAAAACAGGACAACTATGAAGCCGCCAACGTCATCAACATGAGTTCCCGCCCGCTCACGGGAATAGAGGAATCCTTGTTGAGAAAAGGCCTAAATTTCGCCATTACGCCAACATCTGTGCCCACTTTGGAGATAATTACTGTAGTGGAATCCACCAGTTCCCTTATTGATCAGACCGAGGCAGAAGAGTTCAGATGGAAAATTAGAGAACAGCTGGATCGGGAACCAGTTCCAACATCTAACATCAGCAATGAAGAACGTAGAGCTCTGAACGGCCTACGTAGAGACAACACTATCAAGATCCTACCTGCAGATAAAGGAAACGCTCCTGTGTTAATGGATACCGTTCTCTACGAACAGAAGATCGAAGAGGTTCTACAGAAGTGACGATACACAAAGATCGTACGGGACCCTACTGCATCAATCGAAAGGAAGTTGTACCAGATTTTGAAAAAACACCAAGTCTATTTTTCGGACAAGGAAAAATCATCACTAACACCGCACCACAGTAAGCCCCCTCACTTGTATGGACTACCCAAAATCCACAAGAAGGACGTTCCGCTTAGACTGATCATCAGCTCCAGAGATTCGGCTACTCAAAACTTGAATAGATTTTTACTTCCCTTAATACAACCATTACAAGGAAAAACATCATCTTTTGTGAAGAATTCAAGGCATTTTGTCGAACTACTAGAGTAAATTGAGGTCACACAGGAAGATCAACTAATTAGTTTCGACGTGAAAAGCCTTTACACCAACGTTCCGGTCGAAGAAGCACTCCAAATCATACAGAGAAAGCTATCCGAAGACGTGAACCTGAAAGAGAGAACGAATCTACTAGAAGTAATCATGGAATTACTAGGATGCTGTGTATGAAACTGTTATTTCCAACTGAAGGACGAATTCTTTACACAACATGAGGGACTGCCAATGGGATCGCCACTTTCACCAGTCATAGCCAACATATATATGGAGTGGTTTGTAACTCTGGCCATTGAAGAAGCCCACAAGAAATCCTCGAGTCTGGTTGAGATATGTTTACGACACCTTCATAATATGGAACCATGGGAATACTGAACTAGACGCCTTCCTGAAACACATCAACAGCGTGAGACCTTCCACCAATTTCACAATGGAGAAGGAAATCCACAACGAATTGCCATTCTTAGACGTTTTGGTGAAGAGGACCGACACTAAGTGGGAAACATCTGTATACCGAAAACTCACTCATACGGGACAGTATCTGAATCACGAATCCAACCACCATCAATCGACTAAAAGGGGAATCATCAAGACTCTATTAGACCGTGCTTTTGGGCTTTGTAATACGAAGGAAGGTCTCGAGAAGGAACTAGACATCATCAAAAATGATCTTCAACGGAATGGCTACTCCAAAGCGATGGTAGAAGAGACTTTGGCTAGAAGACAGCAGGAGCCTCGCAAGGAAAAGAAGCTGTCACAACCAGTGCTTGCACTTCCCTACATCAGATGATTATCGGAGAGGATAAGAAGAATTGGTTCCAAGTACAATATCAGAACCTGCCTCAGATCCGGTGACACTATCCGTAGCAGCCTCACGAAAACCAGGCCACCAAACGCGGACTGCGATTCCAAGAATTGCATTTACCGGATACCCTGTGAGTGCGGAAAATCCTATATTGGTGAAACTGAGAGGCCATTGAATGTTCGCATTGCCGAGCACAAGAAACACACACAACGAGAGAAAACCAGCAAATCAGGAATGGCAGACCATGTTTGGACCCATCAACACAACATCGAGTGGTCCCAAGCTGAGATCTTGTACAGAGAGGAACATTGGTTTAGGAGAAAATTCAAGGAAGCCGCATACATGTTGTCCAACAACGTATTCAGCCAAGCCAGCGTGGAAATACGCAACATATGGAAACCCATCATCAAACGAAAAATGGCCAACTCCCGCCAAAACGGTCATCTCCCACGAAACCAGTGAAGTGGAAAATGGAAAGCGGGGATAACTGAAAGTACTCGAACGACCTATAAATAGTCATCTCTCGGAGGAATCAGTCCAGTCATCACCCGAAGACGTCGTGAACTAACGTGACTTGGAATCTCTCCACTTTTTATTATTATTTTCTTTTTTCATTTCTTTATTTTTATTTATTCAATTGTTCTATTTTTACTTGTATTTTATTTCACTATTATTTCATTTCAGGTTTATTTTGGTTAATATAATTGTTATTTTCAGCTATTCATTTTCAATTCTTATTTTTTAGTTGTTTCAATTTTATATAGTAGACAATGAAAGTCCGAACTAGTGAAATTCATCATGAAACATTGTCAATCACCTTCAAACAGTTACAGTTCTAATGTTGAACACATTTGAAACATTTGGAAATGTAAATATTCTTTTGGGGTTTTGGGAACGAAAATGGATTATCTTCCGAAACGTCAACACTCTTTGTCCCACACAATTTTGAATGTGGGACAAAGAAAATAATTTTCGTTTAATTTCTACTAAGATTTTTATCTGTTATGACCAGTTTCAGTTTATTAAAACATTTTCAAGTAAACTGACGCATTTTGACAAATAAATCCTTGAATATACAATGCTACAGATATATTGATTATAGATATATGAAAACTTGAAATTTTTCAAAAAGTTGCTAGAGGTCACTCCGATTCGAATGAGCCCTGGATCATAATTTTCGGTACCTTTGGACAGAAGTTTCAGAAAAAGGATCTTGTGGCCCATACTATGTCTTGCTAAGACAAAACTGAACTTCAAGACATCTAGAGGATATTGTCTGGACTAAGAACATCAGAAGACTTAGTATTATTAACTGAGTCCTGAACACCTTGTTCACAAAGAAGTATGTAAATTATTTAAACTTTCATAAATCTCGCAAATTGATATGTTCAAATTTGTTGTTATAAAAAGTTAAAACGAGAGAAAGTGATAGAATGATGAAAAGGACAGTTTCACTTCACCGTAAATATTTTTCAGTCATCCCTCAAACAGGTTTCAAAAAAATTGAAAATGGCATATTCCAGGGTCAATACTAGGACCTTCTCATTTCTTGTATATATAAATGGTCCATGTCAATACATGTCACCTATTCGATCAAACAATGTCAAGGTAAAAACAGCAAAATAGTGGATCACGTTGAATATTTTCATTAAATGAAACATAACTCAAACAAATTAAAAACAAAACCTAACATTTTTGGACTTAACATGAATTTAGCTAGTCAAGTCATATCTATCATCTAGCTCGAATGTTCATATCGTTCATCTAACTCGCACACTAGGTATCACCTTGTTCGTTCTAAAAAGACAAAAACTCAGGAAAGATACATTCATTTACAGTTTGAGTTACATTTACAGTTTGAAAACTCTATGATCATCATCTGATATTATAAGGAAGGTTTCAATGGCAAAGTAACCGGTTTCTTCCGAACATCTCAATAACCATGAAAGCTAGAGTTGATTTTTTGGCAACTTTGCCACAATTTAACTTACTCTCTCTCTATCTCACCGTTTACAAGATCCCATGGAATTTGAAGATTTTACTGTTTACATGTCTCGATTGAAAATAAAATGTGTGTTGATTCAAAATAAAACTTTCTAACGATTTCTTGGCAAAATCTAACACAATCGATATATTTGGAGCACATTTATCTGGAAATATAATGATCATTTTCTCCAACATTTTGTCCAGCGCAGAATTACGCCACTTAGCAAGTTCCTTAACAATCGAATTGCGATGTAGCGAGGGACATGAACAATTCTTCTGTTGTGGATGCAATGTCGTCTAGAGAAACTGAGTTCAGATGCAATCCTCCAGGAGCCCCACATATGGGAGGAACATGGGAGAGGTTAATTGGATTCGTCAAAAGAATTATATCAAAGGATTTGTATGAACAGTATCTCAAAGAAGAAACTCTACAACCTTTTTTTGCTGAAGCTGAGCATATAGTCAATTCCACCATACCATATCAAGCGATCCATCCGATCTTGAAGCACTTACACCCAATCATTTTCTTTTGGGGTCGTTAAGTGGAGATGGCTCTTGTATACGCCTCAGCCTAGACAACGATTGTCTACGAAGAGAATGGAAAAACACAGATGTTGATTGATAAACTTTGCAGCCGCTGGGTCAAGGAATACCTACCCACATTATCAAAACGGGACAAACAAAAGAAAACTCAAATATCTATCCAAATTAATGATGTTATACTAATTGATAACACTCTACCGAGGTATGCATGGAAGTTAGAGCGCGTAACTGCAACTTACCTAGGTCCTGATAGCAGAATACGTGTCGTAGATGTAAAAACTTCAAATGCCGAATACAGGCGACCAGTGACAAAAATTTGTTCATTGGATCTAGAGGAAAAATCCAGTGGTGTTAAATCAGGAGACCTTGCCGGCCAGTAATGATACATATTACGCCCATTTACCTTCATATAAATATTTCAAAGAGCAGTTGTCGAATCTGCCTTGTATTGTATATGAAAACACCTTCACTGGTACCACAAATCATGTCTTACTTCAATAAGAATATTCTCAAAAACTTCCAGAATCTTGTTGTTAAGGGAGCGTAGTTATTGTTCAGAATTCAAATTACCTCTAAATAAATTGGCCAACAATTTTAGTATTTGAAACACCACACCACATATGTGTTCTGAAGGAATAGTGGTTCCTGCATTCCATGCAGTAAAAAAATTTGCATTTTCTTGAGCTATACAATTTTAGAGAGCTAACAATATCGTTTAAGGTGAAAGTGGCCTCGTCGGTCCATCAAATGTGAAAGGGAAAGGATGCATCTCCTTTTTTTTCCCCTGATACCAGAAAAATAAACGGCTGCGGTTTTGTAATGGATTTTCATCAAGTGTCGGCCAATTCCATCGGTCAAGTAGCAAAGAATAAGATAATATTCGACCAATTTATAATTGAAGAATATAAACATGAAAAATAAAAACTAGGATAATTCCACCATCAACATCATATAATATGACCTGATTTCATATTAGTTATAATTCATTTTGCTCATTCTCTTATTTACAATTGATTATTCACAACTGAACAGAACAATTCGTGACGATGAATTGTTGACTCAATTGAAAACGGGAAATGAAATAATCATTGCAGAACGAATAATATTCATCCACTTGGAATGACCCAAATTTAATGTAAAATAACACATTCATTCACCTTTATTCTCAGGTGACGAATTGGCGATCTGGTTTAATGGGATTTTATCTACAGTGTGTCAATTTCAAAACTTACAATGGGCTATATCTCACGAACGAAAGCTGATATCGAAAAATGAAAATTCTTCAAGAACTAGGCGATGATGATCCAGACCGACGAATTGAGTTTTGTGAACTCATGACTGAAAGAATTCGCGTTGAACCGAAAATGTTAAAAAATATTTGTTTCAGTGATGAATGTACTTTTATGCTCAATGGTAATGTAAATAAACAAAACTGTCGGTACTGGAGTGATGCGAACCCGCATCGATTCAGAGAAAGTCACACTCAATATCCTGAAAAACTGAATGTTTGGGCAGGAATTATAGGTTCCTTGTTCATACCAGGCAATTTAAGTGGCGACATTTATCTCGATATGCTGGAAAACACCATCGAACCTTTAATTGTGCATGAATTAGAGAACCAAAGGGATGACCAAGGCAACCTAGTTGTAGACGAAGATTTGCTGCACTTCCAACAAGATGAAGCACCTCCTCACTATGCAGCTCCAGTTAGGCACTAACTGGATACTAATTATCCGAAAAAATGGATTGGAAGGAGAGGTCCCATTGAATGGCCACCGAGGTCACCAGACTTGACGCCACCTGACTTTTTTCTGTGGGGTCACCCCAAGTCAGTTGTTTATAAAACTTAACCTGCGTCACTTGGGGAATTGCGAGAAAGAGTTACGCAAGCATGTCGCACCATTACTAGAACAACATTTGCCAAAGTTCGTGCAGAATTTGAAAATAGGCTGTATTATTATTTACAAACCAACTGAACCCACTTTGAATATTTACTTAATTGACATTGAAAATAAGAGATAGTGGTTGGACACCGATGAGCCACCCAGGTATAGTCAAAGTAAACGATATTGTGCAAATTTGAAGTTGGCGGCACTCTTAAAGGCAAAAAAACAATATATAGAAATGAACCGGCAGTGAACAAGTCCACGTGGACTACAGATTGGCGGTTAGTAATGGATAATTTTTATTAACAAAATTGAATTTGAAGTCATATTAAGGTGACGAATAGAAATCCGGTAATGCGAGGGTGGATAGTGGTGCAGTAATAATTACTTAAAATTTTTGTTATCTGTTTAAAACGTGGCGTCCTTGGGCAAGTACTAATAGTAATAACGAGTGTGATAACAACGCAGACTTTTTCCAGTGAAGTGATTCCATGAGATTTGACCAAAATTCCTTTCTCAACTGTACGTAAAATAGTCAAAAATTAACCTTATGAACGCGAGATGCGATGTGCTACAGGATTACCAAAACCTTTAGATGTTCATCTAATAAAATCATTAAAAAAACAATATACGACTGTTACAAAAGCAATGAGATTCCTACAACTGAAATCACAAGGAAGAAATTGAATACTTTCAGCTATAACGTGAGCTGCTGTGAGAAAACTTTTCAGAATTGGATAAAGAAACTAGGATTTAGATTTAAAATAATAAACAAACGTCAAGCAGTTATAAAAAGCAGAAGAATAGTAGAATTGCGTAACAAATACTTAAAACAAATAACTAAGTAAATATAGACAAGAATATATGGACGAAACTTGTTATGACACTCACCACACAGTTACGAAAGGGTGGACTGATGGTTCGAGAATGTGTACGCCTAACGCGACCAATAATTGTGCATTGCGGAGAAAGTGAAGGATGGGTTCCGAATTCTTTGAAATTATGTGAAAAAAAACTTGAGGAGTGCAAAGTTGACTATTATAAAATGGTTTGAAAACACATTGATCCCAAATTTGGATGTGAATAGTGTAATAGTTCTTGACAACGCTTCCTATCATTCGTGACAGCTCATCAAAGTACCGAATAAAATTTTGAGGAAAGATGAATTACAAAGTTTTTTAATGGATAACAATTTAAATTTTGAAGATTACTATACCAAAAACCGACTACTTGAAGTTTTACAGACAAACACATTTTGAAAAAGTGTATGTCCTGAAAAGTATTGCTGAAAAGTATGGACATATCACACTGGACATATCACCCGTATTTTTGTGTTTTCAATCCCATCGAGTTGATTTGGAGAAAATTGAAACAAAACATCAGGCGTAAAAATAATTTTTTTAAATTTGATAAGAAGGTAATAGGATATAGTAATAGTAATAAAAAGATTAAAAAAGTTATTTTAGTTTAAAAATACTTTATGGAGATTTGACACTTCCATATTAATGGTGAAAATAAATTCATTATTGATTTAAATGACGACAGTGATAGTGAAACAGAGATTATGGAAGAGAAATTATCAGAAGCTTTCGAAGAAAGTTAATAGGCAAACCGCGGACACGTGTTTCTGGCTATTGGCCTCATCAGCGCGGTGCAGCCAAGTGTAAAGATGGGCAACACTTGTTTGCCGAAAGCAGGAAACAACACATACGCACGGAGTCAACCTAGAAAGTATCTGTTGAAAGGTGAATTTTACTCCTTAGAAGAGTTTTAGTCTTAGTTTAAGTTCTATTTTTTTTGTTAATCAGCTATTATTTTGACAAATTCTATATATGTTTCTGCATGTTACTAAGAAAATGAAGTATTATTATTATTATTAAAATGTCTTTGAACATCATCTTGTTTTACTTTAGAAATAACTTTTACTGCGGCTTGTTTTCGATGATATTTGAATTGTTTGTATAAATTATTCAGGATCATTATTTCAAAAAATATCTAAAAAAAAATGCCCCTCAACAGTTCATCTCAGAAAGCTCAGCCGAGAAGCCAAGTTCTCAATCACAAAAATGTAATTCATGACTTTTATCAATACCTTGTTTCTCAATGTACTCCTCCAAAAAAATCTACTACACCTGAAAGCGCAGGTCTGGTTTCAGAAAAAAGACCATATCTCAATGGGAATGAGATTATATAAAATATTGAAAAAGTCTACCAGACGATGTGCAGTTTAGTTGGGCGCTATACGACTGCGATTAGACTTTTTCTACAGTTCGATTATTACCCATCATGAATCTATCCACGATGGGAACGTTTCCTCAGTCGATGAGTGCAATTTAGTGCATCTCGTCCCATTAATCCTCGTCTACGAGAAGAGCGATGCCATAAAGGACATCGGCAGCAGCAACAGAAGTCAACAGTTCGAGTGGTATGGCGCCATCAGTCTCGCTGCGATCGACTAGCATACTTGCACGACGGCCGCTTTCCTCATTCTTATTTTATAATAGCCATCGTGAAGTACTGAACATTTATAATTCAGTCTAATTAACGACGAGAAAACGTTCTTTACAAAAAATGCGTGATATGTTTTGAAATTGAGATTTCAACAATCATGAAAACTTATATAATTCGCCGAAACGTCGTATACATTTTTAAAACCAATGCATCGACTAGTTTACGTTTGTACCGTCCGATTATTAATCTTTTTTAGAATTACTCAGTGGGTGTGAATATCATAAATACTTGTCTTATCTACATAGAAACATTACCTTTCGTTCTGACATTCATAATCAGAACGTGAGGTTCAAAGTTACATTGTCACCTTGTTAAGAATCACAAGTTGAAAAGTAAGACCTCGTTAGTCCTTAGGTCGCACAAGTTTCAACTCTTGAGAGTTGTCGTTCGTAAGAGTTAACGAAAAACAGATTTTTTTTAAACCACCATCATTCAGAATAGACGTTTCTGTAGAAACATTCGAAATAGAAATAGTACAGTCAATGGATGAGTCAACAATTTGTGCATCCGAAATATTGACAAAATAATGAAAACGAAACGATAAAGCTACTAATCCGAATAAACTAACAATTTAATGAAGAATTGCTTTCATTAGTGAAATTTACTATAAAGTAACCCTATGTTACGATTTTGGATCAATTTCATAGAATTTTTTAAAACTCCATTGAGTTTTCTGCAAATACATTTTATTTTATATACCAGTAATACCATTTCAGTATACGGAATATCACACTAAGTCATTTCCGATTTGAGATTAATATTTATAATTGCGATATGAAATTCAATTAGTATAAAATGAAAAATCCTTTCAGTTTATAAGATATGAAAATAACTACTTCACCATTAATACATTCAATTGAACTATCAAACGATAATGATATGGCATCAATTGGTTTTAAAATTGAAAAAATATCTTTTTTCATAATATATCACGACATGCTGGAGTAGTTTATGAAATTACTATGGATCTTCATCAAGTAACGCCCGAATCAATCAGAAAAATAAAAAATTACCGCCGACTTACCTACGTTTGTATAGTTATCTTTACTGTCTGTTATCCCTCGTATTAACTATTTTGTCTTCGTCTTTCACTAGTAAAAGAAAAGTGTGCTATTTAAAAGTACTAGTAAACGTATGTGTTTTATCGAGGTTATGTATTGACAACGCATTTGTAAAGATTCCTTGCCCCAAGTATATAATGAAATTCCCCATTGAACTAAACACGAATCAATTGAATAATCGACTCCCTACTCATTCTCTACTCTTCTTTCTCACTTTCGTCATTAAAAAATATTATTGAATTCTACAACACCTCAACTGTATATATTCCTCAATCATAAGTCAACAGAATTCATTCAAGATATTCTTACTTTCAATTGTTGCATTCTTCACCTTTTTCTGAAAATCGAATATACTATCTATATATTTCATTACAACCTTGTGAAAATTAGGTGAACATTTTTTCTAGAGACGCGACTCTATTATAAGTGGACTTCGATTCTTATTTTTGATTTCAGTAAATGCTTAGCGCTAGTCGGACTCTCCCCCGAAACCCGATACATTCGGAGGAGGCACCAGCATCATCAACCAATGACCATCCCCACATCCTGAGGTAAGTGATCATTGGGTTCCAGCATCATGTGCCCTAAGCAGAGACAATGAGTCACAAATGACAGTCTTCTGCAGTTGTCCGGCTAAAATTGCCGCCTCACTGCGGCAAGCCAGCATGATCTTGAGATTCGAGAGGAGGACATAATTCCAACAATAATCAGAACGACCATCTCAACAGAATGGTTTGGATAGAGTCTGCGCACTTCCAAGAGGAAATCTCGATATTTCATCCGATTTTCTTTCTCAATTCAGACGATATTCGTCTCTATCGGATATCGTTTTGCTCTGCGGATCGAGAAGAACTACATCAAGGTTATTAGCCTGAGGGTGAGAAATAAATACTTCCAAAAAAATATAGCACTTCTCATTCGCTACAACGGATTCAATATCCCCCGAAGCGTAGGGTAACACCGGTGTCTCATCAATACCGATTAAGTGTCGTAAAGTGAAACACGTGTTGCGGTTTTGTGAACTATTCAGTGACAATATCTCGATGGAGTGTTTGTTTACTTGAATACTGACTAATTCCATTATATGTTATCATTATTGCAGAGACAATTTTATTTAAAAAAACATCATTCACAACTGAAGAAAGATAGGAGTTCTTGTTGAGATATTTAGTTGATTAGATCTTAACCACGTATACCCATACAGAATATGATAATCACTGGCAGTTAATTTTAGTTACGTAATTTTAACGAAAATGAGGTAGTTGAAAATTTAGCACAGCAACTTTTGATGACTCTAGACGATTGATAGTAGAAACTGTTGGGCTATCGTAGTGTTTATTGAACTATATCAATTCTACATGACGCCGATGAGACTTCTCCCTATGCAGTTATAAAAGTTTCAATGTCACAAAGACAATAAAATTTTTATTGCTTTATGTGTTTCACTTGAATATAATGCCTTTCGGATTTTTATGGTGATTTATACTTTTATCAAGATCGACGAGATTATGAAACTTGAAATAATTGTTATTTGTAATTGTAGCAATTATTGGATATCTGATATCTGATTGGATATCTGATATAATACAAAAACACATTTTTGTTTTTTCTTACATTGAATGCCATCGTACACTGATTGACAGTGTAAATTTCAAATTGAACGAGTTGATGCTATTGATATTTTTAGATAAACATCTCCAGTGAGTAACTTTCGTAGATGGAATAGTGCTGTTCGGTGGTTGACATTACTGTCTAGTAACACATTTTTGATGAAGTGGCCCATCATTTGAGGACAGTTGAGTTCAGCAATGCAGCCTAACACCACTGACGAGTCCTATGGCGGGTCGAAACAGCGCTGTGATGAATCATTGATGCATTACCTATAGTTCACATTCAGTTCATAAGTTTCTCCAGATATTCCAACAACAGGAAGTTCTCTCTTATATTTGATTTATGAAAAATCGATTTTCAAAATAACTACGGGTTACCAAAATTTTTCTCTATTTTTAAAAAATTTTCCAATAGCTTTCTTTTTCTACACAAAAAGTGACACATTTTGTTTTTTTGGTAATATTTAAAAAAAATATCGTAAAAATCAATTAGTTTAAAACAAATTGTTTATTGAATAAAGAAAATATAAATAAAAAAAAAGGTTTTTTCAGAATATCAAAAAGAAAT
>NW_019289867.1:145709-197900 GCF_000500325.1 Leptinotarsa decemlineata
TTGAAAATGGGTACTGGTGATATTTTGACCCCATCTATATGACATGAGTGTCATACCAAGTTTCGTCCAAATAGAAAACTTGCCGGTGTAAGTATTTGTTACGCAATTCTACTATTCTTCTGCTTTTTATAACTGCTTGACGTTTGTTTATTATTTTAAATCTAAATCCTAGTTTCTTTATCCAATTCTGAAGAGTTTTGTCACACCAGCTCACGTTATGGAGGAAAGTATTAAATTTCTTCCTTATGATTTCAGTTGTAGGAATCTCATTGCTTTTGTAGCGGTCGTATATTGTTTTTTTTTCAATGATTTTATTAGATGAACATATACAAGTTTTGGTAATCCCGTATCACATTACGTCTTGCGTTCATAAGCTCTATTTTTAACTATATTTACGTACAGTTGAGAAAGGAATTTCGGTCAAATCTGATGTTGCTTGTAATAGTTTGTTTCCTTCGAAACCAAACTTGAGATGCAGATTGTTATATATTGAAACATACCCTCTGTATTTCAATATTCAAATGCATCCGAATCTTATTAACTGGTATTTATTTTTCGCATTGTTCACCATTGCTATTGGAATCACTACACTGGAAAAGTTTGCGTTGTTATCACACTCGTTATTACTATAAGTACTTGTCCAAGGACGCCAAATTTCAAACAGATAAAAATTTTAGATAATTATACCTCCAATATCGAATTTCAACACTCAAATCGCGATCAGTTCCGGAACTAAACACGACGGCGATAACCATCCCCGCACTCCCGATTTCTATTCTTCACCATAAAATGACTTCAAATTTAATTTTATGACTCGTCAGCCAATCATAAAACTCGGTTAGTAATAATTATCCAATTCTAACCGCAAATTCTACATTCCACGTGGACTAGTTCGCAGTTTTTTGCCTTTGAGAGTACTGCCAACTTCAAGTGTGCACAATATCGTATACTTCGACTATACTATGGAAATTGTGAATGGCCAGTGTTACCGAGACGTGATAAACTATTCATAGCATGAAATTGAATTGGTTGATCTGGAAGACATTGACTGTTCCCGCAGATCGTGCGGTCTTCTTATTTCAGGGCTGTGCGAAGGAAAAAGAAGGAGGGTTGGATAAATAATTCCTGGATTACGGCTAGGATTATATAAGAAAGATACAAATCATCAAATAAAAACAATTGTTTAAAATGTCCCCAGTTGAAGTCGAAACATTTCAGCTGCCTTCTACTGGGACACTATTTACTGTCAAAATGGCTTTAATGTTTAATAAAGTAGAAACAATTGAACAAAATTACTTTTTCCAATATGAAAAAAATCTAATTTCATTATTAATTTATATTTCTCAAATCAGCAAATGGCAAATGCTAATGTTAGTGAATTCAGTTTTGAGGTCAACAGCTATTTATATTCATATCATTCTATACAGAAGGAAACACTTTTTGTTTCGAAAATTGTTTTTGCGGAAATGTTATAGCGGAAGTCTAAGCTGGAATGCTTTACCCCACTAGGAAGTGCCTCAAGGACCTAAAGAATCCTTACAGTATTTTGAAGTTCTTTTGAAGTTCACGTTCGACATCTTTATCATCTGAAGATGCAGGCGATTGAAAATAGAGTGATAGGACTTGCTGATTTGAAATTGATCTATAAGGGTTTTCAGAAACTGCGGGAAGAATGTATGAATCCTCATGCTTGTTGACTAACTATGTTTGTGAATTTCACTAGTTCGGACTTCCATTGTCTAATATATAAAATGATTTGAAATCCCTGAAACAACTAAAAAAGGAGGAATTAAAAATATTTTCAAATTCCTTTGCCTTAGCGAAATATAATAGGTAGTTTCATTGTCTGGATATGGCTGAAAAGAAGTTTGATTTATGAACATCTTAATAACTTTTTATTTAGTAAACAAGAACATTGAAATATGTTAATCTATTATTGAAAAAAAGTTGTTTAAACTTGCAACAGTCATGTATACATAGTTAGAACGTACGCAAATCGATTGGGCATACTTGGAGACTGGCTGTAAATCAAATTATCTAAAAGAACATTGTAGGTTAATGGACTGACACCTATCAGAAAACAACTACTCCTCTGGCCAATACCACGAAGAGCGTTGGATTATATTCGACAGGTGTCAGTGCAGGATTCTTCACAGAAGTTATTCTTGCATATGCTGTTGGCGATAGAACTGACGCAATCGATTTTCGATTATTGGAACACACTTGCAGACCGCTTTCGGGGTGTTTGGCCACTCGTCAGTGCTAGGTAGTGTCAATCATCAACATAATGTCGATGATTTCCGATAATTGGAAATCAAATTCCTTCAGAGTATCATTCCTCGAACAACAAACAACATTTTTTTCATTGTCCCATCTGCCTGTGAACGAGGTAACCAACCGCACCTATCCTTAAACAATTGCTCCCCTGGCTAATACCACGAAGAGTATTATTGGATTATATACGACAGATGTCAGTGCAGGATTATATACTGAAGTTATTCCTGCATATGCTGTTGGCGATACATCCGTCGTAATCGATTTTCTATTATTGGAACATACTCTGAAGGAATTTGATTCGATAGGTGTCAGACCATTAACTAATAGTGTATGTAATTTGGGACTGGCCTAAACGAATTGTTTTTTTTTAAATTATAAGAATATAATTTAAATTTCTTTCAATGACGGGTTTATGATGACGTAAATGTAGGTCGTTTGTTTATATCAGTTTATGTTTTTAAATAGTCTTGTTTCTCGAAAGCATCAAGAAAATAAATTCCATCCTATATTGATGAAAATTAGTTTATTGTCCATCACTTTTTCAGAGGTACAAACGTAATATTTCATATATGTATATATGTTGCGGTTCTTCGAAATCATTTTAACCGTGTCATGTTTTATGTGTCATATAGATTCATAAAAATTGGAATTACAATTGCTTTTTGTTTGTCACCACCACTAAATTCGTCATAATAAGTCTGTTAGTTCAATTATTATTTGAAAATAATGTAAGGACTCATATAGGACAGGAACCATATAATTTCTGGGCAGATTTTTCAAAACTAGTTTTTTTTTACTAAACTTATTCTGCTGAATCAAATGTCATTCAGTACCATGGTTTGACTCTAATGTGTTCGTCACATAAAAAAGCAAGTGAAACAATATTGCAGGTGACATCGAAATGAGGCTTTGTCGAATGGTCTTATAGAATGAAATAACATGATTTTAAAAAACTTTCAATGTCTGGAAATAGCAAAGGATGTATCATTACTTAATCTTTTATAAAAATCTTCTTGGAATTAAAGAGAAATTTGATTTTGTACTTGAGAAATTACCGATGACTATGACTAAAAAGGAAATGAAAGTTCACCCTGTAAAACAGGAATGATTAGCTAATAAGGAAATAGGTTAGACCATCTGCGGATGACGAAATGCTAGTTAACCAATTGAAAAAGAAATGATAATAAAGTGGTTTAGTAAGTAAGTAAGTAGTTTTTTTTAACCCCCCCCCCCACTTGTATTTGTAACTGCCGTTACTGAAGTTCGTCCTACAGGAACATTTTCAAACGAATACTATATTGTATTGTATTTGTTACACAAATGTTATTCAAGTGGATACCTACAATATTGTATTCGTTTGAAAAATGTACTTGTAGGACGAAACTGAAGTAACGTTAGTTACAAATACAAGTGGAAAAGTTTTATTTGTCATTTTTCATAGATAGGTAAAAGCATTTCTTCGAACGCAAAATTTTAAAAATTATGGGGTTACACACATTTTGATCGATAAAACTTATATTGTACGAGGGATATTGATGTTGACATCGCTTGCCGTGAATATCGACATTTTATTCGGTTAAATAGGTCTAGTGAATTCAATCGCTGTTAAACTCTGTGAAAGCAGCCTAGTCTTCAACTTTTTCATCGTTTTCATGCATAGAGGAAAATAATCACAGATAAAGAATATGCATTAATATATAGAGTGTTCTACTGAAAAACGATTGGAAGATGTTTCATAAACTACACCTTACGATTTGACCTTCACAGTAGCTTTTTTATAGTGATTACTTTAGATTAGATTAGAAAGCGATGTATCTTACTCTTCGTAGACATTGTATTATTGATGTAAAATTGATAAACAAAATCATAACAAAAGGCAATCATAATTCGAGGATGTACCCTAGGTATGTAAAAATTTATGCTTTAGATAATTATTATCGAAAAAGTACCTGGATAGGTATCTCTCACTCATGATTACGCCGGGTATACAAACATTAGAGTAAATTAATTAACTTTCAGTAAGTTATCACTATGAAAACGCTACTGTGATAGCGAAACATTTCGTGATATATTTTGAAAATAAAGTTTGTGAATTTCAAATCGTAAGGTGTAATTCATGAAATTACTGTGGATCTTCACCAAGTAACAGGCGAATCAGTCAGAAGAAAAAAAAAGATTGAAAGATGGTTTTCAGCAAAATTGAAACTACCTAATAAAAAAACCACTGGAATGTTAGGACTCCAAAAAGCAACTGATCAACGACTGAGCGAACCTAATACCAATACTTCCTAATCGGAAAAACATGATTGAAACTAAAAACTGACTTTCATACAAGGCAAAAAACAAGTACCTACCATTTATGTGAATACGAATAATGAAGTTTTGGAAAATGTATCGTGTATAAGGTTTCTTGGCATGTACATCAAAGAGTTGCTAATTTAGAAACTTAATTCTGTCAGCCATTCATAATACTATAATAATATAATACTGATAATACTATATTATGCTCAAGTTGAATCCCGACTAAGATACGGAATATGTTTTTATGGATCATTCACTTGTTTTAATGATGTGTTCATATGATGTGTCTCTCGTACCTCTAGTTGTAGGGGATTTCTCAAAACTTATCAAATTTCAATATTGCCGTGTTTGTAAATATTGTATTCTTTTTACTGAATTGTTTATAACTTTTATAATTTTTTCGAGCATCTTTTGAAATTTTTCAAAAAATTGCTAGAGGTTATTCCGAATCGAATGATCCCTGGATGATAATTTTCGGTGACCTTGGGCAGAAGTTCCAAAAAAAGGATCTTGTAACCCAGACTGAAGAAAGTCTATCAACGCCTAACCTTAGTATAGGAAACAAATATTGTCAAAAAGTGAGCCTAATCACGTTGTTTCAATTTCAAATAATCAACCCAGAACTAAGATATTATCAAAAGCATTTCAAAGTTTTCAAATTTATACAACATTCATCAATGGATTTCCCACATTATTTCTTGGTGGTAACGGTCTTTGGGACTTTCTTGAGGTTTCGGAAAATATCGAGTTCGAATATGTAACAACGCTCCTCATAGTAATTATTTTTCAATAGGTAAGTTTAATTTCAATATCGAATTTACATATACTGTGGTTCATTTTTTACGGGTTGGTTATTCACAACTCTTAGGCAACATAAACTGAAAGATCGACGGTGTCATGCGATAATAAATAACATCATTTTCAGTAATAGGACTCCAAGAACACTGATAAGTACAAGATAATTTCACTACAATTACTATTCACTACAACACGTTGCTGCTTGAAAGTAATGTGTTCGAGAAAATTGAATTTGTCGGTTTACGAGGGCTATTCAGAGGAAAATTGTGCTACTTTATAAACTGAAACTGAAAAAAATTCTAGGATGATGATTACAACCTCTAGAGTTGTTGAAGGTGTGACCATTTCAAAATTTCTAAAAAATGGACTGGCAAACGCTTGAAATATCAATTTTTTCTTGCTAAACAATCTCCGTGACAACAGAACTGATAAACGTGCCTACAAACAGTATGATTGTAACGTTAATTTCATTGGTTCATTTTGCCTTGTGATCAGAAATTCATTGCTTCAATTGAATTTTGTACTTTTTAACGTCTTTGATTATTAATAACAAAATGGAAAATCAAAATTGTTTAAGTTTTCCAACAAGAATCTTTTTGAAGGCTTTCAAGAAAACCTCCAAGAAGTGAAAAAAAAATTGGTTTTTAGTTCTTGTACAAATTCGTTGATTAACTGAAGTATACCTAATTAAATAATCACGGGATTTTTTTCCATAGATTTTCGTTTATTCAAGTGTCTAGAAGGTATGTGAATTTTTCAAAAGTCCGTGGTCGCCGCGTGCGGGACGCGCATCGCTCTCTTTTAGCGCTATTTTCGCCTCTAAATTAAAATTATAAATATTGATGATAGAGTTCCGGAAGGTGGAACTTTTTTTAAAAAATTTCCTTCTCTTTAAGAACCTTTTTTCAAATTTTGGATATCTTCAATATTTTCCGAGATTTGCAAAAAACCAAAACCCCCTTTTTTACTAAATTGTTTAAAACTTTTTCAATTTTTTCGAGCCCCTTTTGAAATTTTTCAGAAATTTGCTAGAGGTCATTCCGAATCGAATGAGCCCTTGGACAGAAGTTCCAAAAAAAGGATCTTGTGACACAGACTAAATGGAGAATGTTCTAAGTAGTGTCATTGTCTCTGAAAATATGAAGTTGGGTGTACATTTCGGATTTGGTGAAACTTAATTTTTTCGGATGTTCATGCAAAACTCTTTCCAAATTAGCTGTGGCTAATATAATTTGCTAATATAATGCGTGAACTGTTGAAAAAAAAATTCGTTTTTTATGTTAATATATTTGTCTCAAATATATGTTCACAGTTTCAGATATTTAGCATGTTTAGTTTGTTGGTGAGAGGCATACAAGTTAGAAGTGCTTCTCGTGTTTGGCTATTTTCTGCTGTCAGAAAATACAGATCAAAGAGTTTGTATCAAATTTTTTGAAAAAATGGAATGAGGTGCTCAAAAACACTTGAAATGTTGACAGTGACATACGGTGAATGTACTCTGAGTAAGAAAAATGTTTACAAGTGGTATAAGCTCTCCACAGAAGGTCGAGATGTGAATGACAATGCTCGCTCTAGATGCCCCAGCACATCAATAACCGATGAAAATGTTGAGAAAGTGAAAAAAAATTTGGGCATGAAGCGGATGGCAGTGAAGTTCGTTCGAAAATTGCTGAATTTTGACCAAGAAAGCCGTCGAATGAGCATCGCTCAAGAATTGTTAAATAATGTCAACGGGCGATCCAGATTTGCTTTAAAGGGCCATATCTGGTGACGAATCATGGGTATATGGTTAAAACATCGAAACCATAGAACCAATGGAAAAGCCCAGAAATGCCAAGACCAAAAAAGCACGCCAAGTTCTGTGAAATCTCAAGGTTTTGCTCACTGTTTTCTGCGATTTCCGTGGCGTAGTGCATCAGGAGTTCGATCAATGAGGAGTATGCTCATGGCTTTTGCATCACGATAATACACCCGCTCACTCGTCATTGGTTGTAATTTTTGTTGCCAAAAAACAACACCGTAATCATGTCTCGTCCCCCGTATCCACCTGATTTGGTCTCCTGCAATTTTTTTCTGTGTACAAGATTCCCATGAAAGGACGACGTTTTGCAACTGGTGGCTTAATGCGCCTCAATGGAAGCAAAAGTCATCAACATACAGAGAGAGGGGATAAAACCGAATCGCTGAGAGAGTTCAAGGAGATACCAGAAAGTGCATACCAGAACTACTTCGAGGATTGGAACTGAGAGGGACTACTTTGGAGAGGATAAGATACAAATTGATAAATAAATAATTTTGTGAGAAAAATGAAAATTCACCTTATTTTTTTTTATCAGGCAGCGTTTGAATTCGACTAATTGTTCTCGTTTTTCTCAGCAAGCATATCAGATTGGGATAAAAGTTTTGTAATTTTGAAATAACAAAAATGAATTTCTTCACCTTCTTTATAATCAAATAGAAAAAATACTCACTATATATGGAATTGTCAGAGAGAACGGTTGACGGTGAATCGGTAACTGAATATAATGATATCGCAGAAGGTTGGAAACAATGTTTTTGCGGTCCCAAACGATTAGAATGACATGACATAAGAATTCACAGGGGTCTCAGATGATTGAAAGAGACAATAATTATTTTAATTGCCGGTAATGTCGGTCTCCTGTATGTTTACTTTTCATCATTTCGAAGAACCATACAGTCGACGAAGCTGTACTAATTCAACAACCCTTGGGGAACATAGGCTTTCACATCCATAGTCACGATTAGAGAGAGCGAAGTCCGAGCTGGAGGACCGTGAACGCATGGAACTTGTTTCGTCTTTTCTGCGGCAGACATTATCAGTAGTATGTGCGTTGAGTGCGAGGACAAAGACTATGTCTCGAAGTCTTAGCAACGACTGAATTGCTAAGACTTCGAAATATTACCTTCGTCCTCGCAGTTAACTCACATTCCACTGATAATGTATGCCGCAGTGGCAGACGAAACGTTTGGTAATACAAGTTCCATTTTTAACCACGGCCCATCAGCCCGGATTTTGTTCTCTCTAATTTATGTCATTCTGTAATAACAGTTTATTAAAAATTATATTTATTCAAACATTGTCCTTCAACATTTCTTCATATTGATTTTTTTATAGTAAATACCATAACCGTAGTCAGGGCCGTCGTCATGGTGGGGAAGGGAGGGAGCCTTCCCCCCTGCTTTTTCGACTTTCGACGAGGTAATAAGAAAAGGGAAAGAACCAGGAGAAGGTTGGGATTTCTCAAAATGCATAACTTGGAGATCCCATACTTTGAAATTCTGAGTTGTTTGAAGACTTCAAAAAAGTTTAGTTTCTCCCAAGTAAGAGAACAGTTCAGAAATTTTTAAGTGACGATTTTACGAAATTCCCAACTTTTCGCTGTTTTTTCGACTTGGAAAAGTTGGGAAATTTAGGGCCGTGAAGATAGAAAAAATATTAGTAGAAAACAATAAGCACAATATTATTTAAGTGTTGTTTCCTTTCATTTGTATTGAATATTCCTATACATGGTAGATATGGTGGAAGACCAAGGTGCTTGGTCCAAAATAGAATAATTCCCATTATTATTTTTATAATTAACAAAATTTATTTTTGTTTGTGCATACCCTAACGGGCATAAGCATTCAGCCAATCTTTGGATAGCTAAGTAAGAAAATTAATATATTATAGTAGTAACTAATCCCTCGGCTTTCATTTTTTTCGAAAGTTGGGAAATTTTGCTGGTGGGGTTGGGAAAATTCGGATTCCCTTCCCCCTGGTTTTTCTTTTCGCTACGGCCCTGACCGTAGTGTAAAGTAAACATTCTTGATGTACAGAACAATGTCCCTTTCCTTTGGAGTAAAAAATAGATAGATTGTTTGATTGGTATATAGATAGATAGATGGATATGTTTTTATTTCGCCACCTTTTAGAATTTGTTTTTAGCAGGTTAGACCACCAGGTATAATGTGACTATAACTGAAGAGTATTTGAACACATGTGGGGTTCGCCGAAAAAAGTGCAAGTTTTCGAGAAAAACGCGTTTAAAGTTACGCAGTGCATTACTACGCCTTTAGCGGGGTGTTAGATCTTGATACCATTGGCCTAGGTATCTGTGACGTCATTTCTTCAATCTGCAATGTTTATTCTCGTTGTAGTGTGGCGGTAGCTTCAGTTATTGAGTCTGTGATGCAGCTGATTAAAGAAACCTTTTCTAAAGTAATCTTTTCGTTTCTTGGTTTTCTATCTCCACAAATTTTTTTTTACTTTCGTAATTTTCGTGAGAATTCCATTGTAAATTAATAATTTTCATAAATTCTATTTCATTTTGAAAAGAATCAAGAGGTTTTCGATAAAACGTTCGAAGCGGCTAAAAAGGGATATACGATGCGGTATGTAATGAAGATGAATCTTCTAAAAGTTCTGCTTTGAATATTATATTAGAAAATTGTGAAACAGAGTATGCTGAGTTTCAGGGGAATTTGAATGATACACAACTGAATAGTTCTCGCATCAGCATCGTAAAACTTTAAAAATCTTTTCACGTGAAAGATCATGCTTTGAAGTGTCCGAAACTATCGTTAAGATGAAACTCATTTGACACATTATGTACCGTTTTTCGATGAACACCTCACATACAAATATAGAATGTAAAAACTATGCAGAATAAAAAATTAAAAAGAGTAGTTCTGAAGATTCCCCTACCGAATAGAAACAATTTCCAAGTAGATAGTCTTTGGTATTTAATTTAATTTTCAACAGATTCGGCGACTTTGTCAACAGATAATTTATTGAAGATGTGCAAGTTCAAATAATTTTTCTTTGGTTTTAATAATCTGCTCGTGCCCATATCTCGCGCAGTTTAAAATTGCACATCTGGTGAGGTACCTACAGACTTTCTATTTTCGTATATTTCCAGTAATGTATGAAAATATAGAGACATAACGCAATAATTTTAGAATACTGGACGGTAGTCTACCATGAGTGATTGTGGATGTGGATAACTTCACACCCGTCAAAGTGAGGGCTTATTTGATCCTCCACTGCAAGTCGAGGCTTTTTGTGACTGGTGTCCTTGAGAGCTATGCAGTCTCTCAGATCGGCGCAAGTATAATGGTATCCTTTTTAGTTTACTACTGTATTCGATGCTACAAAAATACAACTTGTAATGCTTGCACTCATACTTCAGCAACATTTTAAGCTCATTCAAAAAACACTTCATGGTGAGATTATCACTGATCAGCTTACAAAATTGCAACCTGTGTTTCGCCACACAGTAGCTTCCTCAGACGTTCATAACGGTATGAACATGCCTATGGAAGCTATTTTATATCGAAACACGTATTGCGGTTTTGTAAACTTGAATTCTTTTGTTACTTGAATACGTTATGGATTTTCAAGTTTCGGTCAATTCCATCACATATCATGTCAAGCTCTGATAGATTTACTTTTCTGGTCTCGCTCTCGCAGATTTCAGAAATCACCTTCACAATAGACAAATGTAATGATCATTTCCTATGTAAATACAGACGTACTACTACTACTTGGCTTCTATAGGAATTGAATCAATACTTGAAAAAGTATCAAAAAGCAATAATGATTTTGTTATTCAGTGCTAGATCAATCAATAAAATAAATGAACTTGAAGAATTTTAAAAAGCGTAAATTTACAAGAGATGTTCAAACTTTCATTTTGAGCTACGCACAAATCAGGTCTATCTTTAATTTCCTATCGAATTACAATGATATATATCCTTGTAATAGATCGAAAATCTCGTTTTTTTTTTTAATGTCGTTAGTTTCTCACGGTAAAACTATTTTATTAAATATCTATAGATAACAGAAATCTAAGAGAATGAGGTCTGGAGACATTCAGTCTCTATAGAAATGTATATGTATTGAGGATTACTTCCGATAAAAACCGACGATTAAGAAAGAGAAATGGTGAAATATTTTTAAGAGTTATTGAAGTATAGTGTTGTATTTTGCATTATTAAAAAAATGTATTGAATATGATCATTTTTTCATACGAAAACGTAACATTAGTAACAGTAGTAGGACGTAACTATAATAATAATAATTGAATAACTCATATTTCAGTCTCACAGGGTAAATGTTCTTTAATTCAGAAAAAAATATTCGATTGCAAACATCTCAGAATTTTATATCTAGGTTTTTCGAGCCATATGTAAATAAATACTACGTTTTAAGAGAACACGTTTCATCTGTTTAACATTATAGTTTAACATATGAATGGGAATCAGGAAAAGCATGCAATAACCTTTACTTTCAAGTGGTATGAATAAAGCCGATTTAAAAATCGAGCGTGTTTTGCCCATCCAAAAGTTGAGCATTTGTTTTCCTAAAATATTTTATTTTTCATGCGATATCTATCTATAAATAACATAAAAATAGAAGGTTTTCTCTGAGGAGTAATTTTGTAATCGTGGGAGTGTCGAACTTAAAATAGCTATGACCTTTCGGCGAAATATTATGATTTCTTGAAATTCTTTTTTTACTGTAATAATCATTATGAGTTTTTTTTCAGTTATTATTAGTTACTTGTCATATCTAGTATCGTAATGACAAAAGTTATTCACTATCTCGGTTCGATGTATTTTGATAAAGCAGGGAGAGCGATTCACTTCTAGCGGAAATGACTAATATGGATTAATATCTTCTAATATACAGTGCTTTTCAGATAAAAGTATCCACCTTTAATAACTTTTGTGATACTGGTATTTTGGAAAAATCCAAAAACACGTCAATTTATGTTGGAAGGGGCAAGCATTATGGCTTATTTAAACTTACTGGAAAAGCCACCCCCTCACCCCTAGCATCATCCCTTTTTTTTTTTAAATTACTTCTCATATTTTTTATGTAAAATTTGGATACTCCTCTTTGAGCTGATTTCAAAAATGTATAATACTTGTAGGTTTTTCTTTTTTAGTTGTTTCAGGGATTTCAAATCATTTTATATAGTAGATAATGGAAGTCCGAACTAGGGAAATTCAATAATGATAGTGATGATAATAATGAAAAGTGAAAGAATACACGCATGCTGTTCGTATGAAATTCGAGATAGTCAAATGTGCAACGGTCCATCATCATGAATGATTACGTCTATACTCATACAGATATTTGTTGATTTAGTTATTCTTGTAGGTTTTTCAATATAATTTTCCATTACAAACTGNCCATACTAATTTGTCTCAAAGTGAAAATTAATATTCTTGAACTTTCATTCCTTTCTGAAAAATTATGATCTATTAATTTTCATTCTTTAACGTCCGTGACGTACGATTTCCTCATGGAAAAAGTAAATAATTTATATGAGCGTGAAATTGATAATAAAAAGGTGTGATATCATATGATATGATATGATACATATGTAGGATGTAAGATTTATACATATATATTTCGTTTCGTAAACATCAATAGTTTTGACACTTGTTCAACTAGTTTAGTAGTCATGCATTGAAATCATGAAAAATAACGATTTTATCAAAGAAATGGTACATACATTATAAGACTGTAGATGTGAGTTCGCGGATATGCGTGCATATGTATTGGGTATCGCAGTGCAAGCTAGGCAGTCATATTATATCATCATGGTAATCACTTCTGAAGGTAATATTAATAATTGTACTGTGCAAAGGGACTCTTTATCATTTGTCAATGAAGATATTTATCATCCTACCTTAGAAATCACTATAAAAATTCAACGTGTAAAAGAACGTGTGAACGAACTATTAGAACCAAGATTTATATACAAAAAAGCTAATTTTCTTATGCTAAGTGAACGAGTTAGAGATACTGATTGGGATAGTGTGTTATATGAAAATATTGTGGATGAGGCTGTAGATAAATTTTATATTATATGGAACACAATTATTGATGAATGCTTGCCCAAATGTAACAATATTCGAANTTATTTTTTTAAATATTTTTCCAGGGATTGCAAATCAATTCATAATATAGTAGACGATGGAAGTTTGAACTGATGAAATAAGACATATTGGTGACCATTTTAATCGACAACAAACATATCGAAGCAAAAAGCGAAATTTTCTGACGTTAAATTATTAAATCCGGTTCGGAGACATTTATCTTTCTGGAGAAAACCGATGCCTGGGTTTTTGTGGCATTTAATTGAACCTGGTTACTTCATGTAGTATCATCCCAGAAAAAATTGCGAAAATCTATGTGTATTGTATTGAGCAATATATCATTTATTCACGAATGATATCTGAAATACCAAAATTTAGAGAAAACACAGCTAACCAAAAAAAAAGACAACCGCTTGACAAATAAACGTACGCAACTAGGCACTAACAATTCGACAAATTCGCACATCAATAATTTTCAATATTCTATCCATCCATGTAATTTATTGTTCTCATTTTAGGGGTAAATATCATGATCAAATGGAAGTTAAAAAACTCAAAAACGTTATAAGTTTTTAAGTGAGTATTGAAAAACATAATTTTTCATTGATAGAGAATTTTCTAATCCCGATAGTGAAACTTTATGCTATTTACCAAAAGTGATTTGTGTTATATACCTAAGCACCTGACAAATTATGGAATTTCATTCTAATTTTAAGAAATATGGCAATAAGTGAATGAAAAGGGGTAGAAAAAAGTGCCATGATATGAAAAAAGATGTGCTGAATAAAAAAATATGTGAATTGCAACCGTTTATTGCTCAAAAAAGGTAAAATATGACATCATACAAATTGTGACAGGCTATATCTCAAAATCTAATTGAGTCCGACTAAAAATAAAAAGTGTTCTGAATTCCTACTATCATGTGGTATGATCCCCAGAGAACTCGCGAGTATCTCATAAAGTACAATTTAGCCATTTTTCAATTATTTTCGATACAACATGATGAAAAATCTCTTCCAAATATTATTTATCAGAGCGTCACAGCACCAGCATCTAGGTCGATTATTTAATTCATATTTTTTGCTGAATTTCGGATTCATCTATATTATTTTCTGTTCTTCATATCGATCGTCTTGATGAAATTGTTCTTGTTGATGAATTAGGATATTTGAGTTTTTTAGGCTTACACTGGGTTTCATCTCATCTATTGAATATTTCATATATATATACAGGGTGTCCCATATACAAATCCGCGGGCAAATATCTGAAAAATGAGAAAGAATATCCATATTTCGTGAAGGCAGATGATTTTGATGACAAAGGGTCCTCGTATTTGCGAAGATATCCAGCAATAGGCGTCATCCATTAGGGCGTCGCGACACCGACGTCAATTTTTTCAAATGGTAACCTAGATTTTCCTATTCGTTTTTGGATTCTGCATTAAATTTTAAATTCAGCCATATAGCACACTTGTAGTTTTCCTTGAATACTGATGAAAAAATGCAATTTAATTGCATATTATGAAAAGGCACGTGAATAAGTCAAAATGAATGCAATAATACAAGTTTAATAAAATAAATTCATCAGTTATGATTCCATCGTCTGTTGAATTTTATCTAGTTGTGTATTTCTGTACAAATTAAAATAAATGTTTCAAATCACCAAAAAATATGTTACTTTGACCATAACTCGACTAATATGATGATAACGAAATCAATTAGTGACAACAAGAATCATTTCAGTGAGTAGATCTAAAGAAATGAACTTCAAGCGTTCAAGACAGTCTCGAATATACTTATACAGTAGGTTGAATGGACTGACTCCTATCAGAAAACAACTACTCCCGTGGCTAATACCACGAAGGGCGTTGGATTGTATCCGACAGGCGTCAGTTCAGGAATCTTCACAGAAAATGTCCTGCATATGCAATTGGCAATACAACTGAAAGAGTCGACCTTCAATTTTGGAACTAGCACACTTGCAGAACGGTTTCGGGCTTATTAGACACTCATCAGTGCAAGATAATCGCCATCATCGACCTTAAGTCAATGATATTCCATAATTGAAAATCGGAATTCTTTCAGAGTATTTCATTCCTCTTCCTAAGGTGAAGCGAACAACAAAATGTCACTCCATCTAGTGGACGAGGCACTAACCAACTGCATATCCGTAATTTGACCGATTCCTCTGAATACGGAAGAAAAACTTTCTTAGAAGTCAGTGGGCTATGGTTGAAGATTGGCAGTCAACAAATCTATAGAAATCAACTTTAAACGTTCCAGCCAGTCTCGAATATACCTACTCAGTAGGTTGAATGGACTGACGCCTATCAGAAAACAACTACTTCCCTGGATAATACCACGAAGGGCGTTGGATTATATCCGACAGGAGTCAGTGCAGGAATCTTCACAGAAACTTTCCTGCATATGCAATTGGCAACACACCTGAAAGAGTCAACCTTCAATTTTGGAACAAAAGAGGAATGAAATACTCTGAAAGAATTCCGATTTTCAATTATGGAATATCATTGACTTTAGGTCGATGATGACCACTATCTTGCGCTGACAAGTGGCTAATGAGCCCGAAACCGGTCTGCAAGTGTGCCCGTTCCAAAATTGAAGGTCGACTCTTTCACTTGTATTGCCAATTGCATATGCAGGAAATTTTCTGTGAAGATTCCTGCACTGTGGCCTGTCGGATATAATCCAACGCCCTTCGTGGTATTAGCCAGGTGAGTAGTTGTTTTCTGATAGGCGTCAGTCAGTATTTTCGAGATGTTCATAAAAAGATTCCTTCCAGCTACAAAAAATTCATTTTGATTATCTTCTCATGATGCTCAGTCAGTTAACGATGTCGAGAGACAATTTTCTATTTCTGGTTTGTAGAATAAGTGTTTTAATTGAATTCACTTCAACCTACTTACTCGTGGTAGAAGAAGTTAATGAATACAAATACTAATATCTGCAAATAGAGTAAAATCAATGCATTTTGAAAGTTGATCTGTATTCATTACCCACTTTGAAGGAACCCATATAGTAAGTAGCAACTGAGAGAAAATTAACTAATGAAAGGAAAAAATACAACACACTTAACCCTAATAAATTGCTCCTCACGCCCAGGTCCGGACTATTCCGAGGCGAAACCCAAACTCGAAGCCATTACCATATAAATTGAAGGTCCCGCCGAAGCGACTGAAATTGTCTGAAATGTTTATTGTTGTTACAGACGTGCGTGCACTGACGAACATGCACATCAGGGCGCCGGAAGCAGTTAAAAGGGGCGAGTCGGTGACGCTGGTGTGCGACTACGACCTGGAATCCGCTGCTTTGTACACCATCAAATGGTACAGGGACGACGAAGAATTTTACAGATTTGTTCCAAAGGAATCGCCGCCCTTTCAGGCATTCGAAGTGGCCCATCTTTGCGTCGATGTAAGTAAGGAAGATTTGAAGGGGACAGGGATGGATGAATGTTGACTTTGTTTTTTTGGGAATGTTGTTACAAAGTGACAAAATTAAAACAACCACATTTTCTCACAAGGCGAAGAACAAATGTCAATAATAATTCATCGAAATCACAACATAAAGAGTTCTTTACGTAGAGGTATCAAAGAAAATACACGAAAATTACAATTGGCAAGGATTTAACACCGACGTCAAAAACTTGCCGCCAAAAAACAGGAGCTTGTCGAAAACATTCAAACAACCCGTTAGTCATACTTTAAACACAAAAAATCACTCCTGACAGAATAAACCTATAAATTTCAACGAAAAAATACCCATTGCACGCACTATTTCAGACATCACTTGATTTGTATACTGAGAGATTTTTGTATCCTATTCCATAAACACAGACTATTTCTAGCGTTGAAAACTTCCAATCTAATAGATACGTATATAAATTCATACACATGTTATTAGAAATGACCGCATTTAGTAGAACACCCTTTATATTTTGGAATTCGGTACAATACTTTAATTCATTCAATCAAAAATCTACACTGTAAAATTGATATGTTTAGCTGATCAGTCATTTCTTGGTTGCCAAAGAGAGACAGTGATGACCTTTGAGTTATAATGATGAGATTTTGTTCGAAACGTTCTTTCAAATTCCGAAGCATTCGCGGATTTATTCCAAACAATTTGTTGATGTTAATCTTTGTGGTATGGGAAGTGACAAATTCCAGAAAGAATCGAAGGTTACTAAGGAGTATCCACAGTGTCTGCAGGCAGAAAAGTCGGTTTTCAATTTCGATGGCCTCGCGAATTATCCGAGCTTGGAGTGATTTCGCTGTAGCGATGGTTTTCAATCTAATAGATACGTATATAAATTCATACACATGTTATTAGAAATGACCGCATTTAGTAGAACATCCTTTATATTTTGGAATTCGGTAAAATACTTCAATTCATTCATTCAAAAATCTTCACTGTAAAATTGATATGTTTAGCTGATCAGTCATTTCTTGGTTGCCAAATAGAGACAGTGATGACCTCTGAGTTATAATGATGAGATTTCGTTCGAAACGTTCTTTCAAATTCCGAAGCATTCGCGGATTTATTCCAAACAATTTGTTGATGTTAATCTTTGTGGTATGGGGAGTGACAAATCCCAGAAAGAATCGAAGGTAACTAAGGAGTACCCACAGTGTGTGCAGGCAGAAAAGTCGCTTTTCAATTTCGATGGCCTCGCGAATTATCCGAGCTTGGAGTGATTTCGCTGTAGCGATGGTTTTAGTGTTCGCAAAGTCTATGTTGTGTCCTGTCTCTTGATGATGTTTCGATAAGGCTGAGGATGGGTCTGACTTTCTGACAGCAAGTTGATGTTCGTATAGTCTACTTGTCACACGTCTGTTGGTCTGGCCTATATATGTTCTATCGCAATCGGAGCATGGCATTTCATATTAACCCTGAGATTCATTGATAATTGTGTCCTTGGGAGAACGAAGGAATGTGAAAATTTGATTGTTGGCTGTGAACGTTTTTATGTCCTGTTTTTTGAGAATTCGGCCGATTTTATCAGTTACACCTTTAATGTAGGAAAGAAAAGCTATGTGGGGAACGTTGTTGTCTTTTGGGTCTATGGAACTGGATGAAGAAGTTTGTTTACGATGGATTGATCTGTCAATTTGATGGTCTGTGAATCCATTTTGAAGGAGAGCTGATTTGAGTTGGGTTAGCTCTCGTGGTTTGTTGTGGTGGTTCGTGAGGTTGATGGATCTATGGATGAGATAATTTAAGACGGAGTTGATTTGTGCTGGATGATGGTAGGAGTTTGCGTTGTGGTTTCCTGTAGACCGTGTGGGTGAAGGAGTTATTGGATTTTGTGATGAGGACATTTAGGAATGGAAGTGAGTTATTGGTTTCAATTTCCATTGTGAATTTTATATTTGGGTCATTTATGTTATCTACGTATCTGAACCAGCAAGAGGGTTTGTGGTCGAACCTGTCAATAGTCTTGGTTTCGAAATCTTCCATGAAAAGGTTTGCAAGGACTGGTGAAAGAGAAGAACCAATTGGGGCGTCCTTTACTTGTTTATAGAAAGTATCTTGAAAGAGGAAGTATGTGCTGGACATACAGTGACTGATGAGGTTGAGGTTGCTTTTGGGATTTAGGTGTTTCGTTTCGAGAATAGTCAATGTGTCTGATAAGGGAATATTAGTGAATAAAACACTACGTCGAAACTAACAAGGATGTCAGTCTGTTGGATGTTGAGGTTCATGAGAATTTCAATGAAGTGAAATGAATTTCGAACGTATGACAAGGACTGTTCTGCAGGGGGTTAAAGAGTGTTTGCAAGGTATTTAGCAAGGTTTTGTGTTGGAGAACCGAAGGCACTGACAAAGGGGCGAAAAGGAACATTGGGTTTGTGTATTTTTGTGAGATCGTATATGCGGAGGGTACGTGAGGATTTTTCTCGGGGGATGAGAGCTTTCATAGTTTAGGTAGGAAGATTGGAGTTGTTGATAAGAGTCTTGGTTTTCTTCTCAAGATATGTTGTTGGGTCCCTATCGGTGGGTTGATATTCCGGGGAATTCCTCAGTCAGAAGTGTTGTGAATAATTGTTGCGTTGCCTTTGTCTGCTGGAAGGATGATCAGGTCTGGGTTATTGTGGAGACTTTTGACAGAATGTCTCTCTGCCGGTGTGATGTTGGATTTGGGAAGTTTTGTCCTCCTGAGAGTAGTAGCGATATCTTGTCAAATTTCTTCAGCTATCATTTCAGGAAGGTGAGAGATAGCAGATTCGATTTGAGTGATGAGTGTTTCGGTTGGATTTGAAGTGGAAGTGATAGATAAATTGAAACCTTCAGATAAAATGTTGTGGACATTTTTGTCCAGTGGGGTGTCAGTGAGATTGTGAACTAGGACTGGGGGATTGGATGTGGATGGCATTGGAATATTGGCTTCCAGGAGAAATGATAGTTTTTTCTTGTGTGTTGCTGTTTTTTGATTGCTGATATGGTCCGCTTTCTCTTGAGGAATTCTGAGGAATGTGTCCCCGATGAGTGGATGGTTTTTGGCTAGAGATACCATGCCATAGCATTGATATAATGATTCCTTACTGAAGTGTAGGTTACGTCTGATGTCGTGGATGGTTTTTCGGATGAGGGCCTGACTAGTGCGAATGTGTTTGGCTGAGAAGGATTTGTCGTGATGCTTGAGTTGGAATGATTTCGGGACGACTTCATGATCTCTGCAGGATTTGAGGAAAGTGTAATCGCAGAGAAGTTTGGATCTTTGGATGAGGAGTGAGGAATATGTTTTGGTGTGTTTCAGTAATTCCTCCCCGTAGAGACGTAATATGTTTTCGGATAGGTTTCCGCGGTCAGCAGTATGTTGTTCTTTAGTTCGGGTTGAACCAGGTCTGGAGTTTTGTATTCGACGTTTCGACTTCCATTTTCGATCCATTTTCAAGCCATGACTATTGTGCTTTTTTGCTGTGGCTTAAGTTTCCGTAAATCATCACACAAGCACTACAGAAAATTTTTTAAAGGGCTCTCAGAGCGGTCCTTGAGCGAGATTTGAATCTATTTGAAAGTATCAATAGAAATGAGACAAATCTCTACTTTCTTCGATGTTTCAGGCTATCAAGTTTGCACGTGATGTTCGCGTCTCAGGCGATTGGCTCTTTTCTGGATGAATCCAGTAACTTCAGGGTATGTTTGGGATCGGAACTCCATACATGAGAACAATACTCCAAAGAAGGTCTGAAATGAGCTTTATAAAGCATGAAAAGTTTCTAAGGCGTGTACAGTTATCTTTTTTGAAGCAGTGTTCCAAGCTCTTGAGAAACAGCCTTTGCAATTCTAGTGTCGTGATTGTGCCAATACATATGGGTGTCTTTGGGAAAGAAAGTTTTTGGCTTTCTACTACTCCATCTTGATACAAAAACAAGGATGAGGAAATCTTCCAAGGAAAGGAAGGAAATAATCAATTTTAAAATAAGTAACTCTATATATGGATGTGTAGATCATGCAAAGAAGTAACTTTCAGACACAAACTGAAAGAAAGTCCTCCTGAAACAGCTACTTTCTTTGTCTGCTGGAAGGATGATCAGGTCTGGGTTATTGTGGAGACTTTTGACAGAATGTCTCTCTGCCGGTGTGATGTTGGATTTGGGAAGCTTTGTCCTCCTGAGCGTAGAGACGTACTATGTGTTCGGATAGGTTTCCGCGGTCAGCAGTATGTTGTTCTTGAGTTCGAGTTGAACCGGGTCTGGAGTTTTGTATTCGACGTTTCGGCTCCCATTTTCGATCCATTTTCAAGCCATGACTATTGTGCTTTTTCGCTGTGGCTTAAGTCTTCGTAAATCATCACACAAGCACTACAGAAAAATCTTCAAAGCGCTCTCAGTGCGGTCCTTGTGCGAGATTTGAATCTATTTGAAAGCATCAATAGAAATGAGACAAATCTCCACTTTCTTCGATGTTTCAGGCTATCAAGTTTGCACGTGATGTTCATGTCTCCAATCAGGCGATTGGCTCTTTTCTGGATGAATCCAGTAACTTCAGGGTATGTTTGGGATCGGAACTCCATACATGAGAACAATACTCTAAAGAAGGTCTGAAATGAGCTTTATAAAGCATGAAAAGTTGCTGAGGCGTGTACAGTTATCTTTTTCGAAGCAGTGTTCCAAGCTTTCGAGAAACAGCCTTTGCAATTCTAGCGACGTGATTGTGCCAATACATATGGATGTCCATTTTAACTCCCCAACATACTTATCCATCTTTCGTGTTCACCACTCTATCAGCTGGATCTTCCATTCAGTTTGTACTCTAAACATTTGTTATGAAATTGAATGAGATATAATTCATACGAACGCTGTACAATGTAATATAAAAACAATTTACTATACGAAACGATATTAAAAAAGTCATCCCGAAACAACTACCTTCACATGAAAACTGAGTTTTACGAAAATAACTTTTTACCATTTAGTTCGTACTCTAGAGATTAATCATGTAACTGAATCAGATATCATTCATAGGACCGCTGCACGTTATCCAGAACAGTGCTAATGAGGTTATAAGAGAAGTGTCTTATACCGAAACCTTGAAGTCCGCCACTGAGGATTGTAATGTTTCATGTGAGTGAAATTTTGTATCGTAACTCATTCATATCATATCGTGTAGAGCTCCTTTGATTGATAACTTAATAATTCCGCAACGACTCTTTGAAGTGCGAACTGAATGGAAATCAGTGATTTTCATGTAATTGAATGTTCATATGAAAGATGTTTTTTCAAAGGTTTTTTTTTCGTGCATTGCAATGTTCAAGTGCGAGTAGTTGTGTCAAGCGCTTTTTCTTTTACTTTGAATCCAAAAGTAACTTCTATGCATAATCTACACATTTGTGTGACTTTTTCATCTGGTCAACTGATCAAATATATTCGAACATTCCAATGTCTCTGATTTATTTTCTACATTTGATATGTAACATCGAGGAGAAGTAAGGTAACTTATTTGAGAATATACTCACAAATTTTTGATGAACTTATTCCTCCAATGCGACTTTTGCTACAAACTTTGCACTACAAAATGCACCAGTGCATTTTTCAATAATTTTTTATTATACGTGAATCTAGATGTATAAATATGTAATATTCCGAGTAATAATAGTTCCATTGAAGTCCATCCTTTTCGAGAGTAGCTTATGATTTATATTTGTGAAAACGAATATTTTTCAGTTGTTATTTATTTCAATATTTCCAGTTCAGTTTTTCCGCTAAAACTACAAATCCTATTATTGCAGATCCGTTATTCGCATGAAAAAACCCAAACGGAATACACCAATTGTTCAATCAATGTTCCATCAGCGTAAATATTGGAAATCTGTTAGCAAAGTAATGTTTTTCTGGTATCTCATTTGTGGCATCCAGTGAAACTTTGACACTGCGATCCATTGAAGTGTGTTTCAAACAAAAGTGGAAAGGAGAGATAGAAGGCTAAAGTACGTGGTTTCTGTTGTGCGGTCAGTGGTTTTCTACAATTTATCAGCATCGCATTGAGGGGTTCGGTGACAAAGGGGAATCAACGGATCCATTTCCACCTTTCTCGTTCCTTGTACCCGAAGGTGGAAATTAAGTCGTTCTCTGAAGCGTTCACGTCTTCTACCAAATCAGCAAGATTTATAGTATGTGTAAATGGAAACAACACGGAAACCTCTATTAAGTTTGAAACCGTTATTCAGCAAGGAAGGTAACTATCCACGTATAACAAAAACTTCTCTGAATATACAGGGTGGTCATTTTTGAGAACATTTTCAGAAGACCAAATCTATTGAAATTCAGGGGTCAAAAGTTCAAAAAAATATTTCCATGATAATTTTGGTATGGGTGGTAAAACATAAAACGCATCATGTATGTATCAAATATTTTCAGCTGTACAACATAATTATTTATTCTTGTGGGAGAGGTATGTCAGATTTTCACTAAATCGTTTCAAATAGAAAATTAATACGCCATACTAATTTGTCTCAAAGTGAAAATTATTATTCTTGAACTTTCATTCCTTTCTGATAAATTATGATCTATTAATTTTCATTCTTCAACGTCCGTGACGTACGATTTCCTCATGGAAAAAGTAAATAATTTATACGAGTGGGAAATTGGTAATAAAAAGGTTTGATATGATATGATATGATACGTATGTAGAAGATTTATACATACATATTTCGTTTCATAAACATCAATAGTTTTGACACTTGTTCAACTAGTTTAGTAGTCATGCATTGAAGTCATGAAAAATAACGATATTATCAAAGAAATGGTACATACATTATAAGACTATGTAGATGTGAGTTCGCGGTTATGCGTGCATATGTATTGGGTATGGCAGTGAAAGCTAGGCAGTCATATGGAAAGCGCATTTCAAATATAAAAATTTCAGATGCATAAACATTTAAAAATATTCAAAGTAGGATAAGACGGAACAAAAGTTTGAATATAAGGCTGAGAGCCAAAGAAACTTGTCGTACCAGTAGTTTCGTCTGCTGTTGTGGCAGACACCTGCGGGGACGAAAATAGTATCAGAGTCTAAGCAACGACTCATTTGTTTTGTGCTATATAATACTTCTCGACCCCATAGCCTGGATTTGTTTTTTAAAATCCTGACTTTGGACTATGTTCTTGAAATCATGGAAGGTTTTGTGAATAGAGTTGAACCAGGGAATTACCTGAAAGAGTACAACGTACTGTCAACGATATTCAATGACTTTCATATATTCAACTGAATCATAATCTATAAACTCGTAACTTTCTACTGCTGTTCAACTTTCATCAATGGTTTCTTCAAAGGTGAATTGAAATTCATTATTTTACATTGAAAACTAATTTTCTCAGAAACGTCATGAAAACATTCACAATTCATGTTTGAGTTGACGATAAAACGCATGCAAACGGATATTAACCAAAATGAGCAGTTTTCCGAAAGTTGTGTTGGAATATGCGGTGATTGTTTAGTCGAACTCCATCCCCTTTATGAGAGGTTTTCGTGTGCATCGACGATCCGAACGTAATCGAAACTGAGGCCGGTGACATACTTCGCGATTTCAGAGCGATTTTTTGCAGCGCGGTTTCCAAGCGGTAATTGCTGAGTGTCAGGTACTCAGTGAGTACCTGACAGTGCCCGCGATTTCCAGGCAGTCCGAATCTCTGATTGGAGGGGTTATATTCCCTTGTCGTCCTATAGTAATCCTTCGCGCCTTCAAAGCAAACACTATGAAGTCTGCTGCTGCGATATTTCACCATCAAATGGTGGTATTCCTTTGCGCTTTGGAAGTAGAAGACGATCTTGCTGATACGACGTGCACCTGTACTACCAAAAGAGGAACAAGAAAAAAGGTTTTCTGTTTTGTACAGAAAAATCAGAGAACATTCACATTTTTAACCTATTACTTACTGAATGTCCATAAGTCGTTCGTTGAACTTATGGCAATTGCTCAACCTCTGCTACGGAAAGATTGTATCATAAAAACGAAATACATATCTGTAGTACATACACGACTTTGCCTCGAAAACAAAGGTGATTTTCTATGCTACGAATCAAAGTTTCCACTCCCATGCTCGAATCGCAACTGAAAAACCGTTCGGAAATAGCCAACACTGTCGGGTCCTATTCTCTACTTAGTCGCCCTTACCCTTCGATTGTCTCTCGGAATCTGACGATCGGTCGGTTGTAAAAAATCGCAGCTGTCAAAAATCGCAAATCACGAAAAACTGCGTTGGAAAAAATCGCTCGGAAACCGCGCCGGAAGAAATCGCTCGGAAATCGCAAAGTATATCACTGGCTTTAGCGTGATGATTTTGCATTCAGGCTGCTTTATCTGATAGACCTTTGTTAACATGGGTGTGTTATTTCGGCGCAGGAAGGAAAAATAAATGATACTGGCGCCTGTTATTTGGCTCAACTGTATTTTATCGAATCGCACTGTTTCATGCTGATAGAAGGGTATAACATTACGAAGGCGATAGTTCTGCACCTTCTGTATGTCTAGTGGGTTTGATGCAGTTATTTTCAAGATGAAAATCAGTCAGTTAATCAATTCGAAAACCTCCAGTCAATCGTGTGTCATCTGGTTGCATAGCAGGGACTCTATACTGGGGATAATCATTCAC
Source organism: Leptinotarsa decemlineata (assembly GCF_000500325.1). Classification (NCBI taxonomy): domain Eukaryota; kingdom Metazoa; phylum Arthropoda; class Insecta; order Coleoptera; family Chrysomelidae; genus Leptinotarsa; species Leptinotarsa decemlineata. Next base: position 171,091 of record NW_019289867.1, read on the forward strand.
AAAGCATTTAAATTATATTTGAGTTGCAGTTTTTGTGGTTCTGGTTCCCTTTCAGTGAAAGAGCTTCATGAACCAAGAGCCGAATCGATCCCTCTACAAAACCCTTCATCATTTGGAAGGATTGATAGCAGCTTGAGAAATGGTTCTTATGCAGATTCTGTGAAACATGTTTTTCCTTACGAATCAGTGGAGAGTTGTCCTGAAAATCTTACGAAAAAAATTGGATTGGATAACTTAGGAAACACTTGCTACATGAATAGTATTTTTCAGGTATTGTTCTTCGTGAGCAAGATAATAGCAGAATCAATACTCCTGACCGCTCTGGATTGAATGATTCCGTACAGTTTATCTCGTCTTGTGCTTGTAAATGTTTTGCTGGAAAAAATCTTTCTTGTTCACTTTGTAGTAAATGGTCAAGAAGTATCAAAAACGTATGGTAATTTCTATAACTTCTACTAGCGTTTCCTAATACAACTAATAACCAGTCCGTGCAAAGCTTATTATTAAATCATCTGAAAATGGAACTTTTAACAGGTGATGATCCGACTGTATTACCAAATATGCACCAAACTAACTGACTATTATAAGGAAACAGGTATAGCTGAGGCACCAGTCAATTTAATGATAACACTAATGATCTTCAAACATGACTCAACCTCTGACGAAAGCACCAAACTCTTACGAAGGTTCGAAATAGATGAACACTTCAATCTAGCAGATCACTATTATTATCGTCATGTAGTCATGATTCACTGTGGTTCTGGCGCTGAATCTGGTCATTATTACGCCTACGTCAAAGACGAAACGGACTGGTTTTAGTTTGACGATAGTCGTGTCACTAAGTGTTCTGGCGATGTACTGAATTGACAGATCAAGATCTTCAGATGATGTGGTGCTGCAGTTTTTTTTCGGGTTTTCCTGCAGCTGAAAAAAAAAATGCGCCACCGGAATCAATAAAGTCGCCATGGAGCGCCAATTAATTTTTTGTTTTATGAATTCATGATTTGTATTTTGAAAGTGTTGAATGTTACGTTATTAAAATATAATTATACTGAATTTGATAAAGTATATGATCAATGAGACATGATTATCGAAGACCGTATGCTGGAAAATATGTTGACTTTGTTTTTCGGGTGGAATCTTTTACATATTTCGAGAAGATTTCGAAATTTCATCGATTTCAGTTTCCTGAAAGAGTATTTCTGAAGAGAAAACAGTGAAACAGCAAAATATTTTCTGAATTTCACAGTCCCTGTCGTTATGAGCTAGGAAAGTGAAGTGAAGTGGTCAACAAAGCTGATAATTTGTGTAAAAAACGCACTTGCAGCAACAAAATCCAACTCATTATTACTTCGAAAGGGTATAATAAACATTTCAGTAATGAAAGAATTGAATTCAAATTATTATTCTGCTACTGCTTTCGAAAACTATACACTTCATTACTGAAGCCCAGAAAAGTACTTTGTTTTGTGGAAATAGAACAGATTTCAAACAGATCGATGACACATCAAATATTACAACTTAACAAAAATTGTAAAAAATGTTCAGACATTTTGAAGAAAAAATTAATAAATGGCGATTGAATTAACCGTTTCAATGCCCTGAATTGAACAAAATTCAATTCATTGATGACCGGAATCGAATGTAGGATTCAACAATATTTTAATTGTCAACCAAAGTTATTTGTGATGCACTGTCTGGAACCTTTGGTGTAGTAACGAATATGGAGATTTTTCCCAACACCAAATCGTCATTTTAACACCTCAACACGTGTTTCAATCACCAAGTGATCATCTTCAAGAAGAAGATCAAAACAGTTTTAGTCATCTTCTTGAAGATGATCATTTGGTGATCGAAACACATGCCGAGGTATTGAACTAATGGTTTGGTGTTGGAAAAAAACCTCAGTGATATTTTTTAACAAAGGTTATGGAAAACTGAAAGAATTTTGTGAATTTTCGTAATGATTCGATAGATTATCTTGCTACAAGTTGTTTTCATCTCCTGCAAGAGTTTGTAGAGTCTTGTGGATCGTTGTTTTGCGACTTATCATCTGTTTGTTCAAATGACCCAAAATAATATTGTTTGAATACAAAAACATTATTGAGGTTAACATCATAACCCTTTTATAGTTATTCTTTGAAAGACAGTTTTTTGGACAAGTTTCTTACTATATTTAGGTAAAAAACCTTCCACAATCTGAAATATTGAAAAAGCTCAATCGATAGGCAATCTGCTGAAGTACGATAAAGGGCATTGGTTGCACTGCCATGGATGTTGTTAGATGCAACATGGAATAAATATAACAACTTGAGAATCATATTTAAGTGAAAATGTGTATCATAGATATACAGTTTTCTATCTATCATTTGTTATTATGTGTGTATTATAAGGAATACATGAAGGAATGGGAAATATCAATGAATGTAGGTACGTGAGTGCATAAACTAGTTTCATTTTCGATATAATTGGGTTTCAAATAATTTTGTCAGGAATTTCACGTTGTCAAAATTTTCGCAATTCTTAGTACACGCTAGAGTTGTCATTTGTGAGACAACTTTTGAGTAGATTCCACCAATTTTCACATGAACAAAGGAAATAGCACTCATTGTTGTACAATTTCATTCGCATGGTTGGTAGAATATTTGGAGTTGGTGGATTGAAAGTTATTATTTTCATTGTTACTGAAGGAAAATGTCATTTGGAAAGGAATTCAAATCAGTAATGATTGCAGGCTGTTGGTATATCAAATAGTCTTGAAAATTATGTTTTAAATTGTGATGGGAAATAATAAAATTCCAGGAAGCATTGTTTCTTTCTTGAATCCGCATGGGAGCAATGTTCATAGTGAATATAAATTCACCCACTGGAAATTTAAGGTCATGAAGAAGCAGTGATAAAAAGATGATTTTATTTCATGAACGCGTCTTTTTCTCTCGCGGATGGCGCTCTAGTTGGAATATTTAAAAATCATTTGTTATTGCATATCTACAGCATAAAATAAACCTACACACAAAATTTCAGCCTCGAAACTTACAGCTTCAGTTGGAATCTTTTGTTAGGGGAGAGTAGGGTAAGTGTACGCATATAAGCAATATTTGTCATGAATCAAATTTAGCTTTGTCCATTGTCGCAATTTTAACGTAGGCATTTTTAAATATTTCTGCCAAATCTGGGAAAATTATCTCCTCTAGCTTGCCAGTTTTCAAAAAAATATCACACTTCTTATTGAAAGCGCATTTGAATGGGCCGAAAAACGAAGTATCGAAAGGTTGTAAGTGGTGGGAGGTGTGTGGCGGTATTGACAACATGTCAATTCCATTATTTTTGCAATAGTTATGAATCGGAATAGATATATGGATATAATGGTTGTCGAGCACCAGGAGAACACGGTTTGCTTTACTTGAATATACATGCAATTTTAAATGCTGTAACCACTGAAATAAACATTTTTAGTCGCTCCAGCCATTATCGGTAACTGCATAAATTCCCTCTAGTGGTCCATTTTTCGTCAATGTAGGAGACATTCGTTTCCGAGAAAATATTAGGAGGTGTGGAATGAAAGTCCCAGAAGTACTCATTGCGCATATGGCAGTTACGTTCTTTCCACGTTCCCAAGATATTTTTGATCCAAATTGTTTTACGCCTTCTGGTCCCAGTTGCTTGGTTGGCTTCTGAACAGTTGAAATCCTAGTCTCTTCAACATTGAAGATTCTGCTTGAACCAAATTCAAATTTTTCTAACAAAGATGCCAAATTCAAAAAAAGTTTTAACAGATTCTTAATTGAAAGCACTAATTCTATTGCCACTTGTTCCTTCAGTTTTTCTTAGACTAATTTGGGGGTTTCTCTCAAGAAATAATCGCAGCCAATCCTTGCCTGCTTTTTGGCGAGTTTTATTAAAATCGTGTCGTATGCCAAGGGCTTCTGCATATTGAAACGCGAGTTTTCGTAAGTCTACCGGAGTCAATCCATGAAACAATTTAGCTAGTTCAAGAACGTGACTTGCCATTTGAGTTTCAACCTCAGCTGAGAAGATAGAGGGTCTTCCTAGTCTTGGACCAGATCTGTTGTTGTTCTTTCTTCGCGCTCTCAGTGTTGCCTCGTGAATGTTGGATAATCTGGTAACCTCTCGAATTTTTTTATCAGAATCTATTGCCTCAAGAGCTTTCTGTAAAGTCTCCTCGGTTCAACCAGCGATATTTGTTTTTCTCACGTACTTGCTAGGCATCTGAAACAACAATGTGGGCAGCTGAAACACATGTACTGATGGTTTCGGTATTGTGCGGGTAATGGTATGCCAATGAGGGTAATCGTACGCAACCGCGTATCATTACCCGATTCACGCCATTTGTCTTGTGAGCTATTTCAACAAATTATTGGTCGATATTGCCACGAAATGTATACGGTATTTGGTTCAGTAGGCGCCAGTTCATCCATGAAAAGAAAAGAGCAACTTTGAAATGAAAATGTAATACTTACCTTTATTTGAATCACGCACAAATGCTATAACAAAAATGCCGAAAACTAAAAATCGTCTATATGTAACGAATAAAAGCGTAGGACTGAAATTTACCGTAAAAGAGTTGTTGAAATACGTGTGTGTCACAAGTATATTCAATACAGGGCCATGCGTAGCATTGCCCGCTGCGTGTGATTCCCCGCCTCTCCCCTATTGCACATCTACAACATAAAACGAACTTACATACAGAATTTCAGCCTCCCAAAATATAGCGGTACGGTGAAACAGTGATGATAAGGTATTTTTCATATGTAAACGCGTCGCTTCTACCCCTAAGAGGGGCGCCCCAGTTGGAGTATCTGAAAATTCTTTCTTAGTGCGCATCTAAGACCTAAGAAGCACCTATATACCAAATTCAACCTTCGTAGGATTTACCAGCACGGAGAAATAGAGATGAGTGAGTGTTGAGTGAGTGACTTTTGCGTTTGAAAGTACAGATGTCTGATTAAAAAAATACAGCTTCTTGACTCGACTCCAGAATAATCCAAATGAACTATTTGACTTTCAGAATGTCTTACAACTAGGTAATTCGCAATCAGAACTCCTTATATAACTTTCTCGAGCTTTTAGGATAGGTTCATACAAATATAATGAGTTTGTGCGATACTCTGAAACATTTGAGAAAGAGGTTTTGAATAAAAAATCAGAAGTTATCACAAGTTGGTACATTATGGGAAAGAAAGTTTTTGGCCTCATGCTACTACATCTTGATGAAAAATAAATATAGTTTAAAAAACTAAAAAACACGCTTTTGAAGAACATCGAACTAAAAAGTTAAAAATATTTTTTTTGAATAAGCTTAAAACAATAACGAACGACAAATACTAGTATTATGTTTTCAAAACCTATGGAAACAAACATAGTATTTGTTTGGATAAAAATGAATATTTCCACCTGAGTGATATCGGAAGATATAGAATATTCACGTTAAGAAGAGAATAACGTCACAAGATGACAAGTTACGGCGTAGCAAACATGTGCACCATTTCGAACTTTCCAATTTTTCTGTAGTTGATGTGTTTTATTGCTATTAACCTTACTTACTACTAACTTACTTAGTTGAAATGGAATTAGAGTGGCACTTCAACTTTTGTTTCATGAAAAATAAAGTATTTTATTTAAATTCCTTTAATTGTAGGTATATATTTTTAAATTATGACTCGTCAACATCATCGTCGTAATCATCAACGGAATCGAAATTTATAACAGGCTGAATATCTTGCCTGTCAAACTTCTATATCCCAATATAATTTTATATTTTGTTCGGTATATCAAATAGTTTCAGCCCATACATCAGGTGTAGCTTTGTCCAAAGCTTCTTTCCATATAGCTCGGGATTTGTCAGCTGAAGTGCAATCTCTTCCCACATTATCCGTATTAAATTTTTTGTTAATCTCCAAATATATTCGATGGGATTGAACATACAGTGATACGGCGAAAGACGAAGCACTTGATGCCCATATTTTTCTGCAAGTGTATCAGCTTCATATATAGGTGGTGGTTATTCCTACAACGTAAATTTATAATGTAAGTATTGATTCAACTCAAATAACAATCTCATTTACTTTGCAACTAAATCCACCAATTGTGGTTTGAGAAAAGTATTTTCGAAGGGAATGTTATTGTTTGATAACTATTCTTGGATATCAGCTCTCTTCGATGCTGTAATTGGCGCTCTATTAATAACAGTGCTGTGATAATTTGCATTATCCATGACTATAACTGACGGATCTTCTAAATGTATTGGTATTCAAACCAATGCAGAATATTTTGTTGGTTTATGTCTACGTGATAATCACAATTCATTGTTTTCAAACAAATAATCAACCCGAATAAACCCAGTACTGCATCCAGCATGGAGTACAATATATCTTGAAATTGAAAAAAACAGCTAATGTTTTTTGTTTTCATTTTATGGTTTTATTCACCTTGCACCACCAACCTCAATCTTTTTGACACCTTTTACGTTGGAATCTTGCCAGGATCGCCCAATGGTACCATCTTTGAATTCCCAAGTTTCATTCAAGAATACAAAGTGTCGAAAACCCTGTTTCTTAAGTGTCATATAATCATGTAAAATCTGTATACGTTTCATTGCAATACTAGGCAGCTCCATCAAACGACGACGTGGATCATCTTTTCTGTATGCAATTTTCTTCAGAATTTTCCATGAAGCTGTCTTACAACCTTTGAAAAGATCACGTTCTTTCAATTCATCTTTCAAAGTTTTCAAATTGAAATGTTTTCCTGAATTTATTGTTGTTGAATATTGTATATTGAATAAATCAATACAAAATACTTACTTGTTTTGAACATATCAAAGATCACATTTCAAATGGCAGTTTGATCGAAATCATCAATATCTACCACTGGTTTCACCCGCTTTCGCTATTTCGATGGATTGCTGAATACTTTGCCACTATTAGATTTAGTCGCAATACGGTTTACAGGAGTAATACTCAACTTCAAGGCATTTGCAACCCTCTGAAAGCCAACAATCGACAAATATTTAATCCAACCCAACATTTATATATTCGGTGTATAATTTTTGTTCAGTTCTTATATAGGATAGGAGATTATTACAATTAATAAAACTTACGTCTTTAACATCAGTTAGTGGAAGTGAAGGTCCTCCATTCTCACGTTCTCTTTCGAAGTAGTCTCTATTAAAGATGCTACTATTTGTTGAGATTGTTCTGACAATGCTTCAGCCATATTGACTATATGCAGGTCTTATCGAAAGAAATGAAGAAAATAAATAGTTCTGAAAAGAAAGACTCAAGTTTTTTCGATTCGGCAACGTCTGAAATTTCAAACGATTTTACAAAAACACAACATGATTTTCGCCATACAATGGCTCCTTTGGGCGTGACTTCAACTTATTCTACAGTATTGTAATGAATTAAATTACCTCAGCTTACGTCCCAGTTTCCACATTTGAAAAAATATTTAGTAACGGGGAGTTATTCAATTCTATATAATCATTCAGTAAATTACCCGAATCACTGAATGATCAATTAGAATTGAATAACTCCCCGTTACTAAATATTTTTTCGAATGTGGAAACTGGGTCATTACAAACTTAGGTGAATATCAGGTACCGATATAGAATGAAGAAATATAGAATAAAGAAAATACTTTTGTCTAGTTTCAGCTGTGTNTCTCTGAACTTAGAATTCAAGAATTTTGACAACTTACTGGTTGGAGCGTCAATGTAGGATACAACTGGTCTGGTGGGGTTGCCTTCTTTATGAAGTTTAATCAAAGCGTACATCTCTGGAGGTTGGGGATTCATACAAATGGTTTTCTTAACATCCCAGGGAGTGGGGAACAGCATTTTTGCTTTTTCCAAGGACTTTATGACTTCATTGGAGAATGATTTCGTGGGGTTTTTCTTCAAATAAATAAGTCATCAATCGAACGAATCAGGTATCTACCTGAAATGTAGGTACTTCAAATTGTAGAATGAGGTGTACTAGCATTGAATATGTGGAATTAGTTAGTAAAGACACCCCCGCAGAAGCCATTGTATGGCGAAACACGCGTTTGTGAAATCGTTCAGTGAAAATCTCACAATAAAGTGTTTTTTGAATACGTTAGTTATGAAGTTTCATCAAGTATCGGTCAATTCCATCATATATAAAATTTTACTACCAGTTGAGCAACTTCCTCTCTTCCTCCGGAATATTCTCACATTCTTTCTATCAAGATGGAGAAGTAGAAAGCCAAAACCTGAAAATGTACCCTTCCTATATGTTGAAAAAAATTTTTAAATATGTTTTTTTCGTTAACCAGCTATCGCACCCCTACGAACGACAACCCTTAGAAGTCGAAACTTGTGCGAGCTGAGGACTAACGAGGTCTTACCTTTCAACGTGTGATTCCTAGCACGATTCCATGTACTTATAATATTTTTAACATAATTTCCTCCATATTCTATTTAATATTCCTTTCCGATGTAGTTTAAGTATGAAAATCTCCCCAAACAGTAAACTATGTCAGCTGTGGTTTATTTTCCTCTCCATCCAGTATACAGTGAACACAATAACAATAAAATTTTCGTACGCCTACCCTTGTGAACTATCTGGTACCTGAATTCAGATCCGAATCGAGCCATGAATTACTTTAATAGGCCTGCAGAACAAAATTGAATATAAAGCTTGACGACTTTTACTTCAACGCAGCGAACGTATATTCTCGACTTTAGTTCTCAATGATATTGCGATGGTGTGGCAAAAGACAGGCCGAACTCCGTTTTCCTTTCACAGAGGCCATATAAAACGAGATTTATCGCACTAACGCGGAGCTGAACCGAAAAATTACACCGAGAAAGCTGTGGCAGATAGATCCGAGGGCCCAATCCACAAATAAAAATATGGCTTTGGTTTAAAAGAGCGCGTGAATTGTGAAAATGGAGGAGGCGGAAAGGAACGCGGGGGGTGTATCAGCTACAACCTTGCTTTGTCCCGATTTCCGTGAAGTGATGACATATTTGCTTTCAAAGGCGACAACCGGGCTTATTGCGCTCCGCAGGAAGGTTGGGTAGATGAAAAATAAATCGTGTTGCATAAGGGATGCGGAATTGAATTGGCAGTTTCGTGAACGAGTTCGTGAAGGACGAGTCATGCGATATATACGATGTACCAACTCATTGAAAGTTATCCATTCTATTTACGAATTCATTGATAAAGATGATATTTGGGTGGTCTTGGTGAGAAGAATGTACTGACACATGACGATTTTTCCAAACATATAATGGAAATTTCAGCTACACATCAGACAGAATGATAGTGAACTCAACTCTTTTTTACTACACAAGGAAATATTTTTTGTTCTGAAAGAAACGAACAATTTTGAAGCACCTCAAACTCTATAATCAAAATTGGGTTACAGAGTTGAAGGTTCAAAAATGACTCTCAACTTATAGCTTGTNTTCCATTTATAATTAGGAGATAGGTAATCGAACTTCATTAAGGATTAAATTTAAGACTAGAGATATTCATATAATTCATATTCACTCAATATAATGATACTAACAGCCTTTATATTCATCGAAAATATATTTACGATTGTAGTGAAATTACTGCTAAGTAGAAATCGCAAGAAGTTTGATAGGAATATTTGAAAATAATAAACTTGGCGATTGTTGACGTTTTCATTGGTATTCCGATTTTTTTTTATAACTAAACACATGAAGCACTACATCCTGTGAGAAAGTGGCGATTCACGTTGGATTTGAATCGCTGGAGATTGAATTCATTCGAAAAAACGTTCTCAAGAAGTTTATTCCACATAAATGTCGTTCTTCAAATTGAAGATTTTCAAACAGTGAAGTTCAAGATGTACTACTATGTTAAATCTCAAAACGATGAGCAGCCACAGTCCCTTGTGTATTCCTAATATGTACCGTTCCAATCAGGCGAATAGTTTTTGGAATTTACATACCTACTGTGGATATTCATCGGTAACCTTCGATTCATTTACGGATTCACCTCTCTCTATTTCACAAAGAGGTGGCCGAGTGAGTTCATCACAATGCTTTATGTAGTTCATTACAGATATGAGTATCTTTTCTGCACAAATTCGTTAAAATCTCTATGCATTAACGAATCACAGTGGGAATACTCACAGTAGACATTTATATATCATGAATATAGGATAAAAAATACCTTTGCCTAATTTCTACTGAGTGGAAATTACACTATTGAGTAGAAATTACCTACAAAAATAACATAACAATCTGCACTGACAGCAGACAAGCCCTGTTAGCCTTGAACAGACAACGTGTAACTACAGGGCTAGTACTAGAGTGCCACCAAGATTCGGCCAAAGCCTCGGTAGATAATAACATTAACCTGAGGTGAGTTGAAGGGCACGACAGAAGTGAAGGTAGTCGCATCTTTAGCCATGGAAGCCGGTGGACTAAGAATTTTAGAACCCAGTGGCACCTACGGCCTGATGACTTCGACAATTGCAGAACTAGCCAAATGTTACACACATGCTCAGTCCCTGAAGAGATGGGATGGAATCAAAGGATGCAACCTTGGCAGGATCTCCCTGGGCGGCCTTGGGAAGCTGACGCCGAAAAAATATCTGGCGATGACCAGGATAAATCTACGCTCAACCGTGGGATTCATGACTGGCCACTGTCGACTAAGGAAACACCTTCATAATATGGGGCTAGTGGACACACCTCTATGCAGGATGTGTGAACAGGAAGATGAGACTGTCAGGTATGTCCTATGCGAGGGCCCAAAGTTATCGTTAATAAGAGATTGTGTTCGACGACTCTTGGTGTACACCTGTCGATATAACGGATATGTCTTCCAATGACCTGTCCAATTTCCTGGAAAGGACAGGAAGGACGATGAACTAGGAAGACAACTCCTCGGGGTCACATGTGACCTAAGTGCTGTGGGCTTACACTCACCCTCCCTACTTTACAGATACAGATACAGGTGATTAAGTTAAGTGTTTATTTCAATGTACGACTGTTTTCACATTTGCAAGTCATAATATAAATTGTAATGAATGTACCAAAACGAATTTTTCCTGTAATTGAAAGCAAAGTTCAATTGTTTCCAGACACGACCAGAAACAATAGTTCTTTACTTGACCTCAACAATTCCATAAATTTCCAATTCTAATTACGGTCATCTCTCTCAATCATAACAATTAAAAATTCAAAAATTTTCAAAATGAACACAAAATTCTATGCCTTCATTGAACATAAAATGAATAAGCTCAAATTGATATGCTGTCAAAAATTATATACTTTGGGGTACGCCATTATAAACGGAGCAGATGAGCTGATAGGTTATTTGAATTATTCATTACGAATGGGAGGAGGTATTAGCGTTCTTTTAAACCTTATATTGACATTGTGGACATCTGTTTTATTTTTAATTTCATTTTACAAAAAAGGTGGCGTTTCAACATCAATAATCTTGTTATATAAACACGCACGATGATGTACTCGTTTTTTTCACGTTCTGCCTACCAACATATTTCAATTTGTATCAAATTCGGTGATATTTTCCAATACCATACCTATACGTATTTATAGCCTCATACAAAAATTCTAAATTTTTTAAATTTTTTCTTTTTTTCAGTTGAATGCAGCCCATGTGGGGCATCAGAGTATTTTATCATTGATAGCACTAGCAAGTAATTTTCTTATTACTCATAGGAAGTATGGGTCTGTTGCTGAAAATAATAGATTGGCAAAGTTCACATACATGTTTATGGAACCTCAAATCATTATCAAAGATTATTTTTTAGATAGTTCACGAAGTTAGCCAGTTCTAGAAGGGCATTATTAATGTTTATATTGGTGTTAATTTCATTTCGGACACTTTTTAATTCAGGACCAAATGAAATTATGATAGATTTATATCAAGTTTTCCCCTTCGTTACATGCTACGGAAAAATATATCAATATATTTTCACCTCGGAACTTTTCATTGAATTTTCAATTATTCGTGTGCCGTTGCACAGCCGAGGTGGATTCAAGTTACGGAGCGATACAACCATCAGTTGTGAATTTTGCGGTGACATGACTGGCAACCACAATGGGTTCAAAAACTCCGTTGGATAATTAAAAGCTTCGATGGCATCGCAAACTGTATTCACGCTCGATAAATAAACAATAGTAGTGAGAAAATGTGTTCTCATTTCTACTCCGTGCTGTTTATTGAGTGAGAAGTGACATCGGTAGACGCCTGGCGGGAATAACTGATCTAAGATCAGAGTTAAAAATGATCAAATTACTGAAATGATTATTGGAAATAGAAGTTCGTGATGGAAGGGTAAAAATTGAGATCTATATTTATTCATTGATGCCACATAATATACTGATGGAAACAAAAAATTATGTTGAAAAATTTAAAAAAAGTTTGAGGTGGAATACCCTTATAGCTCAGGGGTATGAAAAATAGATTAAAACCTATTCGCAATTTGATTATCGCTTTAATATTTTAATGTGACGGGCCTATTTCAAAAATGTAAACCCAGTCTTCGTTTCGTTGCCGTTTGTACACCCTTTATAAATTATCATAAAATTCAATAAACATCGAAATTTGTTTCAAAAACTTGTGAGGAAAGTGAATTTGTCAGGAAGAAATTTCTATTATACATCTATTATATAGGTGTTCAGAAAAATTCAATCAGAAGTCTGCAACAAAAAAGCTGTCTGGATGTTTTCAACTGATCTCTATGTATTCACGTGTTTCGAACACTGAAAAATTTCAGAACGTCAGGTTATTTTATAAAGCGCACAATTGTTTTTTGGGCTAACTTCAAGTCATGAATAAATAGGTGTGATTTTATTTTCATTACTGTTTTGAAATGTATACAGGCCATAACTACCATTACTTTCTAAATAAACGAATCTTTCGGCCCTGTGCCCTACTTTGATCAAGAGAACGAGTTGGTTTATTGGACCAATATTGAAGGTTTGATGGATACATTCAATATCTCATATAATTCAGCACAGTAACGTAAAAAGAAGTCTTAAAGCAGTTCCGATTTTCAATGGCGGTTTCTTTGCCTCCATTCCTGTCGGTAGTCTCGAACATATCAAGGAAACCTACAAGCACCTGGAATTGATTCTGCGCAAATTTAAATATAAAGACCATGGTTGGTGAATGTGCGGTAATTCAAAAATCTTGGGCATTTTGCTCGAACAACAATGTGGGTTTACCAAATTCCCTCGCTTTTTTGTTTCTGTGGGATAGTAGAGACCGAGAAAATCACTGGACTAAAAGTGTTACCGAAAGAAACGTCTTGCATGAAACTTTGGTCTATCTATAGCCGGAATTGATGAAGCGATCCATGAAGTCACTTCCAAGTGATAGAAATTGCTTCAAATACTCAATTTCAAAGTTTCCAGGCCTCTCAGAGGCAAAGTTGAAGAAAGGGGTTACACAAGATTAGACAGCTCATGGCTGATTTATAATTCATCACAACCATAACGGATCTTCAAATATAGAGTGGATCGCCTTCAAAGAGGTTATAGAGGAATTTCCAGGCGATGAAAAAGCCACGAACTACACACTAATCATCAAAATAATGTTAAAAGCATTTCATACTTTAGGTTACCCAATGAGTTTGAAATTACATTGCCTTCATTCTCTCCCCGACTACTTCCTAGATTATTCAGAAGATGTGAGTGAAGAGCAAGATTAACGATTTCACTAAGATATCAAGGAAATGGAAAAAAGATACCAGGGAAGAAAGAGCGCCTCGACGATAGCAGACTACTTATGTACGCTTCAGTAAGACCTTCCAGATGCTTCCTACAAACAAAAATGTACCCAAAGGAGTCTGGTAGAATGAAATGTATACAGTGCTCATTACTGAATGTATTTTAAAGGAAAAATACGTTTTTTTACGCAATTATGAATACAGTGTGTGAAAGCCAAAACTTATTATTTCAGTTACTGTACATATTTTTGAAAAATCCCGAAACACGTCAAATGTAAATTATAATTTGACATTCTTCAACTGGAAAATGCCACCAGTACCTTCAATTCCCTTCGAATGACAGGTACAACCCAAAAAGTTTTGAATGAGAAGTATAGATTTGTGATATATCGTTGAAAGGTTTATGCATTCTTTGTTCAAAAATGTTTTTGAGTTTATTGCATCAATGAAGATAAAATGAATTATAATCATGTGGTTACCGAAATTCGATAAAATACACGATAAAAACTGAAACGTAATGCAAAACGTAATGAAATGTAGAATACGGAAAAAAAACTATGAATGTTAACGAAGTAAATGTTCAAAATGTTCACCGCGAACGTCTTGGCAACATCCCAATCTCGAATAAAACTGTCATCTAACATTATTCAAGATATCAGGCGTGACCGATCTAATCGCAAGCGTTATTCGTTCTTTTGAGTCATTCAAATCTGAAAGTTCAGTTTTGTACATAAAAAGAAATCTAATGATGAAAGATCAGGTGATCGAATTGGCCATTCAATCGGTCCTCGCCTCCCTGTTAACTTGGTAATGTAGTAGTGCTCTATCCTGCTGGATATCGTATTCACTGGAACTTGGAAAGAAGTGAAGAAGTGTCAAATAATTATCGCCATTCAAGTTGCCCTCAATGAAAAAAGGACCAATGATATGGTTTTCTGCAATCCCTGTCCAAACATTAACCTTTAGAGGGTATTGTGTGTGTTCTGCTCTCATCCAGAGAGGATTTTCCGTTGACCAGCAGCGGCAACTTTGCCGATTAGCATGGCCGTTAAGAGACAAAGTACACTAATCAGAAAACATAACGTCTTCTGATTGGATGATATTGTGCAACATGTTCATCATTTTTTCACAAAAATAAGTTCTTCTATCAATGAGCTCCTGAGTAGGTATCATTTTATAGAGATGTATTTTATTTTCTTATGTTTACTATCGATGTCTGGGTTTTAACTCCGTAACCAATTTTTTTTATTATTTGCATTCTCGTTTATCTAACCAATCATTTTTATTTTATGCATTTCCGTTTATCTAACCATTTGTCAGACTTGAAGTTAACAAACTTTAAACCTTAATTAAAATACTGACAACTAATATTGAAACATAGAAAACAAGTTAACAAGGTGTTTCAAACTGACGTTGCCAAAGAAATTCATTATAGTTTTTTTAAAGGATACAATCTAGAAAGAACTTCCTTTTTTATTATCCTCGACATGAATTTTTGGGTATATTGCGATAAGTTTTGAGTGTGTTTCATCTAATTTCGGTAACCACATGATTTTAATTTATTTTATCTCAATTGTTGCGATGAATTTGAAAGCGATAACATGTTTCCCATTTGAAAAATTGCGGGTTGTACCTGTCATTCGACGAAGGTTGAGGGTAGGGGTAGCATTTTTCCGTTGAAGTAAATAAAATAATTATTTGAATTTTGTTAAAATATGTACCGTAACCAAAATAATGAATTTATTCTATTTGGCTTCCACACACTGTACCTATATTTTTTTTTTGTTTTCTATCTTTTATTATGAAATGATAACTTGTTTAACGAAATATCACGAAACGTGGAATTGTATGATGAAATAAAAGTCAATTGCGGATTCAGCACAGTCAAAAACATAATAATTTCGTAAAAAAATACAAAACAGCTCTCAAATTATTTTTGCAGACTTGTGTAATGTTAGAAACCTAAATCGTGCTAATGAAGTTTCTCACTTAGATGTACGAAACATATTTTTGCCCTACAAAAAAAGATATCTCACTCAAATTGGTAGTTGAGATCAAGCAAAACTGTGAGGAATTGATCACTTCAACGTGACGCGATATTGCAGTCAAAAGACGATCTTCGATCTTCCTTCCCGTGTCTAAACAGTAAACTCGGAAAGTAAAAGTTGATGATGATACATATTTTGCATTTTCTCAGTTTATGCCTACCTAGGAGTCGTAAAGAAAAGTAATGCCTCACATCAAAAACCGAAAGAATAAGAGGTTCGTATTTTCAATTCTAGACTATAAATTCCACCGCACACTCAAGTGACACTTAAATTTACGGAAGAGTGAGGATGTCATATTCACCCAGCCTCATCATTTATTTCATATAGTCCCGTCTCTCTGTCCCCTAAACAGAGTGATAAATGCTCCACATATGTACTTCACAAAATACATTCATGCCAACGATACAAGGGTATACCCAAAAATTTCATACTGCCATTTCTGAAATTAATTGAAAAGTTTTCTGGAGATTGTGTCTGAAACTAAACTTCGCAGCCCTCCAGTGTTGAATTCATAGACCTTGTTCAACAAAGTGAACACTCTGCAACAAATTAATATGTGTGTGACATGTGGAAACCAAAATTTTCCTAGTTTCGCTAACTTCGGCACATGTAATTAAACTCATAAAGGAAAAGCTTGGCTGACATATGACAACATGCTTTACGGGTAGCACATTTACAGCAATAAACTCAAAGAATCTCAATAGTTCACGCTTGAAGCAAGTTTAATGGTGTTCATAAAGAAGAATGTGGCACAGATCGATTCTGTATATACACGTATATAGAGTGGTGGGAGAATGTGGGAGCATTCAGGGTGTTATATTTTAGAGTGCTGAATGTTAAGAGTTTGAATCACATAGTGATAGCACATATTTTTGTTGATTCAGCATGTATTGATTCAATCAAATGAATGTGATATCAGAACACTATAAAAAAACCGATAATCAGAAAATCAACCTCAGGTTTTCTCCCCAAAATAAATTTGCTCAATTGGTAACTCACTTTGAGGTCTGCGGAATAAAAAGTCAGAAATTCTAGAAGTAACAATGGTCAAAATGAACTGAATAAATCTATATAGGTACTAATGAATGCGAATGCCACTCACTTAACACTCATTTATCTCCGTTTCTCCATACTGGTGAGCCCTATCCATCTCCAACTCTTGTTATGAAAATCGCTGAGACACTGCGATTTCAGATTTCTACAATTTAAATTTTCGTATGAATAATTTTTAGGACCTTTATCTCTATTTTCCATGTTTTTGAACTTAGACTATATGAGCGAGTTTGTGAATAATCCGTCCTCATTGAGTAGCACTGTTGCCTTGAATTGTGAGTTTTCCCAGATGACGGTATTGAGAGTTCTAGAAAAAATTCATCCCTGAAAAATAAAAATGGTGCATGAACTGACCGACGATGATGCAGACCGCCGTCAAGAATATTGTGAAATTGTCTAACAATATTTTGCAAAATCCCAGCTATTTGAAACACATTTGTTTTAGTGATGAAGCAACTTTTCTTTAAACGGTCACGTGCATAGAGAAAATGTGAGGTACTGGTCCCATGAAAATTCTCGACTTTTTCGCAAAACTCATACCAGTTTCCCCAAAGAGTGGACAGGAATACTGGGTGACCACATTATAGGTCCCCTATTGAGGAAAATATGACTAGTGTCCTATATTTGGAAACAGTGATGAATCCACTGATATCGGCAACTGTCGAAAATAATTCAGACGAATTTAACTTGGACATTATTCTGCAACATGATGGAGCTCCTCTTCATTTTGCAGTTGTTGTGAGGACTTATTTAATTACTGTTTGACCTGTCTGTGGGATGACCTTCAAGATCACCAGATCTAACTCCATTAGATTTCTTTCTATGAGGTCTATGGAACTCAATGTCACTCTATTCAGGAATTGCATGCGCGGATTACCGAAGTGTGTGCAACAATTACTCGCCATACTTTGCAAAGCAACAGGACTGAAACTGAAAATTGACTGTATTTTTGCCAGGAGATCAACTGGAAATATTTTGAACATTCACTGTAACAACAGAAAAAGTTGGTGTTATTTTAGTTTCAAATGAGCTATCACTCACCATCCAAAGTTATTTGAATTCTTCGACAGGGTTGCTCCCTTTCAGTGATGGATGAAATCAGAGATGAGTTATTCATACAAAAATGGTGATTTTCCTAACAAGAGCCCAGTAACGAGTTAGATAGGGGGTATGATGCGCACTGTATAGGTGCTTCTTAGGTTTTAGATGCGCACTAAGGAAGGATTGTCAAATACTTAAATTGGGGCGCCTATTAAATTGGGGCGCCTACGTAGGGGAAAAAGGGGCGCGTTGACATGAAAATTACCTTTTCGTCCCTGTTTATCCGTACTGCTATATTTTCGGAAGCTGAAATTTTGTATGAAGGTTCATTTTATGTTAGATGTGCAATAGGAGAATATTTTTTAATATTTCAACTGGGATGCCAGTCGCGGGGGAAAATGGCGCGTTCATGAAATAAAGTTACCTTTTTTATCACTGTTTCTCCATGCCCTTAAATATTTAGTAACAGCATTGCACTCATGCGGAGCCGTGGCGGCTGACTAGTGTGGAATATGATATGAATAGATTTGACTCATTCATGACATAATTTCATGAATGAACTGAGTGCTTTATCTTGTTATGTAATCCAGATTGGTGCTGAAGAGGTAATGAAACAAGTGTTTTATTGGGACACATCGGATGTCCATGTAAATGAATTTCCACCTTTTTTATATACTAAACTGTGTAGCAATTCTGTGAATGATATCTTTTTTATTAACATAACGTATGTTTGTAGTACAAACTGAATAAAAAAATAAATAATTCAATGTTCATATTATGGTAGTTTAAAAATCTGTTTCAAATCTGCTTTTCCGATAATCAGCTGTGGTCTCCATACGAACGATAACTCTCAGAAGTTAGGAAACTTGTGCGAGCTAAGGACTAACGAGGTCTTACCTTTTAACGTGTGATTCCTAGTAAATCCTAAAAAATAATGTTAACCCATTAGTGCATCGTGTCTCTTTAGAGGGACGCCACTGTTTTAACAGGTAGATATGTTTCTAACTTCATTCTCTAGTTGTGCACGTGTTCGTCTCAGGACTAAGGACTGTCCAGCTCAGTTTGCAGATAAAATTTGAAGATTGCGGTTGTTTTCGTACTATTTTTGTGAATATGGATCCAACGCTGTACTCGACTAAGGGTAAAGGGTAAATTTTTATTAATTTTTTTGATTAGACAAATTAGATATTTCTTATAAATTTCAATTATGAATAGATATAGTTGTTGGGTATGTAACGACAATTTTTTGCATAAATTTGAGTTCTATTTTAGGCATTGTGACTGTTTTTTTCTGTTGTCCCCTTTAAGGGACATATATGCAGATCAGACAATTTTGATACACATATTTTTTGCAGCTTGCCTCTACACGAACTCTTATCTTTATTGGAAGAGGATGAAGACCATCCAGATGTAGATATATTTATAGAACCACCTGATGACAAGATAGTGACAAGTCGGATGACGAGCATATTGGTAATATAAATCATTTATGTCGTGGTATACTGAAACAAAATTGCAAAGTAATACTGAGGGAATATGATAATAATGAAGAAGAACAAACAAATTCGTCAGCACAACGTTTTCCAGAGCCGGAAGCTAGTGATTTCTCCAAGGATAGCACCAGCCGAAAAAATCATTAAAAAAAAAGAAAACGCACAAATCACGAATGGACTGGCAATGCTTCTCATTTTTCTTCAAATCAAACTTGTAAACCAAAGAAACCTTTTCTGGAAGCTGAATTAGGGCAAACTCCAGTAGATTTCTTCAATTTATTTGTTGATGAAAATCTTACAACAAAAATTGTAGAGGAAACAAACCAATTTGGACAACAAAAAAATAAAGATTTACAATTCAAAAAAGATGAGTTATATGTTTCACTTGGTGGAATGTTGTTTTTAGGATATGCGAAGTACCCCAATAAAAGGATGTTCTGGAATACAACTGAAGACGTTCCAAAAATATTGAGTAATAGTATAAGTTTGAATCGATTTGAAACTTTATTGAGGCACATACTTTTCAACGATAACGCTAAGCTTGATCGCAATGATAGACTCTACAAGATTCGTCCTCTAATAGATGCCCTCAACAAAAATTTCAACCATGGAGGATTAGAGGAAACTTCATNCAGCAGTGTTTTCTAATGGGCTGAAAGAAAATTATTTCAACATGAAAGTTCATTATTGTTTCAAGCCCAAATAATTACAAAATTTGTGTTTTTTCACTGTACATGAAGATTCATATCTCATGAGGGTTTTTATACTGGTTTCCACTTCTCAAATACATTAAGACTATATTTTCTTAAACAATAATTATCAGTTGAACGTAATAGTTTGACAATTGGGAACAATTTTGAAGTGGGTAAATTCTCAAGGCTCACTTCGCAAGTGAAAATAAATGAAACTCAACTGTAAAGTTATGACTTTGCTCATTTGTGATTGGTTTCAAGGTAGTGAGTTATGAATCCTGATCAACTGTGATTGGTTCAAATGTGTAAGTTATAGAAATTTTGACGACTAACTCAACAAGAAACACATAGTTGTCACATAATTGATTTTCTCAATAGTCATTATTACTTTGAAATAAACATAATGGCTTCATCTAAAATTTATATCGCAACAAAAACAAGTTCATGTAACGAACTCCTTCCTTTGCGTAGCATTGTTAACTTTTTCATTTTCATGTATCTCGATCAAAAACACGTTTTTCATTCAATCAA
Organism: Leptinotarsa decemlineata; assembly: GCF_000500325.1. Classification (NCBI taxonomy): domain Eukaryota; kingdom Metazoa; phylum Arthropoda; class Insecta; order Coleoptera; family Chrysomelidae; genus Leptinotarsa; species Leptinotarsa decemlineata. Next base: position 191,674 of record NW_019289867.1, read on the forward strand.
TTTCAATGGTAGGGTGCTCAACTTAGATATATACATTGGACGTAACGCACTCAATAGAGGTCTATATTTTTACCTCTTTGATTTTTACACCTCAACTCACATAATACCCTCGACAAGATAAATAGCCGTAAAGGCCAGTTCTCTGATGTGGAATTTCATGAAACTTCATTCGTCGTTGCTTTTAGCTTTGAAGTTTTTTATTTGTGTTTGATGTTGCTTTGATCTCTTGTAGATCGTGTTATTCAATGCTCCCAGAGATAATTTGCTTTCCATAATAACTTTTTATCGAAAAATAACAATTTTTTCCTGATTCACTATGCAGCAGTAGACTGTGTTAATAAAAATATTCACAAACTTCAACCCACTGAATGAGTTGTGATGAAATTTTAACTGATCATTGTATGTTTGCCTGTGCTTTTGTGCACGACAATCTCAAAAATAGTTAACCCAATTCAAGTGGGGTTTTCACTAATGAAGTAAGATTCACTCAACATATAATGTTTGATTCATTTCATTGGTAGTATGGTAATTACAAGAGAAATCGCCGATGAAATCAAAAACGCAGTGAATTCAGCACTGAATAAATGTTTATCAGACCAAACATTCATAAAAACCCAAGGCTGTCACCGACTCCGTTAATAAAAACCTCCAACAGTTGGAACAAAAAGTGACTGAACTCAGGAAAGAAATGAATCAAACAAAACATCATAATGACACACAATTGAAAATACTAGAAGGTTCGCTGAAGAAAATTACTGGTGAAAACGAAATGCTTCGTAATAAATCTTACGATATGGAACAGAAAATGAAAAAAAATAATTTACGAATTTTCAACTTACAAGAAAACACTCAAGAAAATACTCGTCATTATTACTTTCTTCTGTTCCAAGCTGGCCATCAGCCTAGAAGAAAAGGATATAGACCTCTGCTACCGGATTGGAAAGAATGACAATACAAGAAAACTGAGAGGAATATTCATGAAGCTCTAGAATTTCGACAAGATACAGGAAATATACCATAAAAAGAAATTATTGAAAGATACAGGAGTCATCATAAGAGAAGATCTCACAAAACTTCGTGTCGAGATGTTAGCAAAAGCCATCGAGAAAACATCTTTGAAAAATGTATGGACTGAAGGTGGAAAAATATTGGTTAACATTGACGATAAGGTTATTATTATTAGACATAACGATGACTTTCGTAGAGTATTTCCACAGTAGCGTATATGTAAACAGTATTTTATTTGCTAGGGGCCCAAAAAACGGGATTTTGTTTCGAAATCTAAACTATAAGTTCCTCCTTTTATATTATATAAACTTCCTTATGTATTATATGTTGATCACTCCATTCTATTGCAAACCTTAGAGGATTTGGGTATGAGGAGTACAAATGATTACATGTGGTGTATCACAAGGTACCGCTGTCGAACCAGATATCCAGTTCAGTGAAAGAATCATCAACTTGACCAAAGTAGAATTTAACAAGGAGGAAATTTCAACAATGTCCAAGGGGCCGAAATATACACCAGCAATAATTAATAAAAATAGTTTGGATACGTTGATTACAGATACAGCTATTGTATTGAAACAGACAGATAATAGAGATATAGGGGCATACAAGATAAATGAAGGTATTCAGAACCATCCGTTCTCTTTATCAAACAATAGAGAAACCGGCATAATAAAAACTATACAACAAAAAATCAGAAATAATGATCTTGTTTTCACGAAAGCTGATAAATCGAATGCAATAGTTATCCTTGAACGAGAAGCATATGTTCAAAAAATTGTGTCAGTCATTCGAGATGTAAACTATCAAGAAAGACCCGACGAAAAATAGTCAAAATGAACTGAAAAATTTCCTCTTAGATACTAAAATCATTTTCACGGAATCAGAGAAACGGAGAATCACCAACATGAACCCCTCTTGCCCTAAACTGTATGGCCTGATAAAAACACATAAAGAGGATAACCCCATAAGACCGGTAGTTTCGTATATAAATAGTCCGGTAAGAGAACTAGGAATACGTCTTAACAAGTTGTTCAAAAATATTCCCAATTTCGTCCCACCTCACAGCATTGAAAATGTATGTATGAGTATGTTCTCCAACATACCGTACAACGAGTGTAAGCCCCTCATTTTAGACATATTAGATCAAGCCAAAGTAGATCATATCACTTCTTTGAGGTTTCAACAGATTTCGATGTGTGCCTGAATCAGAGTTACTTACAGTTCAACAACAAATTCTATAAACAGGATTCAGATTTACCGATGGGCTCACCCCTTAGTCCACTTTTAGCAGACATAGTTATGAACAACTTGGAGACCAAGATAGTAAACTCCGACCTGGGTAAAAGACATATTCATTTTTGGTACAGATATGTAGACGATATTCTTGCCTGTTTCAGAGGTACTACACGACAGCTGAACCAATTTATGACATTCATGAACAATCTCAATAGCAACATTCAGTTCACACTCGAAACAGAGATAGAGAAACAAATAAATTTCTTAGACCTGGCCATTACACACAATCATAATACATTCGAGTTCAATGTTTTCAGAAAATCTAGCTATACAGACATCACCATTCGAAGCGATTCTTTCCATCCAAATAGTCATAAATTAGCAGCCTACAATTCGATGCTGCACAGAGCATTCTCACTGCCTTTGTCTACAGACAATCTAGTTAGGAAAATTGATACAATTACACAGATAGGTCATAATAATGGTTTCAACGCAGATACTAGCCAGAAGTTAGTCAGGAAACAAAGCCGGAAATTCACTTGCAGATTAATATATATTCAGGTCAAACAATCAGAAATCAAGAAATGGGTAACGCTAACATGTTTTGGAAAAAGAAAAGAAATAATCGCAGGTTTCTTCAGAAAAAACAATGTAGAAGTAGCATTCAGACCACATGCCAGGTTATATCATTTTCTTTTCAATGTCAAAGATGAGGTCGACAAGTTGGAAAAATCTGGAGTTTATAAGCTTAAGTGTCCGGAGTGTAATAATGTTTATGTGGGACAATGCGGACGAAATTTCCAAAAACGGTATGCTGAACATGAAAGGTCCTTCAGACTGGGAAAAAGTGATTCGACGTTTTCAAACCATTCCTTGACATGCAATCACTACTTTCCGAATCTAAACGATACGGAAATTCTGCACTATGCAAGGAAGGGTTGCAAACTCAATTATTTAGAATCCTTGGATATTCACAAGCATAAACATTGCGGGTGCGACCTGTTAAATGACCAAATCGATTTAATTTACTCTCCGGTTTTTAAATTGGCACATGCGCATTGTGAACTGTAAATACAGATACTCAATCAAGTACCTGAATGGTATATATTAGCGAACGTAATGAATCATTCTTAGTTTATTTTTTGAGTTTGAAAATGTCCATATAAGTGGTAAAAAACATAGAAATTTTCATTTCTCTTTTCATCATGATCTCCTACCACATAGTAACGGCTACATCCATCAATTTATTGATAAAAAAAAGTGTAGAGTCGAAACCCAAAATACCTGTTTATACCAACCTGTCCCTGAATATGTATAAGCCTATAACAGGGACCTCAACAAACTGAACGTCTTACAAGAACATTATATATAAATGAAAATGAATGATACGTAATGAACTTGAAGCGAATCTATATGTGATGATGCAAGATTGAAATTCTAACTGAATATTCTACATGAAAAATTAGTTCAAGAAATCAGTTTAACCAATAATCCTTTTCCACTTTTGACTTCCAAAACAAATGACACCTGATTTTGACAAATAGTTTTTTGTGGGTCATTTACTGAAAGTAGTTTTCCTGTAAGTTTGAATTTCTATGAAATATTACGTCTCTCGGAAATTCCTAACTTTCACCAATAGTAATCACATAAATATTGCTGAAGTTTTTTCCCAATATCAAACCGTTATTTTAACACCTCGACACGTGTTTCGATCACCAAGTGATCATCTTCAAGAGAGCTTTTATCAAAGTTTTGATCTTCCTTTTGAAGATGATCACTTAGTGATCGAAAGACATATCGAGGTGTTAAAATAACGGTTTGATGTTGAGAAAAAACTTTGATCAAAATTTTAACCTTCCTCTTGAAGATGATTACCGCCACGACATTACACGTATCGTGACGGTAAAATCACGGTTTGTTGTTGCGAAAAAACTCCAGTTATATTCATTACTACACCAAAGGTTCCAAACAGTGCATCGCAAGTAATCACATAGATGTAAAATATTTTTATATAAAATTCGTACCACGGATACAAATGAACTTCTCTCATTATCTTCGTTTTTCATTGCGAGTGAGTATTTCAACGCATTTTGACAATTGCAAGCTTATCGTCTTCGAAAACCGACTTCAAGCAAGTAACAAAAGGGGGACGTCTATTGCAGAGTGAAGTTGGCAACTTTTCGTAATTCACTTAACAACTAAACATCGGATCTCGTTAAAATGAAGCGAGTTCAGAAACTTTGCTTATTAGTAATAGATTTATCGAATTTGTTTTCTCATGACATTGATGTTTCGAATCAACATCTCCAGGGAAAAGGTAACTCGTTATTTTAATTTCATTACGAATCCTAAAACTTGGAATAGCTACTTCAATGAAAAAGTTAGTGGTTATGAATTTGGCTTGAAATCATGACAATTGTTATCTGTTTGATGCTGCATATGTATGATAATGAAATGTTCAAGTCTTAAAATGACATGAAGGAATAATTGAAAGTTGTTACGGAAAATTCAATTTCTGACTGAAATCTGTCTGGTTTTTCGTTAACCAGCTGTCACTCCCTACAAACGACAACTCTAAACTGAAACATGTGCTAGCTAAGTACTAACGACGTCTTACCTGTGATCAATAAACGTTATTAAGTGGTTTATATAATGACTATATAAAGGTGTAGGTGGGATATTAGTCAGTTTGTTCACCGTGAGTGGTTTGTTCTGAATATACACATTCGGAAGACAGTTTTGTGGAACCGTGGTTCGAGCTCTACGACCGGAAGATCGAATCCAACTGAGTAACGTCCAACCCATCCTAAGAATCGCACATTGAAAAGTGAAACTCCCCTGTATCTTAGGTTAGGTCCAAAATGAGTAGATCTATTCGATCCTCCACCGCAACCCGTGAGGCTTCATTGTGGCTCACACCTATTCACACTCGGCCAAATAAACCCAGCGTCTTAACGAAGCCGATGAGTTAGTATGGTGAGTGGACTTTCAGGTCAGATGGTGAGAGTACGGCTCTGCCGAACTCTGAAGGCTTGATTCGGTCCCCAGCGGGGCAGGCACAAAGTATATGCTCTACTGTTTCATCTTTAATGATGTGGTCGGATAGTCAAGGTGCAAGATTCTCACCTTGATACCTACGACAACTTTCCCATATGAGAGTTTTTGCACGTCAGCTACACCTGAAGATGCCTCAGATTCAGCCGCACAGGGCCTTTTCTCCTCTGGTTTTGGTGAATCATCACTTGAGCGCAAACGTTTGCTAACCTGCTCATGGGGGGTTCATACCCCCACCTGAGACAGATTCTGCGTACGCCGCATCTCTCGTTCCATACAATAATAAGATGTCTGTTGAATATAATATAATCGCTTTTCTAGAAGAAAAATACATGGGATGAAATTTCAAAAAACCCTTCAGTGTTACATACAACAAACATCTAACATAAGGGACCATCCATAAACTTCGTCACACGAATTTCATGATTTCTCAACCCCTTCCCATTCTTGGCACAGCTGTGAGACTTTCCCTCTCCGTAGTATGACGTTAAATATTTCAAAATATCACATCTATAGTCTATTTCAAAAGAGTGTATTGTCCATAAAAGTCCCACGAGTAGCTAGGGAAAGAAGGTCAATAACGGCAGAGCCCCGCGGAGGGCGCCCGGTATTTCGATGGTTCCGTAGAGACAGCTGATAGTCTCAGTGTGAAAAATGAACAAGGATAGCTAACTCGCCACCGTATATCTTAGTTCGCATTAATACGACTTCTGACGGGTGTCGTTCGTAGGAGAGCGATATGTGGTTAACGGAAATGCGTATTTTATTTGTTCGATTGATGAACTTTTTATTTTGTTGAAATTCATATTGAATACAGAATGAAAAAAAATTACTTTTGTCTAATTTTTACCAAGTTAGTAGTTGGTGGAAAATAACTTTTGTCTAATTTCTACTAACTTAGTAGAAATAGGATAAAAGGTAGTTTA
>NW_019289868.1:0-194659 GCF_000500325.1 Leptinotarsa decemlineata
GCCTTGACTTCACTGCACAACAAAAAAACTTCACCAAACAACAACCAATAAAAAAAGCAATTAATACGTCATAGTGGTGGGGGGAGGCCGAGAATCAGCTGTAAACAACTACTCAGTATCATTTTCCATAGCATGAAACAAGCCCATTGAAGAATCCCGATAACATAAATAATCATTTCAACAACATACCACACCTGATGAAAAATCCTCATCAATGGCATCTTCTTGACACGATAACATATTGCACTTACATGGAACCAAAAATTGATCACTACTAAAATATAACCACCTTCAATTCAAATAAGATTCCTCTTGGCTGGGATTAAATCAAATTACGATGTCTTCGATGACATATGCAGATCAAGCTTATTCCGTGACATTAAAAATCGTAATTCATGAGTGAATTGTGTATATTTTCTATAATGTTATCCAATTTGGTACTGAAGAGCCTTAGGGCAAGTGTCTTACGGCTAAACATCGATGTATACCAGTGAGGATGACAGTGTTCCATGTAAGTGCAATTTGTTACCATTCATTCAAAGTAGAACCCATGTTAATGATATCTGATTTTATTCCACAACGAATGTTTGAAATACAAACTGAGTAGAGAAAAGTATCTTCTGTATAATTCAGTGTTCATATAGAAGTATTTGTTCTGAGAGATTTTTTCTTCCGTGTAATTCAATGTTTATATGAAAGTAGCTGTTTCAGAAGTAGCTGTTTCAGTTTGTGTGTGAAAGTCACTTCTTTGCATGATCTACACATCCATGTATACAGTTACTTATTTTCAAAATGATTACTTCCTTCCTTTCTTTGGAAGATTCCCTCATCTTTTTTTGTATCAAGATGGAGTAGAAGAAAGCCAAAAACTTTCTTTCCCAAGTTTAGCTTGCTTTTGAAGATTTGAAGAAGTTTTGAGTCCGTTAAACTTATTTTCCTGGTGAAAAGGACCATCTCAGTCTTCTTGGGATTGATCGACAGTGAGTGTCCCTCACACCATGTTTCTATCAATTTGAGCCCATCCTGCGCTCTATCGCACAGTGTGTTTACAAATTTGCCGCTCTGCAAGACAACTATGTCATCTGCGTAAGCAATTGTGTAGAATCTATTTAGAACTATGTTCCAGAGAAGGTGTGATAAGACCCCTCTCTGTGGACATCCCCGTCATGATTTATTGTGTATATTTGTTGTGTATTCCTGAATATGAAGCAATGAGCAAAATCCCGAATGTGACAGGTTACTTCATTGAACTTTTTTTTTGAAATACTAAGAACTCTACCCGTAGTTAATAAATGAAAAGATTGCATTTTATGCATGTTATATGTTGTTTATTGACCTTCTCTATTAGTGAGACATAACATTCATTTCACAAACTGATATCATTTTCTGTAGTAGTTTTTGTTCCAGTTGTTTATTCATAACGTCTTGTAATAAACATGCTTATTTATCTATATACTGATCATAACACAAAAAATTCTTTAAAATGAGTCACACAAGTGACTTTCGTTTCAAAATATTATACATATTATTTGAATAATATAAATCATTTCGTCCCTGCTTGAAATGGTTTTTGATAGCTTGTTTCAGATATCCATCGACGTGATGATCACAACATATTCATTGAGATTGGCCCCACTGATGAATTGAAAAATTTTCTGTCTTTCCAGTTGGCCAATCTTAAGAAATTACCTTCCATTTTGAATTAGTAGAATTTCCTTCGAGTTCCTCTGTGCAGCGCTAGAGTACGGGTTGGAATTTAAAAACCACTTAACGCTGCTCTTTGATTAAACATTCATTAAGCTTTTCCAGCATCATGTCGTTTTTGTGAAAATAATTCATTTTGAATGAGTAATGAATGATACGTAATTAAAAGTTAGACTTTGAAGATTCTTTGAAAGTTTTAATTACGTCCTTATACTCCTTATGCTCTCCTTCACTGAAAACATTTTGTTTGACAATGTGAAAGGCAGAAATGAGGTCCGCAGTATATCAAAACAGGCCAAATTGAATCATTCTATTCAAATACGTCTCAAAATTAAGATGAGAATTTTCTTCCGCTTTTAGCCAGTCTGCTAAAGAATTTCGAATGAATATTCAAATACTGTGCCAATTTCGATACTTTTGAAATATAATTTATACATAGATCTAATTAGTATTTCCAAATCATTAATGCATTCACTACATATTGTGTAGCAATCCTACGAATGCTATCTAATTCAATTCCATAACGAATGTTCAGAATACAAACTGAATAGAGAAAAGTGATTTCTGGGTGATTCAGTGTTTATATGAAAGTATTTTTCTTTCGTGTAATTCATTGTTTACCTATATGAAAATAGCTTTTCGAGAGAGCTTTTCTTCGAGTTTGTGCCTGAGAGTTACTTCTTTGCTTAACGAAAATCTTGATTACTCTCTGAACACTTTTGAACAATGAATTTCCGAAGCAATTGATAGTATGATTATATGGAATTTTCCTGGTCTGGACGACATACCAGAGCTATGCAAAGATAAGTTGATACCACCACTTTTTCACATTTATAATTTGTCCCTACGGACAAAAATTTTTCCTAGTAGGTAGAATACTTCTATCATCATGCCACTCCTCAAAAGTGGTCATGTGCGAAATATTGAAAATTGTGGATATATTAGCAAAATAAGATGATAGAACAACAACATTGTTCTTTCCCTGTAGATTCATTGATACTAATTTAATAGAGTTTACAGATTATGTGATAGAGATTATGGATGATCAGTTACAAGAGGATGTGATTTATACAGATTTCACAAAGCCTTCGATAAAATAAGTCAAGATCATTGAAAGACTTGCCGAGATCGACATAGATCAGCATCTTCTGGTATGGATATAGTCAGTCACATACTACAGGAAGGCATCAAGTTGTGGATACGTTTTGTAGTTATATCAGGTGTGCAACAGAGGTCACTTGGAACCATTATTCTTTATAATTTATATCAACAATATTGTTGAAGGATTCGAATATTCCAACTTCTCACTTCATTTTATTACCTACATCTAGCTATTGACAAAATCGAATAAATTGATAGTGAAAATGAATGAAACCATCAAAAGAATCTAGAACTGTAGAGATTTCAAAGTGATTTTAATGAATTTGCAGAAATATGTGGCAAAAATAGCCTATACGTGAATTACGATAAATGCCACAAATTAACTTTTACCAGAAATAGAAATTCCTTTGATTTACAATATCAAATAGGAAATCATACAGCTGAAACAATGAATGAAGTACGCGATTTAGGAGTGATAATGGATTTCAAAATGATTTTCGAATCTCACATAGAGAAAACTGATAATATATGTAATCGTTTATTGGAATTCATTATCAGAGATATAAGATATTTCAGAAACGCAAAAACTCTGCTGAATCTACTTATATTACACCCATATGTATAGTCGTTTGAACTTGACATCTGGTGTTTGGACCTCAATATTCGATTTACCAACAGAAAATTGAAAGTCAAATTAAATTCGTCAAACAATTAGCTCGTAAATTAAACATTTTAATAATCACTGGAAATCTCCATCTAGTTTTCAAAGAATATCCCCAGTTATCTCTTACAGATAGGAAAAATGTAAGATGTATTATTGTTGTACAAAATTTTCAGTAATAGTGTCGATTGTCCAAAGTTCATTACGGAAATTTCATCGAATACAGAGACTTGCGAAACCATGATCTCTTTGCTACCCCATTTAGAAATACCAATTTAGGTAAAAACTGACAGAGTTGACTGATCCTTCAATAGTTGTGATCATCTTCAAGAGGAAGATTACATTAATTTTACAATTTGGTTTATCTACGTGTCTTAAATTAATTTTACAATATGTCCTAGAATATTATTTTAATACCTCAACACGTGTTTCGATCACCAAGTCATCATCTTCAGGAGGAAAATCAAACTAATCATACTTACAAAGCTATCCTTATTTATACCATAGATACCTGTTCTAGGTACCTGCGTCTTGAGTGTCTTAAATTAAGTTTACAATTTGCCTTATCTACTTGTCTTAAATTAATTTTACAATGTGTCCTCATGTTATAGTCAGGTAAATCTGATAAGTGAAATATTATAAGCTATATAAAATCAATTTCACATATTGCCTTATCTAATCGGCCCAAATACATTTACAATGTGTCTTTTCGTAATAGTAAGGTGAATCTAATAATTGAAATATTATAAGCTATATAAAATTAATTTCACAATATTGCTCTATCTACTTGTCTTAAATTGATTTTGAAATGTGCCCTTTTGTAATAGTCAGGTGAATCTAATAAATAAAATATTATTTAGCTTGTTAAAATCATTATTATTATTATTCATTATTATTATTGCATATAAATTAAGGCTGAGGACAAAGTCCTATGTAAGCCTAAAAACGAAGGATATCAACAAGTTAATACAATGCATGCAAAAAGAAAAGAAAAATAATAAATATATGCATAGAGGCGATTAAGCAAATAAGCAAATGTCTATTTTGCTTTTGAAACTGTTCACTGGGTCGGAATTTATAACATCGTTGGGTAAGTTATTCTATGTTTCGAAATAACAATTCACCAAAAAATATTGTCTCTGCCTCGTTGAAAATTTTTTCTTTTTTAATTTGAGTGTGTGACCACGTAACTGCGAATAATTGTTGAAAACAAAGTTCTTTCTGATTAGCATAATGATACTTAGCTATACGGAAAGATATGATGAGGTCCCCATGGAGTCGACGTTGGTCAAAAGCTAGCAGTTATGCCATTCTCAGTATTTCGGGATAGGTTGGACGCACTTCACCAAAAGTCATACGTGTGGCTCGACGCTGTACATTTTCCAACAAGTCCCTATCGCGCACCAGAACAGGACACCACACTGGACCTCCATACTCCTTGATTGGACGAACATAGGTTTTGTTTTGAGTTTTATGGAACTTGAATATGATAGATGGAGGAACGTTTTGCGGATGAGGTAAATCAGTGTGTTTGCGCGTTTACATGTGGATATATGTTCGGACCAAGTTAAGTCAGTATTAAAAGTTACTCCCAAGTCTACATGTGAGGACACTGTACGTGACGATTGACCGCTTATTGTGTACATATGGAGTGGATCGTTTTTTCCTTGATGAAGTACGACGAATTTGTCGACGTTAAGAGGTAGAAGCCAATCCTTGCACCACTGACTAATCGAGTTGAGGTCTTCTTGAAGTGAATGATGTTCGACTAAGGCATTTCCATACAGTTCAGTATCATCGGCATAAAACGACTTGCTGGACTTTATGTGAAGAGTAAGATCACTTGCATAAACAACGAAGAGGAGCGGGCCAAGAACAGCTCCCTGGGGAATTCCACTTGTGACTTATCTGTCCGAATGAAAAAAGTGACCCACTTTGACCGTGAAAGTTCTATCTGTCATGTAATTTTCAATCCATAGATTTAGTTGGCCTCGAATAGGTACCGTGTGTGTCAAGTTTGCGCATTAGCCTCGTAACAGGGACCCTTTCGAAAGACTTGGCAAAGTCAAGATGAACGATATCTATCGGTATTTTCCTATCGTAAGCTGTCGTCCAATCGTAGTAGATTACTGATGGTTGATCTACCTTTGACGAACCCATGTTGTTCTTGTGGTATGATTGCGTTTTTAGTTAAAAATTCTGACATATCTTCTACGATGATGGATTCCATTACTTTGGAAGGTACGGATAAAAGACCAATGGGCCTGTAGTTAATTGGATTGAGTTTATAGCCATATTTCATTTATTAGATTTAGCTGACTGTTACACAAGAACACATTGTAAAATTAATTCAAGATAAGTAGGTAGGACAATATTGTGAAATTAATTCTATATAGCTCATAATATTTTAATTATTAGATTCACCTAACTATTACATAAGGGCACATTATAAAACCAATTTAAGACTAGTAGACAAGGCAATTCGTGAAATTAATTTTATATAGCACATAATATTCCAATTATTAGATTCACCTTACTATTACATAAGGACACATTGTAACATTCATTTGAGGCGAGTATATAAGATAATCTATGAAATCAATTTTATATAGCTTATAATATTTTAATTATAAGATATACGTGACTATTATGTAAGGACACATTGTAAAATTAATTTATGACACTCAAGACGCAGCTACCTAGATCAGGTATCTATGGTATAGGTAGGGATAGCTTTGGTGGTGTGATTATTTTGATATTCCTCTTGAAGATGATCACTTGGTGATCGAAACACGTGTCGAAGTGTTGAAATAACGGTTAGATGTTGGACAAAAAATTTCAGTAATATTCCTTCAATAGTTATTGCCATGATATTGAGAAACTAAGGTTACCTCAACTCAGATTAAAAAACTACATGAAATCTAGTTTTATTAAACGGTTTTATTTGGCTTTCCCTGTTTGTTTTTTTGGTTCTGATCCAGTAATTGAAGTTTGACCCCCTTCCTGTCGACAGATTGATCTGATATTTGGTACACGCATTTAGTTTTTATGACAATACAATTCAATAAATTCTGTATCACTTTAAATCCAAGATAGCCGCAGCTACAAAATGGCAGATTACATATTGTTTCACAACCACCTCGGTATGGGTATCAAATGACTAGTAAAATAGTAATAGAGAAAAATGCAAATTCTAGATTACCGCAGCTACAAAATGGCAGATTACATATTACTTTTGATACTGAGGCAACAAACTGAACAGAATGAAAAACTGACAGCTTGAAAATAAAATAAGTAAAAAAAATATGTTGAAAAAAGTTCAATCGTGATGTAGCTAATGTACTGAAAACTCAAAACTATTCCGTGAAGTCCCATCAGGTAGCAGTTATCACACTAGTCTTCTCAGCAAAATACGGTATTGATTAGATAAAAAATAATAGAATTTTTGGGCGTAATCATTACATATTTACTCAGCTCACGCTACGCCCAACGATTATATTATTCTGATCAATATCGTATATTGCTGAGGAGTACAGTACATTATCTACATCATTATTATCTTTTTTTAAATAAAACCTTTTAACATAACTTTTTTTACTTTTTTCATATATAATTAGTTATCAGTTCTTCCTATATTTTTTTTTCATATTCGTGAATAGTGTAATGCACATGGCGTTTTCATATCGTTTACTCATCACCTTTCATATGTAAAATAATATTTTTTTATACATTCGCTAATCGTAATTGTATCGCTAATCGTGCAAGGAATTAAAAAAATCTTCACATATTTGTGTTGAGTTAATTTTTTTAATTTGATTGCTTCTTTCCTTTTTTTGGAGGATTCCCACTTTTGTTTGTATGAAGATGAAGAAGTACAAAGCCAAACCCTTTCTTTCCCAAATGAATTCATCATTTTGAAACAAAGTTTAAAAATGTTGTTTTTATATATTCGGCTTCCATTAGAAGTTTGAGATTGAAAATATTTCATAATCAAGTTTCAGATATCAATGCATTAAACTTTTTCGACATATTCTCAAATATACGCAGTAGAAGCATGGCGTATCAAAATTAGGTTTTAAATAGAATAACGTATATTGCTTTCCTGATTCGGATTCCGCCTGAGAATTCCCTGCTTTAAAAAACATATTATCGTATGGATATGGATATCGTATGGCTCAGAAACTATTGGATACAAAAATAACGTCAAAAAATCATAATCTATTCATAATAAGTGCTAAAACATTTTTTCTGATATTGAGGGAAACAAAACTCGAAAACCTATATTGTATTCTACATCGGGAAAAGTATTGCATTTCTGGTGCGCCAGAGATTCTGGATTAACCTTTTATCTGATAATTCGTTATTGATATCACAAAGTACGAAGTGAAGAATTTATCTATGGGATCCAAATTTTGCTTATCCACGGCAGTTTGAAAACAAAAGCTAAGCTTCGCTGAGTGATAAATCGCTTCCTGAATTCATCTGCAGCTTTTACGCAAAATATCTCTAACCAACACAAAACCTTCAAACACCATACAACAATGTTTTGACCTATGATAGTAAGTAGAGCAGTCTTTCTCAAATAGATCAGAAAAATGGGAGAGGGAAAGAACAAAAACTTTTCCTATCCGAAATAGATAAGTGTTCCTATGGCAGGTTTTTGCAAATTTCGTAATCAACCACCGGAAGATGAAACGAAAGATATAAAAGAACATCCATCATGCAACACCAGACCGCCATGGAGCTCATTCAAGGGGCTAAGGTTAACTATGTCCAACGATTTTTGAAGTTCATACAGTTCTTCACACATACAGTGCATTTCTTTAATGCCCCCCCCTTTTATTTTTTGAACGAGACAACCCTAGAAATTGAAATAAGGGGATAATGAAATTGTTGCATGAATACTTTGTTTTAAAGTTTAATTGACAGATGAAACTTTCAAGATGGCGACTGGGCGATATCTGGGAAAAAAATAAATGGAAAGGTGGGTCTTGTGACATATTTCATTGAAGCTCCTTACAAATGCTTTACAACCCTAGAATATAGTGTCAATATCTTCAACTACTACAAAATGGCGGAATTTTTAATAATTGCCTGAATACATTGGCATTTAACTACGTAATATGAGGTGATAAGCTTGAGGTCACTTCAAAAGATGCTCGAAATGGTTTTTTTGAAATTCTTGACCTATGAACAGCCTATCCGATATTTCACGCCGAACATTTTCGAACACAGTAACGTCAATATCTGTACAAATATTTATTTTTCTCTGTCGTTTATCCGATATTGAAGCAGGTTCAGTTTCGTACACCTTTTGCTTGCGATATTCCCATGAAAAAAGTCTAAAGGTGTCTAATCTGACGAACGGACTGGACATTCTGTAGGACCTCGACGGCCAATCCAACGACCGGGAAAAGTAGTAGCCAAATGGTTTTTTACCTGTCTGGAGTAATGTGGTGGTTCTCCATCTTGTTGGAATACAATAAATATATCGAATTCTTTAGGATTCGCTTCGACAATTCCAGCAATGAGGGTCAACAGTAGTTTTCAGCATATTCAAATACAGTTCCCCTGTTGAATTTTGATTAATGAATAGAGGTTCTACAATATGGTTTCCCAATATTCCTGCCCAAACGTTAATTTTTTCTGGATATTGAATATGTGTTTCCCGGGAAACTCCACTAACGGCAATTTTGTCTGTGAACAGTAAAACACATATTGTGGAGATAGGTAGGATACCTTGCAATGGTTTCCGTCATGATTTCGCAGAATTCTGTTATTTGATCAGGGTCATTTCAGTTGATTGGTGTACCATTTTAATTTTGTATGGATGATACCTATTCCTCTTCAAAAGTCTCCTCACAGTAGAAGAAGACACCTCACAAAAATTCGCGACGGAATAAGTAGACTGTTCAGGATTTACTACCATCCCATGAATTATTCGCACTTGCTGTTCTTCCGGAATGGACGGATGACCTGGGGGCTTTTTGTTATGTACACTACTGGTAGTTGTGAATTTGGATACAGGTTTCCTCAAATATTTTCTACAGGCAGGACGATTTGGAAAACGTTCATTGAAAATCCTTTCGGTCTCGTGAAAGTTATGCATCGCACCGTAAATAAAAATCGCTTAAATTTTTTCTTCCAGTGGACGAAAATTGACCATTTTAGAGATTGTTGATGTGGTACTTTTCTATTAGTAAAACCGAAAACTAAATGGGAATATTCTAAGTGAACAATGATGTTCATTGTCGTACTGACATTTTTTGTCGTTTTTATAAACAAAAAATAACTTAATAAACCTTATCGAGTTGTTGGAATTGCCATATGGCAGATGACAAGGAATATTTTAGAAATATCGATATTAATGTCAATTATCAATTATCAATTTCCGACCTAACAAAGATGCACGACATCTCTGTAACCCGTCCAAAAAGTAGTCGGCATTTTTCTCAGCAAAACAATTGTTCACAAAGGTGATTGTCTCTCCGAAATTTTTAGGTGAGGGAACAAAAAGAAGTTGCTTGGGGCTAGATCTGATGGGTAAGGTGCATGATCAAACAGATCGAATCGTAATTCGTGGATTTTTGCCACGGCAACCGCTGAAGTGCGTTGTCTTGGCGGAACAGAATTTTTTTTCTGCGAGTGTGGCCGATTTTCTGCAAGTTCTGCCTTCAGCTTGTCAAGTAATAATGCGTAGTATGCTTCTGTAATTTTTTTTTAGATGATCGATCAAAATAAATCCATGACTATCCTAAAAATAGTCGTCATCACTTCCCCAGCCAAAAGAACAGTTTTTGCTTTTTTGGAGCCGGTTCCCCTTTGAAGTCCATTATTTAAACTGTATTTTTGTTTCGGGCGTATAATAGTGTATCCAAGTTTCATTTACAGTAATTAATCGGCGCTTGACGTCTGAACTGCCCCAAAAGCGCGTTGGAAATGTTCATTCGAACACGTTTTTGGTCTAACGTGAGCAAACGTGGCACCCAACACGCGGGCAGCTTTCTCACGCCTAAATATTGATTTTATATGTAACAAACACGTTCTTTCAACATTTTCATCACCTCTGCCTCTCTTTCACTTCAATTCATCGGTCGTCTAGCATCATTTGGTATCTTTGGTGATGTTTTCGTTGGTAGTTGCAGTTTTTAGACATCCCGAACGTTCATCGTCTCCCTAGCACTCATGGCCACGTTTGAATTTAGCTGCCCAAAATTTCACTGTGATGAATGATGGTGCAGAGTCTCCAAATACATAATCCAACTCATCTTTGATTTGCGTAGGCGTGTTGCCTTTCAAAAACAAATATTTGATGACAGCTCGATTCTCAATTCTGTTGATTTTCATAAAAAGACTCACATCAACTCGTTCAAACAACTGCGCGTTCAAAATGGCTGAAACTTTGGTGAGTAAATGTCAACAGATGAACAACGGAATTCAATACCTTTTATTTACGAGTGCTGCTATCTTCATGTTGATCTCTGAAACTTTCAAATTATTTGCACCAGTTGCCTAAGTAGAGCCATATTTCAAATTGTTCTATTCCCAAACACCGGAACTATAACACTTGATACAAAGAAATCTGAAGTAGAGGACTTCACTGCAACTCTCAACAACAGATCCGTAAATATTGAGTTCACATATGAATTTGAAAATAACAAGAGTCACCATTTTCGAATTTCTTTGAAGAACCCCGCGTCTTGAATTTGATATGTATAGGAACCATACCAGTACTTCCAGATACATTACTGAAAGCTCACGCCATTGTTCACAATACAAAATGTCAAAACTAAATTCTCTTGTTCATAGATCTGTGGAAAATGTCATCAGAGACATAGCTGAAAGCAATGGTTATCCTCCAAATCTAGTAGAAAAGTTGATTAGAAAAAGTTAACTTGGAGAAACTCAACGACTTTGCTTACAGGCACTGACTCAAAGTTCATTGTCTTTCAGTATCAACCAAGGTACACCAACAGAGTAGACCGCATTTTCATAAAGTTGAACGTAAAAGTATCCTTGCTCACTTCAACAGATATTAGGTAACCCTATAGAAAAGATTTATGGAAAATAAAGTCGGGAATATATGAAATGAGCTGTGAGGACTGTGACAGAAAATATATCGGTCAAACCAAACTAGATATTGGAACGTGTTTGGAAGCACACGTAGCAGACTGAAGAAATCTCGTGTCGCTCATCACATCTTTCGTATGCTTTCAAAAGTCTAGACATAACAAAGGTGGCATGAGAACTATGATCACTAATAGGAGTCCTATTTCGAACAGTCATTACCAATTAATGCTCATTTAGTTACACTTGATTTCTTTCACTGCAATCTATCCCGCTATTTCGGGAGTTCCGCAAGGCTCGATTTTGAGACTTCTCCTTTTCGTGTTATTTGTTAATGACGTTTCTCGGTATATAGGATATTCTCAATTTCTCCTATATGCCGATGCTCTCAAGCTCTCTAGGAGAATTGAAAGCGAAAAAGATTCTGATATGCTTTAAGATGATCTCAATAATCTATTCAATTACTTTTTAGTTACTGACTCATCTCTCAACGAAGCTAAATGCAAAATAATATGTTTCACACGAGAGAAGTCACCCACTATTAAGGGAATCAACACCGATTTAGAGAGTCAATGAGATAAATGAATTCGGGATCATTTTCACGGGTGTGTTCAGTTTATCTCGGCACATTGAATACCTAGTATCTGAATGTTATAAAAAATGAGCTCAATTTTAAGATCTAGCCGTGAATTCAATCACGATATTTGTTTTTTACTCTTTCACTCTATTGTTCGTTCTAAGCTGGAACATGGTTAAGTTATTTGGAATCCAAAGACCTTTTTATATTCTGATACTATAGAAAAAGTCCAGAAACGATTATTAAAAACACCATTTTTCAGAATACACAATTTAATATCCAACCATTGAAAGACCGCCGTGATTTTTTGGAAGTGATTTCTGTTTTTAACATTCTTAGAAAACTAAAAGTACCTGAAATTCTCTATACTATTGGTTTTATTGTACCTGCGTAAGAGTGAGAAGAAGAGACAGTCTATTTCGTGTCTCAAATAATATGTCTCCTCAAATGTGTCTGAATTTTTTCAGTCAGTTTATTATTTATCATTTCATCAGTTCGGACTTCCATTGTCTAATATAATATATTCCTGAAAATTGAAATTCCTGAAAAATTTTTTTTTTCATTTATTTTTTTCAGGGATTTCAAATCAGTGTATATTTTTTCTTAGACAATAGAAGTCAGAACTGATGAAATACACCACGAAACATTGTCAACCACATTCAAACAAATTATTATTTATTGTTTTATACTGTTTTATTTTATATCGATTTTAACTGTATCAATGGTACTTGATAAATATTATGTATAAGGAACTTCAAAAAACTGTGCATCATGTAAGTGGAAACCATTCTGTTTGTTGTTCAGTTTGAATAAATTTCTATTCTATCGTTTACATTCTTATGAATCCGCCCAGTGGGAACTTTCACCAGGTACAAATAGAGATCATTTTCAAAAGAGCGTTGCAGTTCTGGTTTTGGTGTACCTTTCATCAAATTGTTCTATATCAATAACAAATTTTATTATTATCAAATTTTTATGGGTGGCAAAACAATCAGATGAATCCAAGAAGCAGGTTTTATTCGTCAGTATAGCGCAAAACTTGAACGTTCTTAGCAATCTGGAAGCTCCTTAACAGTGCCTATGGCAACAAACCGTTTGACATTTTAATCATTTATGAAACACCAAACTATGGAATCGTCATACATCAATTCAGAAATTCACATTATATTTTGATATAATTGGATTTTCCTTAGAACCATATTTAATTAATGATCTTCTTCGTAGAACAATACCTAAATGCCTCCTTGATGAGGAATTTAAGCTCCAATATTCAGAGAGGTTTCTATACGTATAGATCACAAGCACTGCGAATCAGTCCCGTTGCATTCAATTTGTCCAATCGTGGAATTTCATTAGTGGAAAACAATATTGTATATCAGTAATTCTATTCGAAACCAGAAATTCTCGGAGCTCTCGAAGTTTTATATTAACTGATCCCAGTTGTGTAAGCCATAATAAGCAATGAAATTTGTGAACTTTTCAAAAGGATACTCATGAAAAGTAATGCAATTCAGAAGGGCACTGGAAATCTCTAAAGACAAGTTGAATTTGATTAGTTGGATTCAGTACGGTTCATTGAATATCTTTTTCACTTCAAAAACTTTTATGGGAATGAGTCCACAGACAGAATTATTATGTAAGTACAAGAGTTCGTCTGAGTTGTATGTTGTATATAGTAGTTTATTTTTTCAGAGAAAATATAAAAGTATTTGTGTTCAGACGTTTGTATCAGAACAAGAATGAGAATATCTAATAGATTAATAACAACATAGCTATTTATGATATGAGTGTTGAGAGTAAGGTTTTATTTTGTGAGTAGTATTTTGAGCGTAGCGAGTTGAGTAATTTCACGAACAAAATAAAACTTACTTTAAACACAGATATAATACAAAGTTTTTTGTACAACTGTCCGATTTTCATAATAAAGTAGATGCATTTAATATTTCTATGAAAACACATTTTGACATCTCTTCATATTATCGCATTTGCTGTGAAGTGGCCGTAACAGGTGACGCCAAATCACCAGGTTATCAACAATCAGTATTGTTTACAGCTCATGTGTTTTATTTAAAGTTACATTTAAAGTTCTTGCTGGTGTTTAATATCTTGCATAATGAAGAACAATCGTGAGGAATTGTGTGTTCCTGACGATATTGAAAAGGCTGCAGAAAGAGTTTTTCAATTGAGTTGTTACCAAAAAAATCAGCTCAGCAGTACGACATCGCACATTCCAATTTTCTCAACTGGTGTAGACTTAAAAACGTCGAAGGAAATTTCAGCGAAACCGTCTTCTTAGCCTATCTAGGAGAGAAATGAAAACTATGGAACTCGTCAACTTTGTGGAGCAAGTTTTCAATGATAAAGTCAATTGTGCTCGTTGAAATTGTTGTTAATACAAGCGAATATTTCAAGGTGATAACATTATTAGAGCGGAAAAATGAAAAGAAAGGCCCAAAAAATCAAAAACTCATACGTTTGAACAAGTCCAGAGGTTCATAAATGAGGCGCCAGATGAAAAATATTTGACGATAAAAGTTGCTACTATTTTCGGAACATATGGAGCCTGCCGGCCTGAAGATTTGTGCCATTATAATTAGAAGACATTGAATCACTGGATAAATCATTGATTGTTCGAATTCCAAATACAAAAACCAAAATAAGTCGTTATTTTTGCTTTGTTGAAAAAAACAATGACTGTTTTAATGAATACGTTGCATTACGCCCGTCTGTTAGCAATCATCAACGTTTTTATCTGACATAGTCAATGCAGTACCAACCCAGTTGGTACTGAACCTCCCGGAACCGAACGGATATACAGGTCACTATTTCAGAAGGTCCCAACAGCTAGCTCCAGCGTTACAGCATCGTCCTCTTCACTTCAATAATCAAATGTCAGTGCCCATGAAATTGTCAACTTAGCTAGTTCAAGTATACTACAAGGCTCTTCAACATCGCAACGTACTGATATCAGCAGTTGTTCTAATTGTACTTTCCATATCAATGTTCATAAATAATAATGATAGTGTAATTAATGTATACAATACATTTGTAACAGAATTTAATTATATCTATATCTATTGTTAATAATGAAACTCCTTCAAAAATTGAATAATTATGTTTTGTTCATTGCTATTTGGTCGAAAAAATCATTTACTTACTTTCAACACTAGTGTTAAAAATATTTTTAACACGCTACTTTGTAAACATCATCTTTTAATACTCTTGACAACCATTAGAAATGTCACTTTCAATGACAGTTGCATAAAAAAGGAATTACTGATAACGACTATTTTCGAAATTAGATAATTAAAAACCTTCAACGTTCAATCCCAGGAAACAAGATATAGAAAAATAGAGGTAAGCTTTATTGTAAAGGGAAACAAGTCCAAGAAATATTTTAAATCTCGTGGTTCAATGGATTAAAAGAGGTAGATGGTATATACTTGAAATTTTGAATGAAGCGAGAACCTAATTCATTCATTATCGACTTTTACAAAAATTGCGTTTGATACTTCAACAACTACATTTGATAAAAAAATATTGTATTGAGACTCTTTTCATCATGAATTCAAAAAAGTCTAAAGTAATGTAGAATTTGAATAGTAGTGTGTATTTGCGTTCATTGTATGAACTATTATGGCTGGGATTGTACAAACAGTTTCCTCCTTGCTACATAATAAATGCATTTTTGAAAAAGTATTTTTTTTTGTAGCACAAATTTGTCCACCAGATTCATACTGTGTTATTAATCCAAACAAAAGATCTAAAGCAAATTCAAATCCAAGATAGAGTGGATGTAAATATTGACATGCCCTACGCACGTGATATTGAAAATCCCAAGAATTGGCCAGGGTCGTATTCAGAACCAACATCTTGTTGATCGCAAATGCTATATCACACTTAGGAAAACTTTTTCATAATAACGAGTGAAATGCACAAGTTTTGCAGTTTAACGGGAAACATGCAGATAATATGTGTAATATAAAAAGATTTTCATTGGATTTTTCACAGCGCACTTAAGCATTATATGAAAAAAGACGTAATTATTTCTTAATCGATAATTTTTATTTTATGTAAAATCAAAAGGAATATTAATCAAAATTATTCAACTGAATGAATTTGTCTCTTCATCAGTAGTGTCATCCTTACCAATATGAATTATCGGTGGCTCGATTTGTGCCTCTATTATGTTATCAAGCTTTCACATCTTTGTCTCGACTTCCGATATCACATGCCGAACATACTTCTCACATATCTCCGCTGTGACTCTTTTCAAAGCCTCATCAAAAAGTACTTTGAGATCTGCAAATTTGAACGTGGTGTTATGCTGAGCTACAAAATTCTCCACATCCGCCCATATTAACTCGATGGGATTGAGCTCGCAGTGGTATGGAGGCAGGCGAAGGACAATTTTGTTTTGGCCTGGTGCCATCTCATCGACTATATATTTTTGGTATTCAAGCTTGCGCTCCTTAACAATTTTTAGTAGCTGTACTCTTAGCATTGAGTCTTCAAAGCTAATATTCTTTGATCGCAGCCAATTTCGGATTTCAACCTTCTTTGAAGACGTTGTCGGAATCTTCTCTACCCGTCGCGAATGATAAGGTGTATTGTCCATTGCAATCACAGCATTATCCCCCAGATGGGGTATAACTTTGGAAAACCACTGTTCGAAAGATTCACCGTTTATTTCTTCGTGATAATCTCCAGTTTTCTTCGAATCGAAACACCACAGCTCTTCAGCAACAAACCCATTCTCATTGCCGATGTGACAAATAATACGCCCTTTTCCTTTACCTGAAATTATGAAGAGGTATGTTAGCAAATAAAACAAATACGAGGGTTACTTTTTATATATTGAGATTGAGGCAGGTCTAAATATAAATATGAGTTTACCTGATGGATTTGTTAATCCGGTGGATGGTCCATCTAGAAAGGCCCTTCTAGATGAGGTCACAGTTTCATCGACCCATAATTTAGGGGTAGTATGACCAGCATTAACCCAGGTTTCATCCATATGATAAATTGTTCTCTGTTGTTTCCAATACTATTTAATTTTGGTCAAATACTCTCTCCTCCATAACACAATTTCCTCTCTATCCAATAATAAACTATTGCGCCCTCGTTTTTTCCATACAGAATTCAAATGTTCCAATACTTTATGGAAAGTTGACCGCTTAAAACATCTTCATTTCATTTCTGAAAAAGTACTCATGCACTTTCCTCCTGATTGCATGTTTATCAGCATCATCTATCGATTTCATAATGGTTTGACGATTCTGATTTGTATTCGGTTTGGAAAATGTATGATTTTGTTTATATTTCCGTAAAACATTGTAAATCGAAGCACAACACGGAAACTTCGATACGACTTCGTCGACAGTCGATGTCTCAATTTCTCCCATCTCTTTCTTGAACACATTTAAAATCACTTCTTCCATCTCAACATTCAAATGTCTTTTTTTGAATCGTTTCCTGGCTGGACTCAGAGGATAGCTCACAGTGTCATCGGCAGTGTCTGTACTGGACATCTTGGAAAACAATTTTAAACAATATACTATAACGCACGCCACACAAACACGCAAACGACTGATTACAACCCTGTGCTGGTACCGAACTCGTACTAAGAAGGCGAATTCACCAATGAACGCTGCCCTTTTCATCTGACACTGGGCGATCACGTGAACATCACGCTTCTGTTTTGTTTTGTTTCACTCTATCTTGGATTTGGATGGACTTTAGATCCTCTGAAACTTCGATGTTAAGAAATAAATCTTGTTTGTCATCTTCATTTTCTTCAGGTTGAATTTTTTTTCCCTCACCCTTTCAACTGTCTTCCTTCAGGAGGACGAGTGGTTCATAACTGAAGGTGTTTTTGGTAACGACATAAAGATCAATGATCTTCATGCCACTCTGGCTTTGTGTACCCCTTCCTGACTGGGTATTTGATGAACAAACTGTTCATTTCAACAGACGTCGTGGGGCCTTCACTCAACCGAGCGACGGGGCCTTCTGAATCGAGTGGGGTCGTCTATATTGTAATTTACAGGTTCCCTAACTAACGGGTTATCATGAGTTTTCGCTGATTCGAAAACTCTCTGATTCCTCAACTGAATGGACTGCCGTATAGTTAACAGCTTCAAATCTCTGCGAATGGCTCCATTCCGCACGAACCATGGAGCATTTACCAGCTTCCTGATTAGTTGCAATCTTTCCAAAATGTAGAGGTTTGACGGAGGGGTTTGTCCCCAAGCGCCTGAAGCATATATAATGACCGGGTTGAACATCGTATTGTATAATAAAATCTTATTTTTATGATTGAACTTGGAATTTCTGTTGATCAGAGGATATAGTTTGACTATCCTCATTTTTACTTTGCTCTTGATATAATCGATGTGATTTACCCAGGTGAAAGGGCGGTCTACCCTAAGACCTAGGTATTTGACTCACGTTTGCCATCCGATTTCCCTGCCTGAAATCGTGAATCTTGTGTCTGGAGAAATGTTACGTCTCCCCAAATCTATCGCCTGAGTTTTTTCTGGATTCACCCGAATCTTCCATTTCAGGTACCAGCGTTCATGGTCGTCCAAGGCGCGTTGCATGTAGGCGACCGCCAATCCTCGACCCATGGAAGAAACAAGGAGACCCGTATCATCGGCGTAAAGAGAAACCTTCACGTGATCGAACATCGGAAGTTCGCTCACGTAAAGGCTGTACAATAGTGGAGACAGCAGAGCTCCTTGAGGCACTCCAGCTTGGATTTTTTCGACAGGAGACAGGGTTCCTTCAACTCGGACCTGAAATGTTTTGCCTTTCAGAAAGGACCTAATCCACCGGATCAGGCCCCGAGGCAGGTCGAAATCGAAAGAAATAAATCTGCCAGGAGTGGTTGAATATCTGGAAGTCATACTAGATCCCAGGCTGATTGGAAAGCAACAACTGGAAAGAGTTAAAACAAAAGTGGAAGTAGCACTGATGTTGCCAGACTCACCAACGGATAGACAGGAAGCCGCAAGCTGAAGATGAGGTATTGATTTACACTATGATGATTGGAACCTTAATATTAAAGAAATGGCCGCTATCAACAAACCTAAGCAGGATGGAAAGACGTGCATGATTTAAAATAATCGAAGCAATGGAGACACACTTCAATCTACTTCCTTTATATCAAGTAATAATGGAGGAAGAAAGGGTGGGACAAATCAGACCGGAAAACTTACCGAGTGATATGGGATGTGAGGGAACTAACATCAAAAATGTTCGAGAACTACAGGATACAGCGAAACAGGATCGACAAAAACTTCGCGGTTGAAGTTTCGAACCGAGAAGAGTGGAAAATGAACAGTCATCCTGAGGACATGCTCTAAAGATACCTGATATACAGACGGCTCAAAAACCGAACATCAAACGGGAACAAGAATTTACTGTTCAGGAAAAAAATCTTCATTTAAGTTACCCACTCGGTCAGCACACATCAGTCCTGAAGCCGCAACGAGGCTGCACTTGGGGCAGTAACAAACCCAAAACTGATATGAAGACTGATCTGGAAATACCGTGAATAACTGAGGAATCTGGCAACGAATGAGCTGATGAGTGGGCCAGATACGTATCGTTAACTCCATATATAGGCAAGGAACCAGCTGTGGGGATACCAACGTCTTTGGTACAAAACCAGATTGAGAAGTGGGACTTTAAAAAATAAAGAGAGTACTGGAAAAACATACCCAAGAACATACACGAGAAAAAGTTTATAATGAGGCCGTTCGAGAGGAGAACTGAAAAATTGCTCCAACATAGCAGGGGTCGGCTCAGGATAATTTCAGGGTTACACTGTTCATCAAGATGATATTTGAACGAAATGAAGCTGTGCAATGGAGACCTTGACTGCAGATGATGTGACAGAGGGAGAGAGGCAGCTTTTAATATTTTATGCGAATGTGAGGCAATGGATCCTAGGAGGCGAACAATTCGTGGACGATCCAAATTATGTCCAGATGATTATGACATACATCCAACTAGAGTACTGTACAAATTAACAGGGCGCACAATGGAATGGGCGTAATCAAAAATATGGAAGATTCAGGGAAATGACTCCCAAGTAGTACAAAATGAATCATCGACTTTTCAAAAAGAGTCTGACTCAAAGTTAATAGTTCTTCTATATAAGCTTCTATGTAATCTGAAATATCTGGGATGATCAAGACCAAAAATATATTGTCTAGTCCAAACAAGCTATGGAAATTAATTCCAAAGAAAAGTTCAGTATCAATACGCTTCTGAAATACCAATGCTGAAAATTGTTAAAAGTATAAAAACAGCCTTTAAGCCTCTTTAATGGCCCTTTTCAGTTTGATGGAATCATTTTTGATATATTTTCTGGAACCTTGTACTTGAGAAATCATTCATGTATCACCAGAAGAGAAAGTTAACACCTTTTATATGAAAATAGGCTATGTTGAAGACGCGAAATAAGTAGTTTAGAATTTCAAGTCGATGTAAAAACCTGCATTAGAAAATGTCTGATGAAATTCACAAATGATGTAACAGAAATTATTATTATTCAAAAAATCATTTGATTGTAATTCGTACTTCATGTTTGGAATTTAGAAAAAGACCAGGCACCAACAAAATTGTAGTAAGATAATCATGAATGAATTGATGGATGTAGCCGTTACCACGTGGTAGGAAATCATAATGAAGAAAAGAGAAATGAAACTTTCTATGTTTTTACCACTTTTATTTGTAACTAACGTTACTGCAGTTCTGTCCTATATGGACATTTTCAAACTTTTTATTGTTTATTGTATATTGTATTGTATATTGTATGCAATTGTACATGTTGTTTACAATATTGTATATTGTATAGTTTATTGTATATTGTTTGAACATGTCCGTATATGACGAAAGTGCAATAATGTTAGTTACAAATAAAAGTGGTAAGAAAAATAGAAAGTTTCATTTCTCTTTTCTTCAAAATAAATATGAGTTAGTCAAAAACCTCTCAAGCACTATCTGAAGATTCGAGTAGATATTGTTTGAATTTATATCAGGCTGTAGTTATTTGGCAATAACTTGAAATTTTCGAATGGAAAGAAGATCAAGTATTCTGCCACCTGTACATAACAAGCATATCAACACGTGTCTAAAATCAATTTTCATCTACTATTAACATATTTTTCAATCCAATTTCAGTTATTAAAATGATTTGGCAAAAATTCTGGGCAGGTGAATGCTACAGTTCTGTTGATTGAAACAAATTGAAATTATTTATGGACACACCCTCATATATTATCCGGAATAAGGTTCGAATAATATTTTTGAAGAGGTGCTTCCATAGGGGATTGAAGAATGGAATTCAAATGAAAATAAACTTATGAAAATCCTCAGTGGAGGCTTATGATTATGAGTTATTATTGAATGAACCTGGCCGATGTAAACATGACGGAGTCTTCCGTAGTAGAACAATTAATAATGAATTAATATCATGATATCCAGTAAGTTTTTGAATTCAAATGGTCAATAGTTACATATGATTTCAGCCATTATTGATTTAGTAAAGCATAAATAGTGACGGATATTCTGCCCCATCTTTATACAAAAAATATAGAAATCTTTCAAAAAAATTTGAAATATTCCCACTTTTTCATATAAAAACGGAGAAGAAGAAAATCAAAACCTTTCTTTTCCTAAAATAGTAACATTATTTTCTTCTACAAAAAAACTTCCCCAGAATAATATTGTTCAGATTTTATCAGGAAGTGATATGGATTATTCAATTGTATAATCACCTCCATGAATGTAGTTGTTTTAGCAGTGATGATACACAACTAGTTTATACATCAACCATGTTAAAGGAACATTTTGACAGATCATTCTTCATTTATGATATACACTGAAAGTACTTCTACCTTCTTCAATAATGGTGAATAATTCAATTCAGTTTGATCGTCCTTAAGATGTTGAAAATTTTTGAATTTGTTTATTTCCATACTCTCCAACAGGTTGAGGTTCAAACTTTTCTTCTGGAAATGTATTCATGGTTGAACTAGTTGAACTCATGTCCCTTTGTGATTGAATGAGTGGCACATGATAATTTATATACCTCTGATTTTTCTGAAACTGAACTTTCATCTTTGTTATTCCTAATGTGCATGCCTGAGTTGTTGTTTGTTTTGAAAGCAATATTTACACCTTTGCTGTGCTGAAAATATGAAATATTTGTAGTGCCAGTAACTAACTGGTATGGAGTTTCGTGTATTGGTATAGATATGAGGATGATACCCTGATATGTTTCACAGGAACGAAGAGACAGTTGACTAATTTTTTGGGTTTCATCAATTCTCTCCTCCCTTCTATCACATTCACAATGGAGATGGAAAAGAACGACTCTATAAATTTTTTGGACTTGACAATAACAAAAGTTAACAACAAACATGATTTTTCAATTCATTGTTAACCATCACATACAGATACTTTCATTCATAATTCGTCCACCCACCCGTATCAACACAAAGTAGTAGCTTTTAACAGAATGATCCACAGATTGATAAATGTGTCAGAGACGAATTTCAATGAAGGATTGAATATGATCAAATAGACGTCAGTCAAGCTTTGAAAAAAGTTTACCCAATTCGAAGAGAAGAGGATAAAAGTTATAGAAATAGAAACTCAACCTACATAGGCCAACCCACCAAAAATATTTCAGATTTTCTGCACAACAAAGGTGTTAATCTGTAAATATCGTTTTCCAAACCAACAACTCCCCAACTAGCAATTTCGTATTTTATAATAGTTGCGAAAACGTTTCGGAGAAACAAATTATAAAACTGCATTCCTCACAGAAATGTTTTCGAAGTGTTTATAAAACTGCTATAAATAGGAAATTGGCACCGTTTTATAAAGCATTATAGTCATTATCAATATTTTGTAAGGCCTTTTACAAACACTACAAAACAGTTTTATAAACATTTCGGCAGTTACTATAAAATTTGTCTAACACTCTTAAAAAGTAGTTTTATAAAGACTTCCCTTATTGCACTTTTGCGACACATACAATAATCGGGAGACAATTTTATAAGAGTTTTTTAGTAGTTCCAAGTAGGCGTTATAAAATATAATACAGCCGAAAACGATAACAATAAAATAAGAAAGTGTTAAAAATGTTTTTTTGAAGACGCAAGAAGTAATTTTGTATTGGACATAGGAAAATATAATTGATATGTCACCAACTGAAAACTAACAAATAGAAAGGTTGAAGCCATTTTAAAACTTCACTTTTGCACTCATAAAACTTATAAAGACATTGTTTGTGTTTCGAAGATTGATATTTTTATTGCAAATGAAATTTTATTGACAAATATATAGCCTATTATTAGCAAAATTTAAGCGCGCCACTCATTTATAAAGGCTGTCGATAAAATTATTAATTATACAAAAATTCAGTCTGTCAACACATTAATTTTGTGGTCGCAAACTTAACTCACTTTATTCTAAATAATATGATGTTATAATATTTATGTACTTTTCAGCTGTAAATATCACTATATGTGCGGTATTTCATATTTTCAACTCATCTAATTTCAGTATCCCGGATGGCTATCATTTAAAATGGCGTCGTTCTATAAAATAAATTGATATCAGTAGCAAGCATTTCAACGTATTTTAGCTACTATGTTACCCCTATAAAACTGTTGAGAAACACATCTGTCTTTGATGTTTTGGCTAAAATGTTTCATCGATTATAAAGGCTAAACGACGGGTTTTAACCATTATAATAACCTTTTCCTGTTTTTCGCAAGAAAAAATTGAAGCACTAGATCAGGTAGGATAGTTTGAACTATTTTATAGTATTTCCAATATACAGGGCGACTCAATAAGCTTTCAGAAAGTTTTTTTATGGAACACCAAGTCATTTCTTCGTCTATTTGAAGCACTTCGAACTGAATCTAAAACTATTATATACCCCCAATAAATGCTCAAAATGGCCGCCATTGAGTTATCATTTATTTTCATTTATATATTCCGGATACAAACAGAAAAATCCACTACAGTATTCACACAATGGTGTTATTATCAAATTGAAAGTATTAATTAATACACTAATATATACATATCATAGTGTCTAAAATTGAGGATGAATTAGAATTGAATACAGTAACAATAAAAACTGATTATTACTTATTGACAGAATGTATCAATGAATTATAATTTATAATAATGAGGTTTCAATATTTTTTTGGCCCTAAGCTACGATGTATTAAAAATATAGAAGTATTTTGCAAGAGTGTGACCTCATATTACTGGAGTTTTCTCCCAACAACAAACTGTTCTAGATCCACTATTGAGATTTTCAACCGTATTTTTTTTATAGATGGATTTTCTGAAATAACTTGAACAGAATCAAACTAGTCCAAACCAACGATTATCCCTTCTTTCACTAAACAAAAAATTACAAAAAAAGATTTGTTACAAATAGAGTATTCGAACCAGTCGTCACAAAAATTAATCATACGTCAATCAGTCAACATCCCAACATCAAAGGCACTAACGAATATCTATGGATATGAACACTGTCACGAATTAATTATAGAAAGCGAGTAGCGAACCCATACAATCGAATTTGAACGCGAACGCATACGCTCAAATCACAAAATTATCGAAAACCTAGATAGTCCCAAATGGATAAAATTCCGTGAATCCCCTTATATGGTTTAGCTGCTAAAACTGAACTCCCATCCAACTCATTTCTATATGGAATATTTTTTCGAAACACAACTAAGCACCCCGTTATTTTGATGTTTTTTTTACACAGAATAGTAAGAATACGGCCCTGTTAATATTTGTTTGCCTTTCTGCTCCGCTGTGGCTCTGCTGTCGGTACACAACTATTGTGATTGTTATAAGTTAGTTGGCAACATTTATGCTAATAAACGACACTTTGGTGACTCTTATAATATAAATTACTTATATTCATCACATATTACTTTTTTAATGATAAATATCCGTTGTCTAATGCTAAATACATGGTGAATATTAGACATAACCTATATGATCGCCGATGAAATATTGTTGATATATAATTTATCATGCGTTTAGAGGAAATGAGGGGTAAGTTTTTGATTTCAGAATATATCTTTTAATTAGCTTCAATAATTGACCAGATATTTGATAATTCAGGCCTATATTTTCAGTTGATAGTTTCTTTTGAAGCTGGATTTGACTCATTTTATCTACGTTTTAGATATATATGTTCACCATAGTTCCGTCGTCATGGGTAAATAATAACCAACTCTCATGGCCAAAAATTGATGCTGATAAGCTAATACGAAACCACAATTCTATGCCCGAAGCCAGTTGGTTTACAATGATGTATAAACTAAAACGAAGTCATCTGATGACCTACCAAATTGCTGAAGAAGAACTATTAGAACGACTGCTGAAGAATGACGATACAGAACAAGAAAAAATTATTAATTCTATGCAATCCAAGAAGCAAGCAGGGTTATTTTCATTCAAACAAGTTGTCACAGAAAGTGTGAAAAAGCCAGAGTTATGTATCTTTTATGGGGAGTTACTTCTGAATACTTTCTGTAAAGCATATCTTGCTTTACCTGAATTTGTCATCATTTAAAGGGTTGTAACACGAAACTGCTTCACTCAGAACAAAATATTCAGGTTTTCTTAATAGATAACTAAAAACTGAAACTTGAAAGTGCAAATTGTGCAAATTGTGAATAATAAGGTTGATTTACTTAACCCAATGCCTTGAAAATATTGAATTTACTTACGGGGTACCTATACTCAATAAAAATCAAATATTTAGAAGTTGCTGAACTAATTTCCACCACGATATCAATGGTGTCCCATTTGAATAACTGAATAAAAATATTATTACTAAACACAACTAAAATTTTGAAGATTTTTTCAAAGCTGTGATTAGGAATCGATGTCAGCTGGTTGTTCTTAATTGCTGCATTTTATTCTTGGTAGCAGCAAATATATATTAGCAAAAGCAATTCAATTTTATAACAGTTATAGTACTATTTTTGAATTGTTGTGAATATACCATACCATAAAGTAGTTGAGAAATTATCATTGAAGTGACAATATAGTAATGAGAATAAAATAGTGTCTGAAAGCATTCTATTAAAATTATTTCATTAAAGCTACAGGAAACAGTTATAAAATAAGCTTGAAATAGTTTTATAACTATCATAAAAATCTCGCAGAAAAGTGTTTTAAAACTGCTACATAACAATTTACTTTTATAGGAAAATGAGTTTTATAAGTTAGTTTTAAAAACGTTTCTGTGATAATTTCCTGACTATTTTATAATGGTTTTTCAATTTTATTACATAAACGTTTCTATGACAAATTTATAAAACACTTTCATTGCCTACAACTGTATTGTGTTCACCGATCATCTAATACAATCAATTAGCATTTTGGAAGTATTTATGAAATATTAATAAAATAAAACTGTTGCAACACCATGGAATTATAAAACAACTTTGCTGGTTAGGTCAGGCATGCACATGAAAGTTCAGCTTCAGAAAATCATGGTTGCATAAAAAAATTATCATGTGGGTCATGTCCGATGTTTTAAATAGATCAAATTGAGAAAACGTTCAAAGCCCACATAAAGGAACAAAAATATAGTTTCCAGAATGGAAAAATAAATTCCACATATTCCACTCATTTAATCACAGAGGGACATGAGTTCAACTATGAATATGAGCCCCTCCCATTTTCAAAAGAAATGTTCGAAACTCAATATGTTGGAGAGTAAAGGAATAAACAAATTCTAAAACTCTCAATATCTTCTGAACGATCAAACTCAAACAAACAGGTAAAAATAGTTAGGTATATTTACAGTACTTTTGAAAAATTAATTGATAGGGTTGATGAATTCATACCTGACTTTTTCAGATAGGTTCATTTATTAGAAATTAGGCATACGAGTAGGTAATAGGTTAGAGTATAAAATTGTTGTAATTTAGAGGTAACTTTTAGTTCACGGTTGAGGAAGCTATTGTATAGCGAAACACGTGTCGCGGTTTTAGTAAAACCTTTTATAGTGAAAATCAGACAAAAAACTGTATTAAGTAGTTTTCTTTTAATGTATGTCACATTTTTCCCTTTGTGACGTGGCAAGTTCCTGGTTTCCTTTTTCAGTTCTTGTTGTTCATACGAATTCAGTGGACGTTTTTGTCATAATTCCACGATCTAGCAGAATTCCACTGCTATTCGAAATATAAACTCACTTTCCCAATAAGGAAACGTTTATTTCGTCATTCTTAAACCCTCTATTCCCTCGAGTAACATTCATAATCCATTTACCAAAGACGCTATAATCTGAAAACGTAAACAAAATAAAAATGCTTTATGGATAGCATCTTGAACGGTGTTGTGTCTGGCATCAGCGTAAACGTCATTGAGCGTTCACAGTTCATTAGGGAGACCGCAAGAAAAGAAATACAAGAGGGAGCCCAGGATCATTTATGGCGTCAGTTTTGAGGTCGCGACAGATAATCACTCAGATTTACGTGTTCAGTTTCTTGAAAATGGATTTGTGGTACAATTCGAATTTGGTGTTAGGAAGAGAGTGAAGGATTTAACGCCGAGTTTGAGGAAAATCTTTGTGTTTGTGGATTAATTCTCCCGCTTCCTCCGTGTTTGCCTTCTCGTATAAGGACTCGATTCTGTTAATGAATATGCACAATCACTCTGCCCCCGTGCATTAACAATCCCCAACTCCGAAAAGCAAAACTCCACTTGAGTATCACTTGCCTCAATGTTTGTTATGTTCATTAAAATATAAACTGTATGAAGTAATTATATTAAAAATATGTTCGGTTTTAGCATTTTTCGCATGTTTCATTATCGGAAATACCAATTTTGGTCTAGCCTGGTGGGTTGACGTGGGTGATTTGCTCCACTTACTCAATCGACCGATGTGTAAACCGCTGGTTCGAAACGCAAGGCCGAGCAATCGATTTTCACTTTCTTTCGTCCAACCCATGTCAGGAATCATACGTTAAAAGGTAGGACCCCGTTAGTCCTCAGCTCGCACATATTTCGACTTTAGAGAGTTGTCGTTCGTAGGGTGGACAGCTGGATAACGGAAAAACAGGTTTCGACAGATTTTTTTTCTACAGATTATTTTCAAAGAGAACCTGATGAAGTGGAAGAGTCCCTTGTATCAATGTTCTTAAAATTCAGGATTTCACTGCGTAAAAGTAATTTGTTTTCGCCGAAAATGTCATCTTGAGGTTCTAGGTTCACTGTTTTTAGGAATGTGTATTGTGTAGTGCACATTGTATTATGTTTACTTATCGAGAAACACATACAAATCAAAACACAACAAGACCTAACATTCAATATACTACACAATACAACACACATTTCTAGAAACAATGAACCCAGAGAAAATCCAACACAAAGGATATTACCTGATGTAACCCAAATACAGGCAAATTTACCTGCAGTACCTGAACTAAGGCGTTCTAACTGCATAAAAGAACAAACAAGAGGAGGAAACGTTCAATTTGAGTGTAGCAAGAACACGATAGCATAGCCAACTATCGAAAGCGCTCGCATAAAATAAATAGAAGTTATAAAGCAACATATTTTTTTGTAACATATGTCAATATTGAAATACTGAAAATGAAGGAAAACTAGTTATATCAATAGATATACACGGTGTTAATTAAGTATGTACCATAAATTTAACAGACGATTCTTTAGGTAATTTCAAGACGGAATTTTCATATAAACATGGGTCCGCAAATCCTTCGTTCTCAAGATACAGGGTGTTGAAATAAAAATTAAAAAAAGTTATTCGTAAATATCTTAAATATCCTTCACCTAATTACGTTGTAATTCGGCAATGGTATTCATAACGTTAAGGAGCTAATTTAGCCCGAAGGTGATTCAAGTCCAGTAGCGTCTCGAGCGGGATTTGAATGAATCTTTTTGACTTAAAAATGTACGCCACTGACTTTTGTGCTATTTTTATCATTTCTTTGGATTGAACAATTAGAAATACGACTTTTTTGTATCTTGAATTTTTTTCGTATCTTGCTTAGTTTAAAAAAAAGTCGACCTAATTGCATATTCCTTGACCTCACAAGGAATAATATGAGGAATTAAATGTTTCTTTTGGAAATTATCATTTTTAAAATTTTTCGTTACTAATTATGTAACAATTACAACAAATATTAAATAACATTAGCATCTAGACTAACGAGTTGCACTAAATTAAGTGTTGGAAATGTCCTCCTTCGGCTTCCATACAACCGTCTAGCCGCCGCATCATTGAATTTCGCACTCTTCTGAAAATACCATAAATAATAATCAAGGGTTGCCTTGGAAAACGATTGCAGCATTTAATAAACAACTTGACAGTTATTGTCAACTTTATAAGCTTTTAATTTATAATTGTTATAAAAAGTGTATTTAGTGGTTATTTTTCGAACCGTTTTTGTCAAACATGGTTCAATTTACAAACAGTGAAATGGCAGATATGCATTTCTGTTATGGAATGGCTCACGGAAACTCGAATTCTGCAAGACACATTTACCATGAAAGATTTCCTCAGCGTATAGTGCCTAATAGAAGAACTTTTGTACGTCTCCCTGCACAACTTTCTGAAACAGTCAGCTTTAAAAGATCGATGGTTGTCATTGGGAGGCCTGCAACGGTACGAACAGTTCAAAGTGAAGAAGCTGTTTCAAATGAGATTGAAGTAAATCCTCATACCAGTACTCGGAAAATAGCTGAAGAACTGAATATTACCCATGTCATAGTGTGGCAGATTTTAAAAGCTCAGCAGCCATATCCCTATCACATGCAACGTGTGCAAGCTCTATTGCCCAGAGAGTTGCCTGTAAGACTAGCTTTTTCTAATTGGCTACGCGGTAAAATAAGAACAAATTCAGGTTTCATTAGTCGAATATTGTTTACAGATGAAGCTTGTTTTTCTCGCAATTCAATTATAAACTTCCACAACAATCACATTTGGGCCGAAAACAATCCACACGCCTTGATAGAAAATAATTTTCAAGAACAGTTTTCTTTTAATATTTGGGTTGAAATTGTCGGTGACCATCTCATTGGGCCTCACTTCCTTCCACCTAAACTTAAAGGAGAAGAATACCGAAGCTTTTTAGAATTTGTTTCACTTGGACTTTTAGAAGAAATTCCAGTCATCGAAAGAATTCGTATGTGTTACATGCACGATGGTGCTCCAACACACTTTAGTGTAGTGGCACGGCAATTTCTGGATGAAAATTACCTTAATCCCTGGATTCGGAGAGCAGACCCACACCCATGGCCACCTCGCTCGCTCGAAATGAATTACTTAGATTATTTTCTCTGGGGACCCCTTAAAGCGTTGGTATAAAAATCTGATATTCAAAGTGAAGAGGATTTACGGAATAAAATCATTAATTCATGTGACATAATAAAAAATACACGAGGTATTTTCAGAAGAGTGCAAACTTCAATGATGCGGCGGCTATACGGTTGTATTGAAGCCGAAGGAGGCCATCTCCAACACTTAATGTAGTTCAATTCGTTAGTCTAGATGTTAATGTTATTTAATATTTGTTGTTATTGTTACATAATTAGTAATGAAAAATTGTAAAAATATTAATTTCCAAGAGAAACATTTAATTCTCTATATTATTCCTTGTGAGGTCCAGGGATATGCAATTAGGTCGACTTTTTTTTCTTAAAAACTAAGCAAGATACGAAAAAATTTTAAGAGACAAAAAAGTTGTATTTCTAATTTCTCAATCCAAAGAAATAGTAGAAATAGTACAAAAGTCAGTGGCGTACATTTTTAACTCAAAAATATTCGTTCAATTCCCGCTCGTGACGCCACTGGCCTTAATAAATTGAATCACGTTCGGGCTAAATCAGCTCCTCAATGTTATAAATACCATTGCCAAATTACAACAGAATTAGATGAAGGATATTAAGGATATTCTGTATCTTGAGAACGAAGGATTTGCGGACCCATGTTTATATGAACATTTCGTCTTAAAATTACCTAAAGAGTCGTCTGTTGAATTTATGGTACATACTTAATTAACACCATTAACACCCTGTGTTAACACGAAGGTTATCGAGTGTCTTGATATTAAAGAAATTATTAATCGGACATAACACTCAACAAAGTGGAAAACCATAGACACGTATTTCAGTCTTTTGGCCCATCATCAGTATGGTGCAGCCAAGTGTAAGGATGGGCAACACTTGGTTACCAAAAAAAAGAAAAACAAATGCACGGAGCCACCAGCAGGAGCCAGCCGCACATTTGTGGTTTCACTTAATAGATCTTGTGTTTACAGGAAAACTACCTCCGTGGTGATTTTGATAGTTTTTCTCCCCCTCAAAATTTGTGCGAGATACAAGTATTACACATCAGGCGCTATTTTTCATCATGCGATATTCTGTTCAAAAATGCACTTTCTTGATCAGAATGCATGGAATTCCGTAATTTTCATAATTTTGCTTCAAGGGGAGTCCAGATCTACATACTCGCATTGCTATCAGATCATTAGACACACTTGAGTGATTTGCTTGAAAATATTAAAAAAATCATGAGCTCACAAGCATTTTCAAATATAGTTCATTCGAGATATATCTTTGGAAATTTTAATGTTTCGATGTTTGGTAGGAACTTACGCAAAAACAAGTGAACGGATTTGGATGAAATTTGGCAAACAGATTATAACCCGATTCAGCACATAACCAGACGTGGACTTCAGAATTGGGACTTCAGAAAGAAATGAAAAATATAGGTGAGTAATAAAAAAATGATGTGCTGAAATATGTCATAAAAATATCTGCAGTTCTGCGTTAAACTGAATAAGTGTTTGTAATAACAGAATAACAGAATATATATTGCACATATTTTAGGGAAATGTACTTCCATAAACGACTTTGTATGATTTACTGTTCTTTTCAGACCGAATTCTGATGCCCTCACAGACAAAAGTAGCAGTTAGTTCCCTCATATTTTGTATTACCAGTAGAAAACAATTTTTCTTTCAAAATATCTCACAATGCAGATCCAATTTCAAAAACGTCAATAGTTTTTATCGATTTCCAAGAATTCTTTCACATCACAAAAAGTTCTAATGAAATGTAGAATGCCACACATTCCGGGAAAATCATTTGAATAACTCGTTCAATGGATTCGAACTGAAAAAATGTTAAGTACTAATAATGAGTCGAACGATAGAACAGAAGGAATTCGAAGTACGTTCCAGGCATTATTAAATAACGACAGAGAATGCCCGTTTTATTCTAAAATTCAGTTGACGAAGGCGATATTACTCATCGATCTGTTTCAACTCTGTAATATTGCGACAAGTAAAACTATTTGAAAAGTTTCAATTGCAACACCGAATTCTGAATAAGATTTCACAAAAATCACAAAACATACAGAATATTTTTTATAGCTACTCAATATCTGAGGAGGTTATTTCCACTCACATGAACTTTCAATAATAATGATATATCGTCCTCATTACTTTTCTGTACATAAAATAGGCGAAGTTTAACCTAAGTTGTTCAGTAGAACAGTTATGTATTAAACAAGCATTACTATTAAAATACAAAAAAGGTACATGAAGCAGTGATGATTTATAATGCAGCAACTATCAAATAATTTATAAATAACGGGTTTATTTTATAATTTATTGTGACTGTTAAAGAGAATTTATTTCCAGATGACGTTTAAACTGATATTCAAATAAATGGAGCCAATTGATGGAGAATGAATTGTGCAAATTTCTTAACTATTCTCAAAATGTTGGTGGTTGTATCACAAAAATAATTGCCAATAAATAATACAATCAAATCAATATCTTGGGGGGTATCGCAAGTGGAAATTATCGGGAGACAAAATAAATTCAACGGGCTTGACAAACTGATGCAAGAAGATTGCAATTGCGTTGACTTCATATTACGTAGCAAATAATCCAATTTATTCATTCAGTTAACATTCAATTAAATATTCAGTTAAATTCAGTTAAATAATTAGATTACATGATTAACTATTTTATGTGCTATTTTGGATTCATTAAAAAGTCGAGAATTACACCTAAGCATAGAATATGCTTGCATTGTGCCTATTCCCCCAATTTGAATGAATCCTTATGACTATAGAAAACAAAACAAAAAGTTTTCATATTATATGTTATATAATATATTGGAGAGAGAAGGTAAATGCAATGGACCAAAGAAAGGAGTGAGAGCGGGAGGGGATTCAAAAGATATTGTTGAATATTGTTGGAATATTTGGGAAGAGTATTGATATTTTTCAGAGGTGCAGGGAGCATATTGTAGAGTTTTGGACTAAAAAAGAAAACAAATCTCTGAGTGTGAGTCTTGTGAAACAATAATAGTTGTATTTTATCAGTTAATCTACTTACTTTGGATTAACGTTGATCATATTTTTCATTGTTTGAATAAATCCATATCAGACTTTGGAAAGTATATAAGGATCTGATGTTTAGTAATTTGGTATCACTATATAGAGACTCACTTGCTTACAATCTATGTTTCTTGAATATTATTTTTATTAAAGTGCTTTGCACTGTTTGCATGCAAGTCATTGTACTATTAAATGTTCCACCCTAAGCTATTATACAATAATGTATTACCGACTCAGCGAAAGATGTATAACACATTCTCAAATTCTTCCTATCTAGAATATCTCGTAAGTTATAGAAGGTGTAAATAAGCTTTCTCAGTCTTTTTGTGACGTGACTTATGTGTTCATCCCACCTGAAATGCTGGTCCAGCATAACACCCAAGTATTTGATAATTGAAGTCTTTTCTATTATATCACATGCACATGGTTGATGTGAGTCGCATCTCAAACTTTTTATTTTCATTTGCTCTATGTGGCTGATCAGTGTTTTGCAGAGAAAATATCATAAATTTTGTCTTATTAACATTCAAAGTCAGTAGATTATAATCAAGCCATGTTTTAATCTTTTGAAGCCCGTCTTCAGCAAGTTTATAGACATTTTCCTATGATTCTCCTGTGTATACAATAGCTGTGTCATCAGCATAGCAGATGAGGTGACCACAGAACTCGGTTATTTCTGTGATACTGTTTATGTAAGTTAGAAAGAGAACTGGTCCAAGAACAGTTCCCTGAGGAACGCCAATAGTGACTTCTTGTGGGGTACTCAACTGTTCATCAATTTTAACTCTTTGTAATCTATTTGCTAAATAATTCTGCAATACATATAGTGCCTTATCTCGCACTCCATATGTATATAATTTTTCCATTAGTAGACTATGGGATACGGTGTCAAATGCTTTGGTCAAATCCAGGAATATGGTTGAACATTTCCTCGACTTGTCCAATGCATCGACAGCCTTCTCAACAAGGGCCATAATAGCATTTTCAGTGCATAATTTATTCAGAAAGCCGTACTGATGTTTAGTTATAACGGAATGTTTATCAAAGTATGATAATCTTTTTTTAATGCAGTGTTCAAAAATCTTTGCAAAATTGTTAATGACAGAGGTGGGCCTGTAATTGTTTAATTGCTTTTTTTACCAGTTTTATAGACTGGTGTTACGACTGATTCTTTCCATTGTCGAAGCACGGCTCCTGTTTGAAACGATAAATTTATAATATGTACCAAGGGTCCTATGATCTGTGTGTGAGTATGTTTTATCATTTAAGCAGTTATTCCATCAGGTCCTGGAGAGCAGTTATTTTTGAGATTTGCAATCAAGATAATTACTTCATTTTCATTCGTAGGTTCCAAGTACATAGTAGAATTTATAAATGTGTTTTTTAGAAAACCGTTTAGCAAATCTACTGTAGGGATTGTTTTTAACATGTCCTGCCCAATGTTTATGAAATATTCATTAAACAATTTTATTTTCTCAACATTTTCACTTATTTTTTCACCATTTGATTCTATAATTGTTATGTTTTATTAAAGGTTACTTTTTTTTGTTTTGTTTTGTTGTTAGATAGATATGTATCTACTATTCTGAAATCAAAATTAGTTTCCGTGAGAGATTTTTTAAAGTTCAGCAGTAAAAGAATGACAAAAATGCAGATAAATGACTTCTGCTACCAACGCGAAGCTGGGTCGAGTCGCTGTTACCCACAATTTTGTATTAAGATGGAGATGTAGAAAGTCAAAAAATGTCTTTACCAAAAATCAGCTTCTCCTAAAAATATAACTTTTTCAATTCAAACAAGATACTTTCTTCTGGGATTTAATTATATAAGCGAATGAATGGCAAGCATTACGTACTGTTACCAATGATATGAGTAGATTCAACTCATTTCGTGTCTCAAAGTCGTAATTTTATGAAAAAATTCAAGTATTTTTTATAGTGTAATCCACATTTGGTACTGAAGAGCTGATACGGCAAGTAACTTATTGCAAAACATCGGATTTCTACCAGTAAGGAAGGCGGTGTTCCTTTTTTTTTATTTGAAAAAAAAAAGTTGCATCAACCTCTTGGGTTATTAGCAACAAAGCAATAAAAATTCATCAAATTGATACTATCACAACATTGAGGCTGGAAACTGTGTGAAAAATATTATATCCTATGTGGAATGTCTATGTCTGGTAAGAATCCTATGAGATTCTCAAAGTTGCATTGCTCTTCAAAAACTGTCTTCAATTCTGAACTGATGCTGAACTTTTGTCGTTGTATCACAAAAATGGGGCATTTTAGTATGATGTGTTTGACTGACATTGTTACCAAATAGATAGGACAAATCTTTTCTACCTCCCCCTTCAGCAAATGTTCATGTGTATATCGAGTATGACACATGCATGTGAAATTGCACTCTTTCATTCACTATATTCTGTAGGAATCCTGCGAATGATATCTAATTCAATTCCATAACGAATATTTGGAATACAAACGTAGAGAAAGAGAAAAGTGTTCTTTTCCAGATTGTGTCGAAAATTTACTTCTTTGCATGATCTACACATCTTTGTATTGAGTTACTTTTTTTGAAATTGATAACTTCCTTCATTTCTCTGACAGGAATTAAATTTTCCTAACAATATAACCCTTTCAAAATAAATGATTGATTTTCATGATTTTTAATAGTAAGTTATGTTCCAGTTCTTGTACGCACAAACAATAATGCCACACTCCATTCAATATTTCATACCAGTCAATGTAGAGTTTGTAAGTTAGTTAGTTTCAAGAAAACTGAAAGTAATTTCAATATAATTTGAGACATTTTGCTGTCTGTACTATATGATTGGTGTTCCAAAACTTCATGGTTATAGCTTCAATTCTAGTAACACTGAATTATCTAAGATATTCCCGGATTCTCTTCTCTTCACAATTATTAACAAGCTTTCACTCAGTGTCCATCACGACAAGGCAAACCGAAAAGCAATCTTGTTGAATTGCACAACAGGCGCGTGAGGATTTGTTGAACAATTACAAGACGACAGAAAGAAAATCAAGTCGTTGGCGTAAGCTAATAATCATGACTACATAAACCACCACCTCGATAATTGCTTCGGTATACTGACATGGAACAAACCATAATCGGACTTGTCACATATTACATTTTGTGACGGTCAGTCCAATAAGACCTGTCTACCTGAGATTTAATAGAATTTAGTCAGGGTGCAGCTCATGAAATAAAGGCTGATACAAGATATGTGGTAACAAACTCAAATCATGATCCAACAAATAAACTGTTCAAAGGGTTACTTAAATCGAGTTCAACTCCCGTATTAGCGACGGCAGGAAGTGAGACATAATATTCGCACATGGCAAGACCGAATTGACATGTCTATCGGAGAATAGAAAGGTAGGTCCGAAGTGAGTGGATCCACTTGACCCTCTACTACATTCCATGAAGCTTTATTGTGGCTCATACCAAGTGAATTCGATCAGATGAATCCAGTTTTTCGAAGCTACTCCATTTCGTAGAGTTCAACTCAGTTGAAAATAGTGGAACTCTGCTGAACGCTGAAGCCTGATTCGGATCTTAGCAGAACAAGTACACAGTATGTGCTCTGCTAATTTTTCTGTGGAAAATAACCCCTCCAAGGCTTATATTTTGCTCAATTTCTTGAAGACCTGATTGGCGGTCAGTCTGCGATTACCCTCGTCAAATAAGCGAAACAAATGTATCTTGGAAAGTAGGTCCCCTGTGATGAATTGCAGGAGAAGCCCTCTCTTGGCTGCAATATACTAACTGCTCCCACCAGAAAGGGTTGCTCTCTAGTAGCCATTTAGGCTACAGATCACCTGAAGTGGCTTTAAAATTGTATCTGTGAATTCGAAAAATTCCAATGTATAAGATTCCTACTTCGATACATACAGCAAACTTCCCTCATGAGGGCATGTATAGGTCTGACGATACATTAAGATTCAGCCACTGACTTGCTCCAGGATACTTCGTTTCCTCTCTTGATGCTAATTCTGCTACTGCTACTGGTCTTGAGGAGTCAATAAGTTATCTCACGGCGCTGCACCACCTAGCCTAGGTTTGTTAACAGGTTCAAGAGTTGGACAACTGAGTCCTTGCTCTTGAACCGTTATTACAGGAAAGTTGATATCGTTCAGTCGACATCCATCTCCTCTCTAGAATGGCAGAACTCCACATTGTCGACTGTCAGGGGCAGAGCCACACGTAAATATCAGATGCGTCTATTATCCTCTACAGGTAGCAGAGTGGAGCTTCTCATCATCTTCAGGTAACTGTAGAAATGAAGTATCTTGTTCGTATATATGTTGATTTTGATTGATGTCTTCCTTACAGCACGTTGTTTCACCTGCTTCATTAATGTGAGCAATACACAATTCAAATGAAAATGTAATAACGTGGATGCTGCTTCGGCAACCTACTTATTGAATGATGAATTGCTACTATTCATGAAATTCGATAAAAACTAACTCCATATTACGATTTTGAATCAATTTTATAAA
The DNA here is from genome assembly GCF_000500325.1 of Leptinotarsa decemlineata. NCBI lineage: Eukaryota > Metazoa > Arthropoda > Insecta > Coleoptera > Chrysomelidae > Leptinotarsa > Leptinotarsa decemlineata. The sequence continues at coordinate 38,073 of NW_019289868.1, forward strand.
ACTTGTATTCTGTGAATACGTTATATTATATATTCCATATTCAAACTCCAGTATCAGGTAACTGAAATACACTCACAGACAAAAATTATTGCATATTTTATTTCAGGCCTATATTTCATGATTATTTCTATTCGTCTGAATCTCTATGCAGTTTTCATTACTAAATGGAATGACGACATAATGAAAGTTCCTTGAGGCAACATGATAAGAGTTCAGTACTTAGTGTTTTCTCATCTAGCTCTAACGATAGCCTGCATCATCCTCGGCATACTCCGCCTAAAGATTTTCATGGTTTCTTGTGGAATTCGATTCAATTCTTCATGTGCAGCAATTCTTAATCCTGCAATTGTCATAACCAATGAAGCCGCCGTAAGGCAAAACATGCTCTTCAAGGATGTTGCGTATGTACAGTCAGCATTTATTCTCAAATTCACCTCGGTGCGACTGTATCAACTAATGCCACCCCACAACATAATGGACTGTAACTATCGTTACAGTCCGTAATAAAAATCAAGATTTCAGGAATTGCAAGAAAAAATTAACTAAACAAGTCATACATCCACATCCATGGATAGAGTTACTTATTTTCAAATTGATTTCTTCCTTTATACATGGATGTGTAGATAGAGTTACTCATCTTCAAATTGATTACTTCTTTTCTTAGGAAGATTCTCACATTTTTTTTGTATCAAGATGGAGTAGTGGAAAGCCAAAAACTTTCTTTCCAAAAAAAAGTCATACTTATATTGTGTCACCTTTTTTTCATTTAATCTCTCTAATAATATTTCATGCTGTGGACAGTTTCATACATACTTCAATATATCCAAGCTCTGATATAAATACTTTCCTCATTATCCAGAAGACAAGAATATTTGGAAATAGCTACTATGACGGTCTGTGTATAGCCGATTCAGCGTTTGCTCCGTAAAGCCACGTATCGACTTTACGAGGCAGACTCGCGCGGCGGCCCCGCGGGGCATACTTCGCGAGGCTGAATCAACGAGTGATTTTGAACGGAAAAGATGCAAACACGCGAGGAAGAGCGAGCTAGAGCGAGCCGTCAGTCAGTGCGAGGCACCACCATGACACCGGTTTTTTCAGAAACAGTCGTTGCGACATTTTCTTTCATTGTGATACATCGAATTTAAGAAGATACGACGAAACGACGAAGAAATCCGCGTTGGTGGCTGAAAGAGTTCTTCAAAAAACGACTACAGTATAGGAATAGGCAATTGCAAGATATGGAATTTGAAGCAGTTGCAGATACCGTCAAAAATTTTTGGCGTATGACTTTGGCTGACTTCGAATACTAGATACACATTTGGGACAATCGATTACTGTTAAGGAAAGATTAGCCCTCACATTGAGATTTCTGGCTGCAGGAAATTCCTTAACATGTTTACAATATCTTTTCCGAGTGTCAAAGCAATCTATATCGACTACTGTGTGTGTCTTGCAGAATATGTAAAGATAAGTGTGAACAAATAGAATAATAATGAAGTTACGTTATTACTTATTTCATTGTATAAGTCGCAAAAGATCACCAATAGCAGGGTTTGCTTCAAATCGGCTTTCATTTTCTTCTGATATGATTATGTTGGGTAGTCGTTCAACCATTGAAGCTTCAACTGAGGCAGGTGAACATAGTATCGTTGAAACTGTTGAATTTGTAGAAGATTCCACACAGGAGTTTGTATATTCTGGGGGTACGTGCTGTAGGAGATAGTATTCATGATTAGGTAAGGGCAGCCTTCCCATATCAGCATCAGAAAGTATGTTATTCAGCCTGTTTCACATTGAAGGATTCGTGAATCATATTTCCTCAATTCAAGTCGGGATGTTGTCAACCGTTTCAGTTGTATTTTCATCATTATTTTCTTCTACTTCAGATTGCTGCTGCCTAGGCATTCCTACTTCTGCATATAAAAATAAAATCGTTTCAAATAAAATTGTTTCACCTATGAATAGATAAATTGTAAGTGGTCAAGTTTCAATTCTTTCATTGAACTTCACAATTGCAGATGCTATCTACTGAAGAAGAGTTGCTGACTATTGCAGAAGACTTTGAAGAGAGCTGAAATTCTCCACAAGCTATCGGAACAATGGATGGGTATCACATTATGTTCAAGCACCATTTACAAAATTTTTTGCTTTAGTTAATGCAGAATACAACTTCATGTACATCGATGTAGGCTGTCAAAGACGCATATTCGATAATCAAAAATATAACTTTGAACAGAAAATTGGAAACTAACACCACCACTACCGTGTGCTTTGCAACCTCCATATTTAATCGACGTGCCATATGGAATATTAGCAGACGAAGTATTTTCAATGAACCACTACACTATGAAACCTTCCGAAGGCAATCCAGAAAAGAGCTCAGTTGAGCGAATCTTCAATTACCGTTTATTTAGAACTCGCAGAGTTGTAGAGAAAGCGTTCGGGATATTGAGTAGTAGGTTTCGTGAGTTGAGGAAAACAATTTTGTTGGAACCAGAAAAAGCATCAAAAGTTGTATTAGCAACCATATATTTGCACAACTATTTACTCAAACATTCCACTTCATGGCAACTATATACAGTACCTGGGACATTGGATACTGACAAGGACGGACAATTTGTAGCGGCTACATGAAGAAATGATGAAGAGCGAACAGCGTTATTGCCCATACGAGCTATTTCTCATAGAACAGCAGACTATGTTAAAAATATACGTCTTCATTTGACTACGCATTTCAGCACAGATGGCGGTATACCCTGGCAAAAAATCAATAAATCAAAGTAAACTTACTGAATTTAATATACCCACATCGGTATCCACAGTATGCGTAGGTTTGTTCCAATCCGATGAAAACCTGAAAATTTTGGAGGCGAACCATGACGATTCGTAAACACTGTCCTTTTCTGAAAATACCACAAATATTGACGTTTTTTCGTTGTGTAGCATATATCTTTATTTGAAATCAAATAGAGAAGATAAAATGAAACGTTAAAATGCAGTATATTTATACGTAGTTCAAAAACATACCTTAACCTGACTTTGTTTTTGTCTTGATTTCTCTCTTCTGTAAGTGCCCATCAATGAATTCATTTCAGTTTTTAGGTTATCTATAGGAATATCCACCATTAAACTTATTTCTATCCAGTCATCTTCTTCGAGTGTTTTATTGTGGTAATGTTTCTGTTTTGAATCCCACAGCAAATGATGTTCTTTGTATAAATCAATCGATACGCGGCTCAATAGGTTTGTTGTAGGTTCAAGGCGCAACATAGTTTATTTCTCAGATACTGTTCATCGATTGTCAGCATTGCAAGGTTATGTATGATGTGACGTATATATGCTGATGTGAGGTCAATGTCATATATGTAGTTGATAAATTTCAATATTATTTTTTTCGTGCATGTCCTTCATTATGTTATATCCATCATATCTTCTGAGTTTTTTTCGAACCGCTAATATTATAAACGATATTTTACTTTTTTACGATCCCGGAAATTGGAGCTCATCGCCCCAAAACTGACATAATACGGAACCGTCATTCTGATACTGTCTATCATTTTCAAAGCAAAAATCAGACGTTTTCCTAACGTATTCACAAAAAAAATGTTCACCAGGTATTAACTTTCTTAAAAGATAGTCTCAAGACCCAGTAAACATCCCACAAAGTTCCAAGTACCTGTACTATTCAAAGAGTATTCTTTTTTCGTTTCGACTCGTTTTTTATCGTGGACCCCCTCTGAAGACATTAAACAATAACCACTTCGGAGTTTCATCCATCATACGAACCGACCTTGACTCTACAGATGTGAGATTAGGTGCGATTCCCTGCTGGGCTCACAAAACTGAGTGCTGAGCCACATAAAAGTGACATTTAATTTGTTTTGATATGGAGCTACTCAATTCGAGCGTTTCTGTTTGCGTGCCGCAACATTTTCTAGGTGGGGTGGTCATTTATCAATGATTAAAATGTGTTAAGGGTGTTGACAAGGTTTTTAGCGAACAATTCGATTACATCCACTATTTTGAACCCGGTTCAGGTTTTTATTCATAGATATGCACAGGCACTGCTGAAAAACCATGAAAGCAGTGCCTGTGCGAAAACCACAATTCATGTAAGGTCTGATTCAGTGTAAATTATGTCCATCTAAACGACTTTCCACATACTATACCGAAAAAAATTGATCTTTACAAACTATATATTTGAAATTTCATATGTTCTGCTATAACAGTAGGTTTTTTGTAGTGAATAACATATTAGAATCTGATTATCCACTCTAACCTTCATATTCTCCACGTAATCACCACTGAGGACTACCTAGTCATGTTCATACTCAAAAATGATTACCTAAAGCATCTTTTTTTTTAATTTACATTACCAGTGATGGTAATCTAAATAAATCCAGTTGGTCATTCAGTAAAATGTTTGAATTTTTAAGTTTAACAACTTCCATTGCTTCCATATGATTTAACGGAAACATACCAATAAGTCATCAACATATCTATGTCAATACAAGAAATAATTTATGAAAGGCTGCGTAAGAATAGACTCCTCTAGTGAAGTCGTTTTGGTATGTTTCGCAGGTACTAAGAGACAATTAGATATTTTCAAAGAGATATGAACAAAATTCTTTATTACATTAAATTCACTATTGGGGTAGGAACATACAATTCAAACTCAATCAATTTCTCGGACTTGACAATTTGTACAATGAACAACAAACATAATTTTTCAATTTATCACAAACCTTCCTATATGGATACTACTATTCATTGTGATTCTATCCATCCGTATCAACACAAAATAGCATCTTATAATAGCATAATTCACAGACTAGTCAATGTTCCTCTTTCAATAGATATTTTTGATAGAAAAGAAATCAATGTCATTGAGTAAATTTCAGTAAACAACGGATATGAAGCTGAGTTGATAGAAAAAATACTTTCCCAAAAAGTCTACGCAAAAGCGGTTCGGAAAGTTTTTCCTATTGATAACTTAGATAATCAAAATCAAACAGAAAAAGGGACTTAATTTTGGAATAAACAAGATATTGATATTGCATATAGAACAGGTAATACGTTGGAAAAGTTAGTTGAAAATAATGAAGACAAAACGACCCAGTTCGACAAATCAGGGGTACATAAATTATATTGTGGAACTTGTCCTGAAGTATATATTGGTCCAATCGGCAGAACAGCCTGCAATCGCATTCAGGAACATCATATATGAGCTATATAAATAGGAAAACAAGTTCAACATATTCAAATCATATTTCGGGAAAAAATCATACCACAACGAAGATTTCGAAATATTACACATGAAAGCGATGGAAATTATTAAATTTAATCACTGTTCTGAATGTTATCCTAGTCTTCATAGACGTGTCATTACTAATAATGTAAATATGATATGGATATAACATACTCTAGGCTAAGTAATCATAATGGAGGATGTGCCTGAGGTATATAGAAGTCGAGTAGATGCTGTAGGTAACTTTGATTGACTATGTACCTGACTAGGTAGTTCTTACTGGTGATTACGTGAGGTATATATAAGTAAAGGTGAAGAATTGGTTTTAAGTATGTTATTTGCTACAAAGGAGCTACTGTGATAGTGAAACATGTCGTGAAATTTCAAAAATTAAGTTTATGAAGTTCAAATCGTTTCTGGTGTACTTTGTGAAGTTACTATGGATCTTCATCAAGTAATGGCCGGATCAATCAGAAATAAAATTAAACTCTTGGAAAATTGTAATTTTGAAAGTTTGAGTTGAGTTACGCAGGCTGCGGCTGATAAAGTTTGAGTAGCTAATCAAGAGAATGGTTTTCTCAATAGGAACTAGCAGCACTGAGGTGTGTAGCTTTAATTCTATTCAGTGCCTAAAGTTTTTGAAAAGCTATTGTTATAAAAATATATCAAGTCAGCTATCATAAAATATGTATATTATGTTTTTCCGTTAGCCAGCTGTCATCCACTTACGAACGACAACTCTCAAAAGTCGAAACTTGTGCGAGCTAAGGACTAACGAAGTCTTACCTTTCAACGTGTGATTCCTAAGCAAATCAATATTGTGGATTCCTGGCATTTTTCAGTAGATCATTGATGTGTGATGGAGAAATGGTTTGAGACCTGCATTAACATTGAGCTAGTCGAAAAAAAAAACTGTCATAACCTAAAAAACCGAACTTCGTCAACTATTTTTCTTTTCAAATTCTTTCTTGATTATTCGAATGTTTCAATAGTTATTCTTTTTATAGAGAATGAGAAAAATCACCTATCATGGAGATCTATCCGTTCTTCAGTCATGAATGGTGTAACAAACACGATTTGCCGACATTGTATCATGTAGGTATTCGATACAATATCATGGAAGAAGTTGAAATATATAAAAAATAAAACAGAATGTATATAATAGTTACCTGGACCTTGTTAAAATGAAAAATAACCAGATTTTTCTGCAACACTGGAACAAAATCAGGTAAATATTCGTTTTGAAGGTAACCGGCGACTTTGAAAAAAAATTTGGGTGTACTTACGTGTTTTAATGCGTAGATCACAAATCCGAAAGAAGAAAGCGGCACTCTCCCTCATTTTTTTTCACAAGATAAACTATTTAAAAACAAGCATTTTTCCACTAGGTGGATAAATGGACACTTTTCACTTCAACGATCAACATTTTTTCAATAAAAATGTTAAAAAATGTACGGAGCTGGGTTTTGGCTCTGTATTTACGTTTTTGAGGTTAATGGCATAGTTGGTACGACTGATGCAAACAGTCGTTTTCAAATTAAGTTTTCCATAAGAAAAATGTTGATTGTTGAATTGAAAAGTGTCAAGGAAGGAGGAATAAGCTGTAAAGGTGACCTAGCGAATAAATGCTTGTGTTTTGAAATAGTTTATCTTGTAAAAAAGAAGGCTGAAAAGTTGGCCTTTTCTGAATTTCGAAGGGCCGTACCTGTGTAAATAAGGGAGAGCGCCACAAATTGTAATCTACGCATCAAAATACGTAATTACACTACATTTTTTTTAAATCGCAGGGTGCCCTCACTTTGATCTGTATAGTAAAATAAAACCTGAATAAAAGCAAGAACTGAACAGAGTTAGCTCCCGCAGAAACTAATCACAATATTTTCAGTATTCATTTCACACAGACACGCCAAAAACGTTTCTTTCACCACTCATTTCCCCTAAATGCATCTCAAATACGCCCATTCTGTCCAAACGTGTAACAATTTCAACTGAAGTTGGTAAATTAATCGTTCCAACACATTCCGAATACGATATCAGTTCCAAGTTTTTATCTTGTTTCGAGATAGGTGTCAATAAAAACGTTAAAAAGATCGCCGGGCAGTTCCAAAAAGGAGTACAAGAGACGTAAAAGGAACAATTTATATGTAATGGTCACTTTGGCGAGTAGTCGTGCGGTGCATTTTTATTAGTACTGTTTGCTTTTGTCCTTTCTCACTCCGTCGAATTGGAATTTATTTAAATTTTTTTCACACCAGTTTAATATATTCGTTGAGAAAGAGTTTCTTTAACGTATCCATCAAGTTAATCAGCATTTAAAACAAAACAATGAGTACCCAATTAACCACATGATGCTATAACTTAACATTATTCAGATGAAAAACATATATATGGCTATAATCTCCAGTATACTCAACTTAGAATACCTGACGACCTGTCAGGTATTCAAATTTGGAAAATTGGTTAGGTGTGGTGAGAGTAATCAACAAACGGAATTTTATTTGTAGGAAATATTACTGCAAATCGTTATTTTTAACACATTGACACTTGTTCCGATCACCAAGTGATCATATTCAAGAGGAATATTGAACTGGAAGAACTTTTGCAAGGCAAACCCTATTTACACTATACAGGTACACCATACAGGTCTACCACACATACAGGTATACCACACATACAGGTATACCACACCTTTCGTGTCTTGAAAAATTGATTTTTTCATCTGTCCAAAATATTTTGCATCGCAGTCCTTACATTCAATTTCGTAAATTCCAGACTTTTCCGAATTCTCGACTTTCTCTTTTCGACTTCCCAAAAGGCTCTGTAGTATATGACATACATTAAAAACCACCTTCGTACCCAGTTCCTTGAAAATATTTCCAAAGTTCTTCGTGTATTGGTGGTATGGAACTGAAATATATTTATCTTGGGTTTTGTCCTTTCTGAAACTCGAGATTTCGTTATTCGTAACCTCAACTTCTTCTTCCTTATTATGTCATCTACAATACCCCTTTCTTGTGTTGTACGTTTTTTTTTTGTGAACCTCTCATGGGTTAGAGAGAAAGTCAAAAGACGATGCACTGAAAAATTCAACCCAGCACGTTCGTGCTGTCCACAGTGATGTGAACTGTCAGGAATATACCTGTACGTGCTTGTTTTTTTTTCTAAATATATCGTAGTCTAACCCTCCATATTGGTTCCTCATTAACAAAACGTCAAGAAATGGTAGTTGTCCTTTATTTTCTAACTCATACGTGAATTTTATTGATGGACATCTATTACTTAAAAAGGAAACAAAGTCCCCAATATTAGATTTTTTGGTATGGAATACCGCAATGTATTGTAAAATTAATAGATAAGGCAAATTGTAAAATTAATTTAAGACACCAAAGGTGTGGTATACCTGTATGTGTGGTACACCTGTACCTGTATAGTATAAATAGGGTTAGCTTTGCAAAAGTTTTTCCAGTTCAATCTTCCTCTTGAAGATGATCACTGGGTGATCGAAACACGTGTCGAGGTATTAAAAATAAGGATTACACCAAAGGTTCCAAACAGTGTATCACAAGAACTTAATGACGGCCAGGTCAACGGAACTGAACGGTGTATCACGAGTTTATTTGTAGGAATAGAAAAAAAAACGATTATCGGGCCGATAGCACGTGGTAGAATGGAACCTATAGTACCAGATGTTTCGTCTGCTACTGCTACTGCTACAAGTACTATTGACCATGGCCCACAAGTTCGGGGAAATTTTTCTTTCTTCTCCGGTCGAGAAAACTTTTATACCACATCTCATAGTAATTTGTCGGTGTCAAAGGTATTCAAAGTGCGTTTCACCAAGCAAGTTGGCGTCTAATTCCTAACTCTATAACTGGTCTCTATTTGAATCTGAGAAACTACACTTGCAACTTTCACAGGAACATCAATGATTTTGGCTATTAATTCTCGAAATATTTTCTCATGAACGTTCTCGCTGATTTTAGGAGAGCGATTTTTATGAATACAAACAATGGACTGTTTGAAAGGGGATCTTTGCCACCATTTATAGTTCTCATGACTCACTTTGCATTTCCAGGCTCTCGAAAGTATCACATTTAATGAGTGGGTATACTTGGAGACTGGTTGTTAATCAAATTATCTGAGAGAACAATTCATTCTGGCCAGTCTCAACTTACCTACCCTGTATGTTAATGTACTGACACCAATCGAAAAACAACTACTCCCTTGGATAACACTACGAAGGGCGTTGAATGGTTTCCGACAGGTGTCAGTGCAGGATTCTTCAGTGATAAAGTGCCTGTCATCGTACTTAAAAAGTGCGTAAATGAAGTCGCACCAGTATTTTGCAGACTTTCCAACCTGTCTTACAAGATAGGGGGTTTTCCTACTTGCTGGAAGATTTTTCTATTCCCAAAAAGGGATAGAAAAATGTTTCAACAAAGCGACTATACCAGTCGCTTTGCTATCAGTGATATCAAAAATCATGAACAATGTCGTTTACCACCGTATCCTCAAATATTTGGAAGGCTTCAACATTTTGAGCGATCATCAATATGGCTTTCAGAAAAAAAAAATCAATAGGCGACCTTCTATCGTTTGCCTCCCATATTTGGAATAACACAATTGAGAAACATGGACAATCAAGAGCTCTTGTGCTTGATATTTCTAAGGCCTTTGACCGTGTGTCGCATGAGGGTTTGCTGGCCAAACTTCGATGCTATGGATTGTCAGATCATTTTTGTGTATTACTCTTCAGCTTCCTGAAAGAACATTTCCAGCAAGTGGCCGTCGATGGATACCTTTCGAAAACTTTCACCATCAACGCTGATGTTCCCCAGGAATTCATATTGTCTCCAACCCTCTTTTTATTGTATATCAACGACTTATTGGAAAAAACTAAGAATCCAATATACTGCTCTGCTGACAAAAGCACACTTGTCATCCAGATCTATATCTAGAAGTGACTTGGAATTGGGGTGAAAATAATCGGGTTCAATTCAATGCCACATAAACCCAGGCATCGGTTTTTTCCAAGAAAATAAATATCTCTGAACGGGATATGATAATGTTAGGTCAGATAATTCCGTTTTCTGCTTCAATAAGTTTGTCGGGGGTTAAAATGGCGACCAGTTTGTCTTTGGAATTGCAAAGGCTCCTTCTCAAAAGTTTGGAATACTGTTCCGAACTCGTAAACTGTACACACCTCAGCAACTTCCGATGCTTCATAAAGTTCAGATCAGACCTTCTTTGGAGTACCTATTGCCCTTATGTATGGAGCTCTTCCCCCAAAAAAGAGCCATCTGTCTGATTGGAGACGCCAACATCACGTACAACCTTGATAGCTTGGAACATCGAAGAAATGTTGGAGATTTGTCTCTCTTCTATAAATACTTTCACGGGAGGTGTTCAAGTGACTTGGCACATTTGATTCCACCAAGAGCGGTACATATCAGAAATACGCGACGAACTGTGGCTGCTCATCGTTTTGAGATTCAACTCCGTATACCTCGAACTTGACTGTTTAGGAACTCTTCCAATTGGAGAACGGCGTTCATGTGGAATAAACTTCCTGAGAACGTTTTTCCAAATGGATTTGATCTCCAGCGATTCAAATTCAATGTGAATCACAGACATCGCTCTGAGAGCGCCTTGAGGCGTTTTCTATAGTGCTTGTGTTTTGTCCTTGAAAAAAAATGGTCGTTGTCAATGTTCAAACTTTGGAATTCTCTATTGGAAGACCCTATATTAGATCATCTATTCTGTCAACAAAATCAACGAGGATTAAGTATTAACAAGGTCTTACTTTCAACGTGTGATCCCTAACACGGTATTCCTTTCAAAACTGACAAATATATCGAAAACAAAACAAAATTACAAACTAGTGATCTCTAGTAATGCTGCATCTCAAACCTCTACTTTCAGTTAAAAGAAAATATGTAATTTTTTCATTATATTAGAAAGCAATTGAATTGTTCGTAAATACCTCCATGAACAAACAGTAAACGGGAAAATGATATCCGCTTTTGTATATCGGCATGAAATCCGACTACATTCATTTTTCTATTTCCATTTAAACTCGTACAACCAAATTCCATTCGTTGTCATAATTATTGACTTTTTGATCTCAACAAGTGATTATTTCAAATTTGAATGCAGGTATTCGACAGATCCCCAACAGAATCGGTTTTGTGGTGTCCCGTTGTGACATGCTTTGTAAACTTCGACCACATAAATTAGTTATCGGAGACTGGTCAAATCAGTGTATATTATTGATGTGGATTGAATGAATCTTCAGATTTCAACACTTGATAACCTGTTGTTGAATATTTTGTATACTCGGCATGCTTGGCGGTATCTCAAGTCTGCAGGCTATTTTCTCTTTAATTGAATTTGTTACGATTCATTTAATATGGAGGTGTTGATCATACGAGTGATTAATTTCAATTTTTTTTTCAAGGATTTCCATAAAAAGATATAATATCTACTCTGAAAATTTGAAACAGTCTATGAAGAATTTTGCGAAACAGTTCCTATTTCAAAACGGTAAAACTAGTTCTGAGAGATCTATATAGGTTTTCAGACCCTAATCCCTGATTTGATATTCTGTGCTCAACAATCTCCACTTCAATCATCTAACTTTATTGTTTTTCTTCATATTACATCACCCATCATAATCAAGAGTTGAAACTCGAAACCTAATAACTTTTTCAGGCTCTCGTGAACTCGTAAGTAAAAAGGGCAGTAATTTTCATTCTATAATAATCTGATCTGCAGAGGGGTGCAGATCAGATTATTGTAGAAGGCAACTCGTCTGCTTGATTATAATGAAACCATCTGAAAGATCCACTAATATTGTAGAAAACCAGTTTCAATACATTGACGATAATTGTTTTGCTATTTTGAATTAACTGGATGCAGTTACCAAGTGGACGTCATACCAATTACACATCTTCTTTTCGTTGTAACTTTGAGCTCTTCTTCCAAATCCATCCTCTTTTCCATTCGATAGTAATGGAAAGTTATAGGCATTCACTTTTCATTCTCTGAAATTCCCGACAAACTCGTGGATTGTCTCTTCGAAATGCAAAGGCCGTATCTGCACCACCCTCACACGTCATGAAGATAGTGTCTCTATCGAATTTATACTAGAATTCTATTGATGTCGGATTGTTTTAATGTTTGGGTACGACTAGATGATACATCATGAAATCCCACTTAGCTTCGTACATTTTTATAATGGCTGACGACAACACTCTTGTCTCGTCAGTCCAATTGGATAGCATGCTTCTGCTGTGGATGCACATCTTCACCGGCAGCAGGAGGTTGCATATCTTAATGAGGATATGGAGGTGATTTTGAATTGGGGTGAAAGTAACCAGGTTCAATTCAATACCACGAAAATCCAGGCATCAATTTTCTCCTAGAAGATAACTGTCTCCGACCGGTTGTAATAATGTCAGGACAAACAATTTCGCTTTCTGCGTCGATAAGTTTGTTGGAGGTCAAAATGGACACCAATATATGTGCCTTAGCAACATCATGTCGCTGGAATTGCAAAGGCTGCTTCTGGAGCAACTTTCAATGCTGCAGCTTTCAATGCTGTATAAAGCTCAGATAAGACCTTCTTTGGAGTATTGTTCTGAAAGTGTTGGATTTCATCCAGAAAAGAGCCATCCGCCTGATTGGAGACACGATCATCACTTGCAACTTCGATAGTCCGGATCATCGAAGAAAGATTGGAGAATTGTCTCTCTTTCATAAATACTTTCACGGAAAGTGACTTTGAAAGTGGCTGCTCATCGTTAAGAAGTTCAACTCAGAACATCTCTAACTTCACAGTTCAAGAACTCTTTCATTTGGAGAACTGCGTTTATGTGGAATAAACTTTCTGAGAACGTTTACCCAAATGAGTTCCATCTTCAGTGAATCAAATCCAACGTGAATCGCTACTTTCGCATAGGCATCGCTCTTACTGCTTGTGTTTTGTCCTTAAAAAAATACATTCAGACTAGTTTCGCTGTTGAACCACAATCGAATTCACTTCAAATCATTATCTTTCTTTCGACTTATTCATATTCGATTTCATTATTCATTGTTATAGTAATGGTGCATATAGGTGATGAATTTTTTGCTTCTTTATGGTTGTAGACTCCCAAATATGTTCATCACTTCTGCAATCTAGTTTCAATCATAGGTGTTAAAATACACTTCCTCTGATGTTGGCGAACTGTGCCTTTTCTCAAACGCAAGCAATCCTTTATCTAGCTTCGAATCAATGACATATCTTCTACTTTTCTTCAATATAAGATATTTATGCTTTCCCGTTCGATTATCACAAGGCTATACTAATTGTTGAAACTCCATACCTATTACAAAAAAATATTCCACTATATTGTAGCTGAAGTATCGTTGAAGAATTAATAATGAATGGATTCAGTAGAAAGGTTTGGCCATTTTATCTACAAGTGCTTCAATTTGTCGCAGATGGAGCAACTTCTCTTCCTGAAGAATACGGTTTTTCTATGAAATATGCATAATTTTAAAATATTTGTATGAGCTACATTTTAATTTTTTCAAATTATTGTTTACTATTTTCATGACCCTCCGGTTGATTTTTTACAGATATTTGCATATGCATATTTGTTTTTCTATTTTTTCTGTCGTCAACATTTCTTGCTGTTCCAATTATTTCATGACGTATTCTGGTTTTTTTTATCATCCACAATGGATACTTTCAATGGATGATTAAAATAAGTTGATCAAACTTTTCTGCAGGGTGTCTGTCGACTCTCAACTTCACAATTTTGAATGGGGATCCGTAATGTTGTCGTATTTTTCATTTCCAATATTAATTTCATATTCAAGGATATAATTCTTTCCAATATTCCTAGACGTATCGTCTAGTCGGTTGAACAGGCAAATTATATGAGAGCATCAATCTTCTGCCACCTAATGAGTTACTTACATCATTTAAAGATATTAAAATTAGTAATGGACTAAGTTGTCAAAAAACTACCCTAATGGCATTATGAATATTTGACAGGCGATTGGATAAATATGAATATTCAACCGACTCTCCATTTGTTATCCTCATAAGAAAGATCTACATAGCCTTATATATTTCAAATATTCTGTTCACTACTCGCCTAAAAAAATTGTTCAAATGTTATAATTGTCCTGGGGTTCAGTATCATGTGATCTGACTCATTTAGTACAACTTTATATAATATGGTTCATATTGGACTACATTTTGAAAAATTTGTGGGACCTCATTATCATTTTCAAATTAGTGATACTGCTGAAAAATTTTCAATTCTCTAACGACCGATATGATTTTTTTCAATTCTTGTGAATTATTTATTGAAAACTATTACATCACCAAACTGAATGTCCGTATTGGCACCTATGCCAAAGAAAGTGTCATTGCCTTATTGTATTCGAAAACATAGATATCATCTGATATTCCATAGTGAACTAGATTTAAAATAACTCTAAAATTATGATCATATGGAATCAAATCGGGATAACGAATAGGCCACTGAATCCACGTCTAATAATCCACCAAGACTTCAGCCTTGTCCTGCTGGTATCAAATATTTCTAGCAATTTATTTACGATTTAGGTCATCTAGGAAAATATTCTCAAATTTAAAATTGAGACACTTCACAAGAGATCCAAAGAACTCACGCCAGTTATTATGGCTGTGAAAAATATAATCCAATAATTTCTCAGAACATCGAGTAATAACCTCAATTAGCCAATACGGTAAGTGAGTGAATTTTATAAAGGTGACATTTTTTAGAATACGTGATACGAACGTTTTACTAACATCATCAACGATTGTCATTCGTCTTGTAGGTTTATGTGCATGTACATATCTAACAATGTATCTGAATCTATTGAATATTTGCCATTTTCGATACGAATAGGAGTAAGATAGAGGATTATGTATTATGCCTCAACAACAGATTTGCAACTATAAAATTCACGTAAAAAATTGAAAATAACGAAGAACTACCATTGTTGGATGTTATAGTTATTGAAATTATCGATGAGGGTCTAGAGTTTGATGTATATAGAAAAAATACGAACCCATCATTGTACACAACAAAAAAGGGGGTATGAAATTGAGAACAAAGTTGTTAGGGAGGTAGCTGAGAACAACGGCAATCCATTCAATGTGCTTGTGGGGCTTTCAAAACTGCACAATTCAACAAGTATAAAGTATTCCGAAAGACAAGACATTGGAAGCTGCGAGGATTGTGATAAGAAATATATTGGTCAAACCAAACATACTATGTTAGCTCGCTAAAAGGAACATATTTTGCATGTTCGGTTTCATAGACCGGAGAAATCTAGTGTCGCTCAACATGCCATAGGGAACGATCTTGGAATAAGTGAGAAATGTTTAAAATTTTTGAGACCGGTACATGACAACAGGTTTCTAGATGCCTTCGAAAGCTTGGAAATCGAAAAGTATGGAATGAGTTTTATGAATAGCGACAA
Organism: Leptinotarsa decemlineata; assembly: GCF_000500325.1. NCBI lineage: Eukaryota > Metazoa > Arthropoda > Insecta > Coleoptera > Chrysomelidae > Leptinotarsa > Leptinotarsa decemlineata. The sequence continues at coordinate 53,830 of NW_019289868.1, forward strand.
AGGTCCTATTTCGAACAGCTCGTTGTTTGGTCTTTAACTTAATAATTCTAAATAAAAATCAGATGAATATTGGAGATAATCACTAACATAGATTCAATACATAACAATTTAGAGGTATTAAAGAAACAGGTTAGCATAGGATCAATAACAGGTAGTAGTTCGGTATTACTGACCGGTGTAGCTAGGTAATACTAACGGGTAGTAGTTAAGCCACCACATAGTAGTGATGATGATGTCCTGAGGATGCTAACTTGGTTAACAAAACGCGTGTCGAGAGACATTAATTTTTTATTCTGGTTTTGGGAAAGTATTTTCAATAGATAACCAGAGATTCCTGTACAAACTATCAATGTATCTAAACCCATTTCTTTGAATTGAATGCTTTTTCTTTCAGATTAAGGAATATTCGTGACACTTTCAAATCAACTGAATTTGTTCTCGATTCTAATATTCGTGGAATGGTCAGGACACTTATTATTGAAGACTTTACGTACGTGTTTTTGTTTTCTTTTTCTATCACATCACATCTATTCCTTCATTTACTGCATATGAAGAAATCTGTATCGAAAGAAATACTTTCCATACATGTTTTGGTTGCCAAGTGATAATTTCGAAAAAAATTACTGAATTTCAGATTTGGAGTGTCTAGGATTCAACAAAATTCAAAGTTCAAAGGCAGATTCATTTCTGTCGAGGACGCAATGGTGTTAGCGAAACGCCTTCAGGAATTAAAAAAAATTGTTTGCGGAAATTATTCAATTTTCATCACGGATAGTGGTACTGATCATCATCAAGTATCAGGTTAGTCCATTCGTTAAGCCAGATTTATTAGATTTTTGAGTTCAAAGCCAGAATCTGACGAAATTTTAATTTTGAAGTCAGAATTCATTCAAATTTTGACTTTTGAGTCGGAATTCTCAGAATGTTTGAAGGTGAATGACAAAGTTTTGTGTTGTATTTCATTAGTTCGGATTTTCATTGTTGTCTAATGTGATATAAATTGATTTGAAATCTCTGAAAGAATCTGTAAAAAATTAAAAAGATTAGCTGAAAATTAACAATTATATTAAGGAAAAAAAACTGAAATTACAATGAAATAAAATACAAGCAACAACCAAAAAATCAGAAAATTGAAATATCAACACGCGATGAAAATTAAAAAGAGTCATTAACAAAAAATGATAATTAAAAATTGAAAGATTCCAAGCCAACTTACTTCACGACGTTTCGTTTCGAACTGGACTCATTTCTCCGAGATCTGACTAATTTATAGGTCATTCGAGTGCTTTAACATATCCCCTCTGCCCTCTCTTCACTTCATCAGTTTTAGCGGGAGCTAACCGTTTGGCGGCAGTAGGCCGTGTTCCGTTGGATTAGAGGTATCCATATGTTGCGTATCTCTACGCTACCTTGGCTGAATGCATTGTTAGACTATAAATATGCGGCTTCTTTAAATTTTCTCCTAAACCAGTGTGTTCCTCCTTGTGGATGATTTCAGCTTAAGCCCACTTGACGTTATGTTGATGAGTCCAAACATGCTCTGCTATTCCTGATTTGCTAATTCCTCCTCGCTGTGTGTGTTTCTTATCCTCGGTAATGCGAGCTTTCAACTAGGAGAGGAATCATCAAAACTTTAGTAGACTGGGCTCTATAAAACAAAGGAAGGTCTCGAAAAGGAACTAGGCATCATCGAAAATGACTTTCAATGGAATGGTTACTCCAAAGTGATGGTGGAATAGGATTTAGCTGGAAGACAGCAAGAGGCTCACAAGGAAGAAAAGTCGACACAACCACTACTTGTACTTTCCTACATCGGAGGATTGTCGGAAAGCATAAGAAGAATTGGGTCCAAGTATTTATTCAGAACCTGCTCCAGATCTGGGAAAACTATCCGTAGCAGCCTCACGAAAACCAGGCCACCAAAAGTGGAGTGCGATTCCAAGGATTGCATTTACTAGATACCCTGCGAGTGCGGATAATCATACATCGGTGAAATTAAGAGGCCATTGAATGTTCGCATTGCCGAGCACAAGAAACACACAGCAAGGAGAAAACGGCAAATCAGGAATAGCAGAGCATGTTTGGATTCATCAACATAACATTAACATTAAGTGGCTTCAAGCTGAGTTCATACACAGGGAGGAACACTGGTTTAGGAAAAAATTCATAGAACATATTCATACGCAACATATGGAAACGTCTAATCAAGCGGAACACTACCAATTCACGCCAAACGGTCAGCTCCCGCTGAAACCGATAAGCGGAGAGAGGGAAGAGGGGATAGGTGAAATTACTTAAATGGCATACAGTCAGATCTAGGAGGAATACTTACAATCGAAACGTCGTGAAGTAACTTGTTTTGGAATCTTTCAATTTTTAATTTTAATTTTTTCAATTTTCATCTCGTGTTAATATTTCAATTTTTTGATTTATTGGTTGTTGCTTGTATTTCATTTCATTTTAATTTCAGATTTTTTGCTGAATTTAATTGTTATTTTTCAGCTAATCTTTGAATTTTTCATAGATTTTTTTCAGGTATTTCAAACCAATTTATATGGTACTATGGAACTAATGAAATAATTCTCTGAATATTTCGAGACAAGAAGCCTTATTACAACGGTGGATAGAGATTGAGACATATCCTCATCTCTCTATTCTATTTAGAAATATTGAATATTCAATTTTCTTTCAATTGCAACTTATAACAAAAATTAATTTTTCCGCCACTAACGGACCGGTCTGTATAAATTATCCACCATTAACTTCAACGTTTGTTAGATAATCCAAACTGCCCTGTATTTTTCTCCAATTCATATCTAATTAAAGTTGAGTTGATAATATATCCGACTCGAAGTTTAGCATGGAGTCACGCCAAAGGAAATATCACGCAGAGTTGCTCAGGCCAATTGAAGTGTTTTCTACCGCCCAGCATGCTTCGCGTTTAACCATAAATTATATTATTTTGAAGTTCCAGTAATTGCTCGCAATTAAAGAATTTTCTACACAGACGGGATTTGACATGTAATATAATTCCCAAATTGATCGAGCCGAAGGTGATAAAAGTAATTCGTCGATGCAGATTTCTTTTTGATTTCGACAAAAATAAAAAACACTCTTCAATGCGGACGTATAAAGTCTCCCCCTCTTATCTTTTGAGGAAGACAAAATTCACGTGAAAAAGTATTATTCAGAGTACTTTTCAATGAAAAAGTTGAAGGTGTTGCATTATTTGTTGCCGACAGGGCGCTAAACATTTTTGTTTCCAACTAGAAAGTAGAGTCTTGTGATACCTCGTTTGATGGGCATTTTGATTCTCTATTCAATAATGGTATATTTTTGACAATCGGATCAACCCTTTCTGTGTAATTATATACAGGCTGAAGGCTATTTTCCGGGTTTTCTGGTCGTGGTCTGCAGGATTTAATTCCTGACGTTTCGTCTACTTTCTTGTTCCTGTTGAATACAATGCACTAACTGCATTAATGACTTCTCAAAATTATTTCTGGCCGTGAAAGTTTACATTCTTTGATATACAGGATGTCCCATAATCTATTTATGAAGTTATATCTCGGTTATTTGTAAAGCCACTAAAATTGAAGGCGTGCAGTTTTGAAATACGTCAAACTGATATTCTGAGATCATCCTTAAAATTATTGTAATCATTGTAGTTTCAAACAAACTACCCCCAACTATTTTGAATGTCATCTCTAACAAACGTACGAGGTCTTTCTGTTCGAAAAATAAGGTGAACTCTCATTTTTCTTAAAAAATATTCATGCATTAATTTTTATTTTGTTCCCTTCAAAGTAGTCCATATCAGATATAATTCACCTGTGCCAGCGTTTTTTCTAACCCACGAAACAAGTCTGATATGCACTTTTTGGTGTGTCCTTGAGCATTCTCAGCAATACGATTTCATCTCCACTTCCATTGTTCTTTCAAGTAAAACAACGGAAGAAATGCATAACCTTGTAAACTCAGTCCTACACGAATTTCATGACTTGTGTTATAGGAATAGACTTTTAGTTAACCTGAGAAAAACTGTCTGCATGTAATTTGCAAATAGTTCATCTCGAAGCCTACATGATTTCAATTTCATTTTCCGGACTGAATGAATCCTTGGCATTAACAAGCTCAACAAAATTCTCAGTAACAGTAATGGGCTCATATTTCATTTGGTGATAACATATATAGTTCACATATATAAGTTGTTCCACTGTGTTTGGAACTTTCTTTAGCCAAGATAATTTGGAGTCATTTGTCCTGAGGCAAGATCCTTCATTTGCCGATAGAGCTGACTAGGTTTTCTGTCTCCAAGTTGACACTCACTGAATAACTTCGTCATTTTTTCTTCGTCTGATATTTGATACATTCTAATGAGTTGACTTTTCAGTAATTCATATGAATCTGAAGAATTTTTGTGCTGTATTGAAAAAAAATTTGAATTTTCTTCAACAATACTGCAATCTAAAACTGTCAATATCTTTCCAAATTTGATTTTATTAGAATGTATGCTGTTTAGGTTGAAAATTGTTTCTACGGTATTGAACCACACTTCGGTTTCAGTCTTCCAGAAGGATGGTAAAGTGACAGATTTTGCACGATTGAATTCAGTTTCTGGCTCCATGCGATCTTTTTCTGTGAAAGTTGAAGGCGTAGTAACTGCTGGAAATTGAATCCAAGAAATTGAATCAATCGTATTATCTCATTAAATCCCTTAAGAATAAATTAGATAATAAAGCACTGATATCAGTTTATTTCGCCAAGTTTCAGTCCATTATTTAAAACAACATTGCTGTCTGGGGTTTAGCAACTGAGGTGGACAGAATTTTCATAAAACAGAAAGCATTACTGAGGCTAATTTTCAATCTAGATTACAGAATGTTATGTAAAGAGATTTTTCGTCAAAATGAAATACTAACTGATGCCTGTTTGTTCATTTTAAAACATTGACGTATATCCATGAAAATAGAAGACAACTAGAGTCGAGTACATAATTATCTTACTAGGAATAACCATATGCTCATCACCCAAAAACACCATCACGCAAAGTATAAAAAGTCTCTCAATAAATTGATGGATGTAGCCGTTAGTATGTGGTAGGAGATCATGATGAAAAGAGAAATGAAAATTTCTATGTTTTTTACCACTTTTATTTGTAACTAACGTTACTGCAGTTTCGTCCTATATGAACATTTTCAAACTTAAACAATAAACTATGAATGATTCATTACATTCGCTAATATATACCTTTCAGGTACTTGATTGAGTACCTGAATTTACAGTTCTCAACGCGCATGTGCCAATTTAAAAACCGGAGAGTACATTAAATCGATTTGGTCATTTAACAGGTTGCACCCGCAATGTTTATGCTTGTGAATTTCCAAGGATTCTAAATAATTGAGTTCGCAACCCTTCCTTGCATAGTGCAGAATTTCCGTATCGTTTAGATTCGAAAACTTGTGGTTGCATGCCAAGAAATGGTTTGAAAACGTCGAATCATTTTTTTTTCCAGTCTGAAGGACCTTTCATGTTCAGCATACCGTTTTTGGAAATTTTGGCCGCATTGTCCCACATAAACACTATTACACTCCGGACACTTAAGCTTATAAACTCCAGATTTTTCCAACTTGTCGACCTTATCTTTGGCATTGAAAAGAAAATGAGATAACCTGGCATGTGGTCTGAATGCCACTTCCAGATTGTTTTTTCTGAAGAAACCTGCGATAATTTCTGTTCTTTTTCCAAAATATGTTAGCGTTACCCATTTCTTGATTTCTGGTTGTTTGACCTGAGGATATATTAATCTGCAAGTGAATTTCCGGCTTTGTTTCTTGACTAACTTCTGGATAGTATCTGCGTTGAAACCGTTATTATGACCTATCTGTGTAATTGTATCAATTTCCACCTAATTTGGCTCTAGCATCAAATACGAATATGAATTTTTGTGGTTTACTATGATGTTTTACTGCAAAGTGTGGCAAATACCAGGTTTTGTGAGACGTAACGGCGGCTTCTTCAGAAGTCAAAACTTTTGTGTATCCTTTTTTAACGAAATTTTCTATTTTTTTGAAATATTGCTCTTCAAAATGCTTATCTTTCTGCATTTTTTCTCTACAGTGAGTAATCTATTCAACGCGGTAGCTCTGATGTCTGGCAAATTGATATTTTCTTTATTCCAAAACAAACCAATTTCCCAGTGGTTGTTTTCTAACTGACGACATGTTTCTTCCATGAGTTCAAACGCCTGTTTGTCTTCTTCTGAAATATGATTGAATTCGTCATTTTCAACTCCCAAATTATCCATCAGAATACTTTCATTCATTAGTTCTTTCAATTCGTCATCTTCAAAAAACATCATTTTTCATATAACATGTCATAGAATAGTGAGCATCGACTCGATGTTTGAAAGGTTAAGAACCGAATTGGCAAATTTTATAAAGGATATTGGAGAACAATTGTTCACGGGTGGTAATAATTTCACTTTGTTCATCATGGATTCCATTATAAATTCAGGTCGTCCAAATCTAGCCTATAACGTCTTAAGTATGTCATTGAGATTATCTGGAGAGACAAACAGTCGCTTCACTGCATCTAAAGCTTCATTTCTCAGGGCTCTTTGTAAACGTAGCAAATTTTCTTCACCAGAGTAGGCACATGTTTCAGTGAATCGTTGATATAGAGAAATAAACATCGGCCAATCCTCAACATTTCCGTAGAAATAAGGAAGTTCTTTCCCCATAACATTCCTGCAGGATACCTTAGAAGATTCATTGTGGATTTATTTTGTTTGGTTACTGATTTGAATGCATCTGTCATTGCTGAAGTGAATTATTCCATAAACTGATGTGTTGTGATAGGTTCATTCGATAATATTTTGGTTCCTGGGTTTGACTGCTTTGAATATGGAAAACTATTTTCCAATAACCAGTCAACAATTTTGCCATGAGTATTTTCCATTGAAATATCTGATAACTTGGCGTGTCGAAGAGAATTCCTTTTGCTATTTCTTTCAATGCTTTTTTATGTATGCTACTTTCTACACTTTCACTTTGCTCACTACTACTTTCAATGCTTTTTGAAGATTTTTCTGATTCTATAGACGTTTGAATCTCCGCAATAGCTAGTTTTCTTTCAGTTTCACGATCTAAATGTTCCAATTCAAAGTTTTGTTGTTCGAATTTCAATTGCCTATTTTCTGATTCTTGCTGTAGTTGATTTTCAGCCTGCAACTTCTTTAATTTCAATATTTTCATTTTACTTGCAGTTGAGCTACGTGACTTGTTAGATTTTGATGACTCAACTGATTCATTTGGTGTTTATTTTGACGGCGGGATTCCAGCACTGGCTCTGCTAGTTCTTCGAACAACACCTTCTTCTCGTGACATCATTCAATTAGGATTTTACAAATTCGACAACAGTTGATATTTTCCTTCTTAGAATGCGGCTTCAACTGGAAAAGGTACTGAACAAAACTCAAACGACCAAAATGTTTGGGAAAATTTCTTATTTTTGGCAAAATAAGATTCTATTTGACTTTTTTGCTTTTTTATTCAAAAAAAAACTGACAATAATAATGGTAACTATATAAAACAATAAACAATATCAACTTCAATACTAGATGTGAAATTAATTCACAACACCTATTATTTTTAATTATATATTATTATCCCAAGTTTCTCTGCTCACAGTCGAACCGAGACATGTGGATTCATTCCAGAATTTGCCAGATCATTGATTTCATGTTCTTCACTACTGGCAAAGGCTGATCAAGAACGTAATTTTTTTCCACTTCACGAAAAATTACTTGTGATGACAGATATGGATGAAGAAATCATGAACAATTTATCTGTTATGAAATCAATATATCTGTTAGGATTCAAAAACTCTATTTCAATCTGTGTCAACTGGCATTCAATTTATTATGGAATATTGAGTTTTTTGTACTTCCAAATGATTTTTGTTACTGATGAGTTAGTTATTATTTATTTGGGAGGGAATGTTTGGATATCACTGGAGTTTTATCTCAACATCAAACCGTTATTTTTAACACCTCGACAGGTTTTTTGATCACCAAGTAATCACCTCCAAGAGGAAGCTTGAACAGGTTGAACTTTCTCTTGAAGATGATCATTTGGTGTTCGAAACACGTGTCAAGGTGTGGGGAACACCATCAACTCTGGTGTTCCTCAGGGATCCATATTGTCTCCAACCCTCTTTTTATTGTATATTTTCATTGGAAAAAACCAAGAATCCAATATATTGCTTTGCTGATGACAGCACACTTGTCTCGTCATTCCATGTGGATTCCAGGACATCGGCTACGGAGGCACACCTTCACCGACAGCAGAAGTTGAATATCTTAATGAGGATCTAGAAGTGATTTCGAATTGGGGTGAAAATAACCAAGTTCAATTTAAAGTAACAAAAACCCAGGCATCGGTTTTCTCCAACAAGATGAACGTCTCCAAACCGGATATAATAATGTCAGGTCATACAATTCCGCTTCCTGCTTCGATTAGTTTATCGGGGGTTAAAATGGACACCAATATGTTTTGGCACAATCACGTCGCTGGAATTGCAAAGGCTGCTTCTCAAAAGCTTGGAACACTGTTCCGAACCAGAAAACTATACACACCTTAGCAACTTCTGTTGTTTTATAAAGGTCAGATCAGACCTTCTGTGGAGTATTGTTCTCATGTATGGAGCTCTGCCCCCAAACATGCCCTGAAGTTGCTGAATTTCATGCAGAAAAGAGCCATTCGTGTGATTGGAGACGCAAACTTCACGTGCAACCTTGATAGTCTGAAACATCGAAGAAAGATTGGAGATTTGTCTCTCTTCTATATCGAGTTCAAGTGACTTGTCACATTTGATTCCACCTGGACCAGTACATATCAGAAATACGCAATGTACTGTGGCTGCTCATCGTAATGAGGTTCATCTCAGTACACCTCAAACTTCACTACTTAAGAACTCTTTCATATGGAGAACTTCGTCTATATGGAATAAACTTCCAGAGAACGTTTTTCCAAATGGATTCAATCTCCAGTGATGCAAATCCAATGTGAATCGCAACTTTTGCACAGGCACCGCTCTGAGAGCGCCTTGAGGATTTTTCTGTAGTGCTTATGTTTCGTCCTTGAAATGCCGTACTCCTAATGGAAGATCGTATGCTTCAACTTTTTCGCACAATGTTTGGGAATATTTCAATTTGGAAAGCGCTCTTCATGAATGAAAATTTTTATAAATATCAATCCCATTTCAACTGCGTGGGTTTATTACAACGAGTAAATATTTTGCAATGTTTAGCTTTCCTTCTACGCCTCTGAACAAATTGAAGAAATCAACATTCATCATAAAAATGAATAACTATTCGTAAAGATGCAAAGCTTTCAGATGATTTTTTCATTTTTCTAATGGTCTACAAAATCCACTACAAACAAGACTTCTTTCAAGAGATTAAAAAGTAGTTTGTGTGTATATGATCGATTCCCTTATCAACTATCGAAACTCTGGTGATGAATTCAAAAATGAAGAAATTATTTCTATTAGTATTCCTGGAAAACAATTCTGCAGATAATGAACACCATTTGCTTGTTATAATTATTTGAAAATATTCATCCACCACCAACTAAAACTGCTAAATGTAATAAAACATAAAAAGCTATAAATAAATTTGTTATCCCCCAATTACTGTTGCAGAACCAGTGCACGAAATTTGTCAAGAAACAGCATCTTAACATTTATTAGGATTTGAAAACTGCAGCCCGATTTAATGCCTGGAGTTCCTCATCATAATAATGATACTTAGCGCTCTCAGTAAGATTTTCTCGCATCTGTTTCATTATGTCTTACTTAAGCATTCACGTAAGACTGTTTCAGTTGAGAACGCTATAATCATAATAAACGGTCCTCATTTATTAATATTATATGGAGTATTACGATACGTTCACAAACTGTAAATAAACTCTTGAAATTACTGCACAGCGCAGTTGACAGAATTCTTCATCTACACAATGAAAAACGTGATTTTCGTGAATCTTCTGATTCTCTTATTTGATTGCTCAATAACTGAGACAGGGAAAATACACTGTGATATTTCCACGTCTAGAGATGAAACAAAATGTGAAAGTTTGAGTTTTCTTGAACTTCGGATGGTGGTACAGAGTGGGCCAAATTGGACACTTCCAACGGAAAACTCCTGTTTTCAAACTAGATAGATGAAAACTGATGGCTGTGTAAAATTTTATAACAAACCCAATAGTGAAAACTTCATATCGATATTCATCATCATTTCTGAGTTACAAAATGTTTTTCAAGAATGTGCATTTTCGAAAAGTTGCTGAAACTTTTTTTTTGTTAAAAATTTCTTGTTTTTTTTGAAACCATTTCCAAAGAACATTTGCACAACCAATTATTGAAGAAACATGCTCATCTGAAAAAAAACATGAAATTAGGAATAGAATTCTATCAGATGTAAATCTATTCAGCTAACAAAGTGTCTGAAAGAGTTGAACGCAAGAAAAATAAATGATTTTATTTCCCTGAGCTATTGATAAAGAAAGTGCTGTGAAAAGATGTTTCTTTGAGAAAGCGAGAATTAGATATGGAAATTCTATTTGGTATAATCTCCTTAAAATTATTTGCGATTTTTATGTTGTTTATGTTATGTTTCTATGTTGTTCGCGGAAGAGAAAATTCATAATAGTTTATCATGGTTTCATTATAGTTATCGTGGTTTCCGATAAAGATAACTTCATATTCTTGATAAAAATTGTTTAAATATAAATCATTTGCAGATGAGTCACGGATGAAAGTCATCGCTGATATTACATTATTCTATTCTAAAAATTACTTTATAGATTTATTGGCATCAAAGCACTGTAAAAATATGAACATGCGGGAAAATCTCATAACATTCCAGATTATTGTGGAACGATCAAGGGAGTTATATGGTGTGGTATCTTTCAACACCTCATTCATGTTTTTCCTCTACAAAGTAATAAAACAGTCTGGAACATTCGAGAACATGAGAAAGCATTCCACAACATTCCGGAACATACCGGAACATTGAGAGATATTGTGAATTATTCGGAAAAAGTTTGAAACATTCGATACCCCAGAACATCTTAGGTCACTGTGAACCAATTCGGTACATTCTCAAAACTATGGAAGGGTATATAAAGCAAGATCCGTCGACCTCCTTTGATTTGGAGTTAATCTTTTTATTCCAACTATCACAAAATCTCACATCGATGCAAAGCAAATAACTACAATAAAAACTTCTCAGGAAAATATGAAGATAGTACACAGTAGTTTCTTTCACGTTTTACGTTCACACGCGGCACATGTTTCGCTATACAATAGCATCTTCGGGGTCACAATCTCCCCCCCCCATGCCTCCCCCCTGAGTTGAGTGCCCTGAGATAGAATCTTCTCCCACACGGGTGCTGTGTTCAGACGCTAGAATCTTGTTCATCCATCCCCACCCATTGCTGAGTGTACCCAACTTGCTGATTGGAATTTCAACAAGATTGACATGTGACCCACTGCGGTCGAAAGTCAGCCTTCAGGTGATTGTACTCTCTTCATCTGTTATTTTCATTTATCGTGACAGCAGCAGTTTTACTTGAAATCCCATGTTGCTTCTGCTACCTATGATCGAATAAAAGTTTTGTTAGGCGGCTCTAGCCAGACCTTTTCTCTACCGTATGTGGGCCCTGAACGTTAGTATTCTGTGGAGAGTGAGTCCCAGGTATTTCGCTTTGTTGGTCCACGAAATCTCTTGTTCGTTGAAGATGACGTTTCCGTCCGGGTGTACCAGCCTCCGGATGAACAGTTTATACCGATTTTGTAAAGGTTGGCCCATTCCTCTGATGCAAGTATCTGGTAACTTGCACATGGCTAGTTGATCCCGTCAGTAGAGCTGTGTCGTCTGCGTAGAGTGCCAACTTGTTAAAGTTGTTCTCTGGCTTGGGCACGTCTGCTGTGTATAACGAGAAGAGGTGTGGCTAAAGGACGGCCCTCGTGGGACCCCTGCTTCCAATAATCGCATGGTGAAATGTTCTTGTCCTACTCTGCAGGGGCATCGCTGGTCAGCTAGAAAAACTTTGATTAGTCTTACCATTTGTTTCGAGTAGCCAAAATTACTCATTTTGGCTAGTAGACCGTCGTGTCGAACTTTGTCGATCCCCTTGGAAACGTCTGGAAATATCGCTCTCGGGCGTCACAATACTGTTTGTTCGTGTTTTCGTAGTATTTTGAATCACTGCGACTAGTGCTACATGACAAAATTCTACATGATAAATTTACTATTCACGTATCTAAGAATAACTCATTAGACTGGAGAAAAATGAATACAATTTCTACCTGAATCATCATTATACCCACTTTTGAAATAAATCCTAATTACCAATTTTCTCGTTGCAAACTGAATTCGACAAAGGGGAATAATTCGAATCTATTTGGTCATTAAGCAATAATCCCAAATGTTTAAATCTATTGATTTCAAAACATTTGAAAAGGTTGAGTTTCGACCCTTTCTCTTTCAAATGCAATGAATGATCTTTTATTCTTTTCGAAAAAGTTCTTTCGATCTGCCCGACATAAAATTTTGAACAAGAACCACAAGTCAACTTGTATACTCTCGATCTATCCGACACTGGAGTTTCAACTTTCTTTCGAAATTGCTTTCTAAAAGTGGAATATTCAATAGTCTGTGAATCATAGTATTGAATGTTGCTGATTTATGTTGATTAAATGTATAGATGCATTGTGTATAATGATTTCTGTGCCCGTGGGTTGGGCTACCTATCAGGCGGGTCCACAGGTGGCGGATAGAGGAACGGCCAGGGGACTGGAAGCCTTGTCCGGGAAGCAAATGTGGCCTTGCGGACGGGGTCGCCGGATACCTGGTCAGTGGCAGAAATAAGTATGGTGAGTGGAACCAAACCTACCCAAGCTAGGGTGTAAGGAATCGTGCAGACAGCTAAATGGCCGCAGAGTAATGTGCGGTTACGGACGATCCCCTTGGGGAACCGGGCGAAACCTCCAAAACCTCATTGTAATCAGCCTTCCTCTGGTAATGCAGGGCTCTGTCAGAGTGACCAACTTTCCCCCTGCTACTCGTGAGAACACACATGAATGTAACGAATAAAAAAACAGACACAGAAAAAACAAAAATCAATTCCGAGGCTGGTCAGAAATGCTCACCTCAATCTATGGCGGTGGCTGGGGATAAACAGAAATGTCCACCCCAATCTACCTTTCGGAATGAGACTGAACATGGCAGATCACCTCGTGATATAATACAAAGGTCAAGGCGTAAGCGCATTTGCGGTGTCAAGGCCAAAAGGAGAAGAAGAGCGAAAGAGGCAGGAGTGGCAGCAACTGTAAGTGCACCCTCCTCCTCTCACACCCCACCAACAACAGCAAGGGCACTTCCTGCGGCGTGTGCCAAGAGCTCCATCTTGAATAAAGACAAGGAACCGGCTGCTTCTGCAGAAAGGCGTTCTTACTTGAGCACCTCCACGTAGGGAACCCCAAGAATGTTGAAGAAGCCGCGCAACAACAGTAATGTCGATGCACGACATTACTAAACCTTCACGAAGGCCGCCGCGAGACACTGCCAAAGAGAGTGTGTGTTCGGCGAGTCTTAGCCTCCACCTGCTGATATAAAGGAGGTGTCTCCTAGTGACCTGTCCACCTTCCTGGAAAGGACAGAATGGACGATGACCTAGGAGGAAAACTCCTCGGCACGATATACAATGTGTCACATGTGGCCTAAATGCTCACCCTCTCTACTCTACAGATACAGAGATGATTTCTGTGTAGGATGGTTTGTGGGAAATTTCAAAATCATGCTTATCATCAATTATTCTTGTGATGGTCTAGAATATTTATAGAGTTATTCACTTCCATCTCAATCGAGAACTTATTCGAGGTTGGATGGAATTAAAAAATTGGATGAATCGATCCAGCTGCCAGCCTGAACCAGTAAAACAGACCAAAATATCATCTACATAGCTGTACCAATATGAAAAATTGTTAATTAGCCTATTGGTATGTTGTTTTATCCAGAAACAAACTGGAAGACAAAAACCTGTCGAATCAACTACTTTCATATAGCTACATAAAGATCAGTTTTGTATCCGTCTGAATAGTTTTCCAATTACATTGCACTAGCGAGAGGCCAATAGCCCGAAACCGGCCCAATAACTAAAAATTCATACCGACAGTTCTATAGCCAACAGCATACGCAGGAATTGCTTCTGTGAAGAATCCTGCACTGACACCTGTCATATATAATCCAACACTCTTCGTGGTATTAGCCAGGGGATTCGTTGTAGAAACCCGTAGAGTAGCACCACCATCCCACGAATAATATCGTCATAGTTTAACAAGTTCACACAGCAAGCTTTCAAAAACATATGAATATCTGTTCAACAGACAGACAGATAGACAAGACGGAGGACTTCAAATTCATGATATGTATATTGAAAATTTCGAACTTTGATAGTAATTCAAATAGAATATTCGTATTATTTTCATAAGTTTTCATAGATATCAATATCAAATATATGTATTCAAAGATACTACAAGATATTTTTTGTAAGATATCAATTCCGTAGCAAAGTAATTTCTGATTTCGTCATCAATTTCTGAAATTATAAATTATCTAACCCGTTACTTGCTGGAAATTTATAAAATTTTCCGGGACAATGTTATTTCCACGATAATCATTAAATCATACAATAATTCTATATTTGAATTGAAATAGTATATTTTTAGGAGATATTAATGTTTTGGCCTTCTACCTCTCCATCTTGATACAAAAAATGTGGGAATTTTTCAAAGAAAGGAAGAAAGTTAATTTTTTTAAATTGTTCACTTTTTTCTTTTCATTGGAGAAGAAGTAGAAGGACAGAAACTTCATTTCCCAAATAATACTATAATTATTATCATATTCAAAAAACACTTCATACAATGGCTTCTTTGAGCGTGCCTTAACAAACTAAGCTCTACGTATTCAATGCTTTATATATTTTTTTGTTTTTGTTTTTCTTACAATTTGAAGTACCTGAGTTTTACCTAGCCATTCAATGGTAAATGTGTATCTGAGTGCTATAAAAAGTCAGTAAACCTACACATAAAAAAAGAAAAGGAAGCGTACAACCTCGTTTAAATAAACCTGTAATGAATGAAATCACTTAAGCTCATATTTTAGTTAATCACTAGTTTTTACATTTGACAAAATATTCAGTAACGGGAAGTTATTTAATTCTTTTTGGTCATTCAGCAAATGACCCGAATTCCTAAATCGTTTTATTTCAAAACATTCCAAAAGATTGAGTTTCAAACATTTCTCTTCTGAATGTAACAACACGTCATAGTCATGATTGACTTCATATCCTTCTGTTGAAAGTTTGTTTGCAAATGTTGGATTGGTGTTCTCATTCAAAAAACTACTTCTATGGTTTCTAACTCTTTGCAGAAAAGGTCTTCCCGTTTGGCCAATATACAGTTTTGGCCAAAAGCTACGAGTCGACTCATATACTCCTGATCTATCAGACACTGATATATGATGTATCGAACGATACTTCACCATTACCACACAAAGCTTCTAAAAAAATGAAATATGGAAAAAATCAGTTATCCTCATCATCAACGGTGGTGAAGGAAATAAAAACTTTCTAAACAAACACTTTCACCTAACACCAGAATTACATAACTCCTGGAGTTACTAATTCTCTAGTTCATTTTATTAAGAGTGTTGTAGTTCTGGTTTTTGTTGACTGTACTTCTTATGGATTGATTCTACGCCAGAAATTCCGGTTTTACTTTTGAAAGCAACTTCAAAATATTTTAATATTGTCTAGCTCAGCCCCTGGTATCTTTTTCCACAAAATAAAAACTAAAATCGTTCGCTTAAATTCGTCTTTAAGAAAACATTTCTTTTTCCATCTGAGATTTGTAGGCTATTACACAAATTCATGTTAGAAATCCAGTTCAGTATTTTCGTTGCTTTTATGTTATTTTAATCAATATTATTATCAATTGAAAAAACAGTTTGCAAACGCTATATTATTCCTTAGATGGTACGATGGAGCTTTACACTGGCACAGAACTGATGCAAGTTCTAATGAAGTCCCCATTTCATTATCTCAGAGTGCATGTTTCGAAATACTTCATGTGTTCATGTGAATAAATCCCGAACAATCTACGATCACAAGGGCTCAGCAGTCACATATCCTTCTGGTTCTCAAAGTTTACACAGGAAGTTCGAGTCTCTTCTCGTTTCACTTCAGTCATCAACTAATAAACAGCATGTTTCCCGAAGCTGCTCATTAGCTCCTAGTAATTTTCCTTGATAGATTACGTTCATTTCACGAACATATCTGAACAGGGGGATTAGACAAGAAAACTTGCAGAAGCTTTGTGACAATATATTCCGCAGAAATTTCGAAAAGCCCGGCTTCGAAAACTAATTCCTAGAAGCACTAGGAAATATTGCAAGTTTCATGAGATATAATGGGTGCCTGGCTTTTGAAAGCTCATGAATCGCATATATCCTAGTGATGTGGGGCTGTTTTATGGTTGCCTCAGTAACGATCTATACAAAAACTGATGACTGAATAACTTATAGCAGGGGAGCCCACGATGCAAAATGGGGATTTACTAGAGCGTCATTGAGACAAATTAGGTTGCAAAGCTCAGATGATAAGAAGATAAAAATGTTTGGGAAAGAAAGTTTTTGGCTTTCTACTACTCCATCTGATACAAAAAAATGGATGAGAGAATCTTCCAAAGAAAGGAAGGAAGTAATCAATTTGAAAATATGTAACTCTATACATGGATGTGTAGATCATGCATCCATTTTTTTGTATCAGATGGAGTAGTAGAAAGCCAAAAACTTTCTTTCCCAAAAATCAATCACTCCTAAAAATATATCCCTTTCAAATCACATAAAAATGTTATATAATATATACCTTTTCATCGGTGAACGAAGCGGCTATAGATTTTTAAATATTTAAAAAAATACTGTTGCATGGACATATTTGAGCGCGTCAGGTATTGATAGCATCAATCTCCTACGTATTTTTAATCATGTTGGTGTTAATCTGATCATTTGCATGATGTGGGTGGTTGTACGTAAGGGTTAAAAGTGAAAAGAAAAAAAGTTAATCGAGCGCGTCATATTTTCCATGGGGGTGTTAAGTGCAACAACAAAAAAGCTCTCATTCAATAATCTGACGATTTCGATCTGACGGAAACTCGCGGCCATTATTATAATGTGCAAAAAAAATTTGCCATTTCGAAATACTCAAGCGCGTCAGATTAAGATATATATGGTTCATCTCCAAGTTTCAGACGTGCTGTCTCATAATCTGACGATTATCTAGAGGGATTCGCTTAGTCTGACAAAAACAATATTTTTTAATTTTTTTTTACGTGACAGTTTCAATGGATTGATGGATGTAGCCGTTACTACGTGGTAGGAAATCATAATGAAAAGAGAAATGAAAATTTCTATGTTTTTTGCTACTTTTATTTGTAACTAACGTTACTGCAGTT
Organism: Leptinotarsa decemlineata; assembly: GCF_000500325.1. Lineage (NCBI taxonomy): Eukaryota > Metazoa > Arthropoda > Insecta > Coleoptera > Chrysomelidae > Leptinotarsa > Leptinotarsa decemlineata. Next base: position 71,407 of record NW_019289868.1, read on the forward strand.
TCGTCCTATAAGGACATTTTCGAACTTATATATTATATAAGTTTGTCTTTATAGGACGAAACTGCAGTAACATTAGTTATAAATAAAAGTGGTAAAAAAATATATAAAGTTCAATTTCTCTCTTCTTCATCATGATTTCCTACCACGTAGTAACGGCAACATCCATCAATTAATTGATTAATCAATCATCATCTTCATCTTCATCACGAACGATTCTCTGTGATCAGCTGTGATGGCGTCATGGCAACAGAATTCAGAGTGGGGACGGAGTGAGAGAGTAATATATAGAGAAAAAGTGAATAGAGAATAGAGGAATAGAAACTCGGAGAGGCTTGTGGAAATCGTCAGATTATACATTTTTCGTTATCCTTGAATTATTTTCTTCAAAATAAAAAAAAAAAATTAACTACGCTCGAGAATATCGAAATGACGTTATTTTTTTACAACTTTGCCGCCCTCCCCTTTCTTTACGTCACTCTCAATTCGTCAGATTACTGGAATATATACTTTTTAGCAGGTAATTTACTCACCCTACCTCAATCTGACGCGCTCGAGAATTTCTGATGATCATTTTTTTTTACTAATCTGATCCTTTATCCGTCACAGGCGGCCTTATATATGGGGCTCATATTTGGTGGAGGTACTCAACCGGGTACAAGGTATCCCCCTGTATTTTAATCTGCCGCGCTTTAGTAAATCCCGAAATCCCCGCTTGGGCTCCCCTATTATTATATCAATTTAATCTAATTTGCATCAACCAATCTTGGTAGAAAGAAACAAGATAAGATGTATTCAAACCGTAGTTATTCACTTTTGAACTGTTTTGTGGCTCATGAGTGAGATTGAATATTAGGACTATGTGGATTTTTGATACTATACGTGGAATGTTGAAAAAATTAAGTTAGTGTTCAAATTTCGCGGAATACGTACATTCGATTAGCAATTTTCAATGTTAGTACACTTGTCTCGAACATATGTTCACAGTGTCATCTGTTCAGCATGTTTTGCTATCGCAAAAATGGATTAAAGAATTAGAATACATTTTTTTGTGATATTTTCAATAAAATGTTAAAAAGCATTTCAAATGTTGACAGTGGCATACGGTGATTGCACCCTGGGCCAAAAAAATGTTCACAAGTGGTACAAGCTTTTCACAGAAGGTGAAAATGTGAATGGCGATGCTTGGCTCTGGACGCCCCAGCACAATGAAAATGTTGAGAAAGTGGAGAAAATTGTTATGAAGAATCACTATTAGAGAAGTTGCTGAAAATGTAAGCAAATCGGATTGCTCATGCCATGCATTTCTTTCGGAAGTTTTGGGCATGGAACGTGACACAGCGAAGTCATGTCCAACATTGCTGAATGTCTACCAAAAAAACTTAAGAGGCTCATAATTGGTTACGACAGGTATATGGTTATGACATCGAAACTGAAGTTCCAATTGAAGAGCCCAGCAAACCAAGACAAAGAAAAGCACGCTAAGTGTGATCAGATGTCGAGGTCGGAATGGCAATAAGAAGTATATGTTGGAATTGGCCGATACTTGATGAAAATCCATAACTAACGGATTAAAAAAACACTTTATTGTGGGATTTTCATCAAACGCTTTTACAAAAACGCAATACGTATTTCTCCATACAATGGCTTCTTCCGGCGTGTCTTAACTAACTAATTCTACATACTCAAGGCTGAGTATACCTTATTCTACACTTTGAATTACCTACATTTCAAGTACCTGATTTTTACCTAAGCTGATAATGAAATAAATTACCTGAGCGTATGTTCCAGTTTCCACATTTGAAAAAATATTCAGTAAAGCGGAGTTATTCAATTCTAATTGATCATTCAGAAAATTAGAAAATTGCAAACCACTTTTTAGCAGAAAGACATGAGCTCAATCATAAATACGATATGTTACATTTAAAAGGGAAGATTTCGAAACTGAATCTTGTAGAATGTTTAAAAATCAATAGAATAAAAAATTTGGGTAATTTATTGAATGATCAATTAGAACTGAATAACTCCCTGTTACTAAATATTTTTTCAAATGTGGAAACTGGGATGTAAGGACAGGTTATTTAATTCATTACAAACTTAGGTAAAAATAAGGTACTTGAAATGTAGGTACAAATTGTAGAATAAGGTATATTTAGCATTGAATATGAAGAAGCAGTTAATGAAGACACGCCCGAAGAAGCTATTGTCCGGCGAAACACGTGTTGGGTTTTTTTCAATCGTTTAGTGAAAATTTCACAAAAAGATGTTTTTTGAATACGTTATTTATGCATTTCCATCAAGTATCGGCCAAAAAAATGTAATGGTGCCCATCTACAAAAAAGGAGATAAAATGAACCCATCTAACTATCGGCCCATCTCGTTGCTGCCTATAATATCAAAAATTATTGAAAAATGCATGGCATTAAAAATAGCAGATCATTTTGAATTAAATAACCTTTTTACTAATTCGCAGTATGGTTTTCGCAAGAATAGAAATACAGAATCAGGAATACTAGATCTGACAATGAAAATAACTGAAAGCTTCGAAAGTTCTGAATATATAGTGATCTGAGTAAAGCATTTGACTATGTTTCACATGGTCTACTTATTGAAAAACTGATAGTGTACAATTTCAGCTACGAAAGCATTGAACTAATAAAAAGTTATCTGTCCAATAGAGAACAAACAGTAGGAATAGAAAATGTGTTGTCAACAAGTAGATGCATTTCAACAGGGGTTCCACAAGGTTCTATCTTGGGACCTCTGCTCTTTCTAATCTATATCAACGATTTACCCTATGAAGAAACATTTACCTCTTTCATCCTCTATGCTGATGACACAACCCTATTAACTACCTCCAAAACTATGACCAATGTTGTGAATAGATCGAGTGAAGCATATACAAAAGCAGAAAAATGGTTCGATGCAAATAAACTTTTTATCAACAAAAGTAAAACACAAAATATGATCTTTACATTAAAAAACACTAATGATTACGAAAACTCATTGAAAAGTGCGAAATTCCTAGGTGTGTATCTTGATCCAAAATTGAAATGGGATGAACATATCAACTATACAGCAAAGAAATTACAAAAAAATTTATATGTACTTAGAAACTCATCAATATGTGTATCTAATGTGACACTACGAGCTGCATATTTTCCTTTATGTCATTCACTCATAACTTATGCCATTATTGCATGGGGGCACGCAGCGGAAAGGCATAGAATTTTCAGGTTACAACACTAATACATATTAGAAAATTTACTCTATAAAATCGCATATACCTCAATATGAATCATTTGAAAATAGACACGAATACGACACTAGAAATAAAAAAGATATTATCTTTAATACATGTCGCCTTAAAAAAGGCCAAAATGGACTGAAGTACTGGGCTGTGAAAATTAACTACTAGCGAATTCAAACGTAAAATAAAAGAGTTTTTAGTATCTAAAGCTTACTACAGTATAGATGAATTTTTACAGGATGACCTTAGTATATAAATACACAAGACGAATCATGATAATATTTTTATATTGTATTCACCTTCAAATGTAGTTTCGTGAAATTATTTAAGATTGTTTTAGTGTGTAATTTTAATATAATGTTAATAAGCTTATTTTATGTTGTATCTTTGTTTGACTTGTGTGAATACTGTAAGTATATTAACACCAATAAAGTATCTATCTATAAGTAGTATTATATTAAAGTTACGCGCCGCTTGCGATAAGCAATACGAAGAACACTTCCAATATTGTGGATAAACAATTCATGGATTTTGCATCAAGATATTGGACCTGCTCACTCGCCAATGCTTATTCGTAAATTGTCACCCAAAAACAATACCGTTTTTCTGCCTCAGCCACCATATTCAACAGATTTGCCCCTGCTGCAACTTTTTCCAATTCTTCAGATTGAAGAGACCCATGAATGTCAGAACTGCTTCGTGGATTGGAAAAAGTGTCATTGGAAAAAGTGGATTGGAAAAAGTGTCTCAACCTTTGATTTGTGAATTTCATCCCCAAATGGCGAGGTTTCAAGAATATTTTTAGACCATTCGAGTGAACTCCCTGAGAGGGATAAGTATTATGCTCAGAATCTGAAATTGGACGAGTGACACAACATCCAATGTTCTTGAATAATTCAACGGTTCAGTAAATCGGTAACTCAATTTCATTTCTTCAGAGAAACCATAATATTCAGTTAAGGATAGGTTAAAAATCGCACATGAATGCATCCATATCATGATATGGTTCGCATTGATGGTGGCAAAATTGATTCTGAACTCTTTGTATTGAAAATAAATGAACTCCCAATGGCTTGAGCATCTGAATTGAAATATTCAGTTGCTACAGAAAAAACGAAAATAATATAACTGTTGCTGTGATATTCATCAATCAATTTTTATATATAACTTGCTGAAAAGGATAAATATATAGAAAACTACTAGAAAAACAAAAATTTCTAGATAATTCTATATAGAGAATGGGAGAGTTCAAAGACTCAGTGAAAGTTCTACAACAAGAAATACTGAGTGTAATTTTGCATTCGAAGGATTTTGAATTTGTTCTTTCGAATTTCAAATCCATATTTTGTAATTTTATCTATGGTTGTATTTTTATTCGTTTCTGCTTCATTAAATTAGCAAACGAACTTCTCAGTACCCATGTGACTTATGAGGTGATAAATCTATCTATACGGTCTTTGAAAATTTCAATTTCAACAGTTATCTTTGATTTTTGAGGTTTACGTGGAAGAACAACTCAGTAGCACTTGTGCTAATTGAGCTGAACTTCGCCTTTTGTCATATCAGCAACTAGCACTGTAATTTATCTGAATATTTGTATGTTACTACAGCTGGGAAACAATTAAGACGATTATTATTATTATCTTCCACGTGATAATCCCATCTTTGCAATGAGTGCTCATGATAATTATTTTATTTCACATGATGCTTCAATAGTTTTGGTATGATGTTTCTTTTCAGTGGAGGTTTCTAATCGAAAATTTTTCAGATGTGTGTTGGCTTGTTCAGATGAGATTTCAGCATTATCGCTTTTGGAATAAGCTCCACAGTTAATAAAATTTCCAAGTGTGAAATAATTAGTTTTCTTTCATAACCCTCAAGAAAGTCAAATTGGCAAGACATTGTTGAGAAATATAAGACATAATGTGAATCATCACGAAAATACAGTGAAATATCTACGACCCTAGTCACAAGAATGCCCCTAGAATGTGAAAACTCTAATTCCAAAACTTATTCTTCGAAAAGAAAAATTGAAAAAAATAATCTAATTATTTGAGAATCCAGAATTCACCGTCAACTCTGATCAATTTTTAAATCTGTCTGATTTCAAAATGTTTTTTCGTTAATCCGTTTAACAGTTTAACTTGCGATTCCTAGCATATGTGGTTATAATCTGAAAGGGGAAAGTATTTGTCTCAGTAGACTTACTTCATTCGAGAGCAATATAGGTATATCACAAATGATTAATAAAATACAATTACCATTATTATAGAAATCAAGGCTGTTAGGCCGTAGTCGAATAGAACTTCTAGTATCAAACGTTTCGTCTGCCACTGCGCCAGACATAAGTGGTAAGTGCGAGGACAAAGGTTATTCCTTGAATTCTCAGTAAAACTCCAGCCGTGAAAACCTGTTTTTACAATTTTTCAAGGAGAAGACACAAGCACTACAGGATAATCTCTAAGAAGCTCTTAGAGCGGTGTCTGTGTGAAAGTAGTGAATCACATTGGATTTGAATTTCTGAGGATTGAATATATTAGAAAAAACGTTCTCAGGAAGTTTATTCCATACAAACGCAGTTCTAAAAGTAAAAGAGTTCTTGAACAATGAATTTCGAGTTGTATTGAGTTGAACCTCAAAACGATGAGCAGTCACAGTCCGTCACGTATTTCTGATGTTCCGCTCTTGGTGGTGGTGGAATTGAATGTGCCAAGTCACTTGAACAGCTTCAGGGTATGTTTGGGGGCGGAGCTCCATATATGAAAACAATACTCCAAAGAAAGTCTGATCTAAGCTTTATATAGCATCGAAAGTTGCTGAAGTGTGTACAGTTTTCTGGTTCGGAACAGTACTCCAAGCGCTTTTGAAAAGCAGTTTTTGAAATTTCAGCAACAAGATTGTGCCAAGACATATTGGTGTCCATTTCAACCCCCAACAAACTTATCAAAGCAGAAAGCGAAATTCTCTGAACTGACATTATTATAACCGGTTCGGAAACATTTATCTTCTTGGAGAAAACCGATGCCTGGGTTTTTGTGTCATTGAATTGAACCTGGTTACTTTCACCCCAACTCGAAATCACTTCCAGATCCTCAATGCAGTGGATACTCCTGGATTACGGAGACCTTCTCCGGAAGGGATTGCGTGCCTTTGCCAGACACAAGGTATCCAAGGAAGTTGACTTCTGGATCTCCAAAACAGCATTAGGAGGTGTTGGTGATGATGCCCGACCAGGTCAATGTAGGCGTAGCTTCTCGTCGAAGAACCGCTAGAAGGTCTGTGCAGTGATGCGGAGACCGAAGCTCATCGCTGGGAACTCAAACCTTCTGAAGGACTTCGTGCTAAATATCCATCTGTTTTTTGTCAATAAAATTTATTTTTGAGAAAAGAGGGAGTTTCAATGATATGCGATGAAAAAATTCAGAAGTGTGAAAATAAAAATAAAAGAATTAGCATAAAAAACCCAAACAGATGGATATTTTGTACGACTGCTTGTACGACAAGAATTTCTAATACAAAAATAAAAATCAATAACGAAACAAAACTATTCTGAAGTAAGTAGTTACAGAAAATATCCTACAGTTCCTTCAGGAAGCCGAAGAGCCATACACACAAATGATCTGACAAGCCATAGCATCAAATTTTGGATAGCAAATCCTCATGCCACACCCGGTCAAAGGCCTTGGAAATATCAAGCGCAACAGCTTTTGATTCTCCATGTTTCTCGATTGCGTTATTCCAAATATGGGTGACATACGATAGAAGGTCGCCTGTTGATCTTTGTTTTCGAAAGCTATATTGATGATCGCTCAAAATGTTGAAGTAAGATCGGTTGAAAAGTCTGCCAAATTGATATTGCTATAAGGTTCATCCAAATAAACCTGAATCACTCCTTTCGAAAACTTTCTTTCGTGCATTGTCATAAAATAATCTCACACATCAATCAATTTATGAGAAAAAAAATTTTTTCAGCATTTGATGGTGATCCTCGAAGAATTCAGTCATTGCGAAATATATAAAACATCTTGATCTTTTCAGAAGTTACAAGTAGTATCTTATTTGATGAACCCACAAGTCCTCTTCTCAAATTTTCTTCTTAATTGAAATCATTTCTCATCATCTCTCTTGAAACGCCACATGGTAAATTAATATTCCCTCAACATAAAATGTGTGTTATGGAGTCCTTTGTAATTTCCTTTCCGCCAACAAAGTAATAATTTCTCTTCCTCAATAGGTTTCATAAAATTTTATAACCCTTGTTCGTTCATATTCAAAATAACATCCCACCAGGGTTAACATTTTTATATAGCAGAACAAAATGTTTATTAGTTTATTGCCAGGCTTCTTAAAACTGTAGTATGGTTGGGGAAACGCTAGAATAGTAATTGTGATACGCTTTGAAAGTTTTATGATTTTGCGTGAAGAAAACAGGGTTGACTCAGTTTCAGGTTCATGTATTGACATTTTTGATTCAGGAAACACGCAGCAGAAGGAGAGTTTACGTTCAGTTTGTTGGATGTAATGTTATGAACTGATATCCCAGAGTAGACACGAATAGACAACATTGAAATAATATTTAGGTGCTGGCAAGTTATTAATTTCTTAGATTACTTTGCGATCTGGCTTGAATACCACATCAGAAGCTTTGTATCTATTATGTTGAATTTTTTCAGATGTTTTCAGTGAATACGATGTATCTCAGACAAAATTGTAAGAAAGCAGTGATTATTGTGTATATTCTTTTGAATACATATTTGTGTGAAAAATTTTTGTTGAAATTATCTGGCTTTGGAATCTTCTTCAATCTCTTAACAAATAAATCCATATTGATTGAATTTAGATAAGAAAAATCCAAGGTAATAAATCGTTGTCAAACGGCAGACATCAACAGTACGTTGATTGCTGGAGCGAATGTTATATTTCGAAGTTGTATCAGCGACTGTCCTATCAGCGAAGTTCTATCAGCGAAGTTCTATCAGCGAAATTCTATCAGCGACTGACTCAGTCGTTGCTGAGCCTCAAAATAATAGATTCAATGGAAAAAGGCTCTTCATTAATGCATAATGAAGTAATTCTTTCTGTTTTTTTGTATATAACCTTTCACAATCTGAAACATATACGAAGGTAAATGAATAGAAAATCTGATGAAACTAATGAAATTCATCATGAAACATTGTCAGTCACCTTCAAACAAACGTAGAACATCCGGTACGGAGTCAGAACCAGCGACCTATTCTGAGGATATGAGAAGACTATGGTCAAGTTTACCAAGGAAGAAACTCACTTCAGTTTTTTGTGCAGAGCGAGAGACAACAACATAACCAGTCATCACCTGAAGACGATTGTGGATACTAACAATCGAAACGTCGTGAAGTAACTTGGCTTGTAATCTCTTAATTTTTAATTTTTTTAATTCTATTCAATTGTTAGATTTTTTACTGGGTTTTTTGCTTGATAAAATTGTTATTTTCAGCTACTGTATTGGTTCTTTTAGGGATTTCAAATAATTTTATATAATATTACACAATGGGAGTCCAAACTAATAAAATCGTCAATCATCTTCAAGCAAAGAGATTCTGATGAAGTGGAATGAAGGACAAACTCAAAAGTTCACTTCGAAAAGGTAATGAGTAATATACAGGGTCCTGCAACAGTGGCGCGGTGTTCCATATCTCTATTTAGGATAGGAATCTTAATTTCTATAATATCAACTTATTACTCGAGCTCGACAAACAAAAATATTGGCGGTCACACAGGGTGTTCAATTTTTTTTGGGCGGATCCCAACTGTATTTTTTCAAATGGCAACCTATATTTTTTATCGTATTTCGGTTTCTACATATAGAATAAAAGACACTTTATTTATATCTTCCCTTCAAAGATATTGACGGTTTTCGAGATATCTAGCATGACAGGTTTTTTTCCAATATTCGTCACTCAGAATATTTGAAATTATAAAGTTGTGCCAAGTCCAATTGAATTTTTTAGGTCAAATATTCTACATTGGTAACTCTCTCAAACGATATATCTGAAATCTACCTGTGATATACAGGGTAAGAAAAACCGCTTGCCACATATTGTAAATAAAAATTTGCAGAATCTTCCTTATTTTAAATGGAACATCCTGTATATTATTGACCCATATAGAGCGCCAACGAAATCTCTACAAATTTCATTGAGTATTCCCTATGGCTAGGTTCAATAGTTTTTCTTGAAAAAGCATTTTTTTCGAAAAATGGTCGTACTTCCTATTTCTACGCCATAAACTCGATGAAAGACTTTTTTCAAAGCGAAATCCATTTGACGACTGATAAGAATGTACGAAAGATATCTTGTTTTCAAATAATTCAATATTATTAAAAACAAAAATATTTGAAGATCTTAATCGAATGCATAACCTAATGTATATAAACCTGATTGTGTTAACCAGTTTTTGAACTCAATGCGAAGATTCTGAAAGAATTGCTCCAACTGCAACTGTTGGAAACGACAAAAAAATTTGAATGGGACAGTAAATGAACCAATTGCATAAATAAATTGGTTACTTCTCATCCTATTTGTCTTTTTGTATTTGAAATTATTCAATTACAAAGCGAGAAATCCTGGCAACAAAGAAATGGGGAAGTGAAGTATTGGAGTAAACGTTTCTCATTGGTCAATTGAAGTGTAGCGCGCGACAATCGCTCTGTGAAAGCGGCTGTCCCTTAATGCTTGGTACCTTTGCGTTAAATTCGACATTTGATTTAACTTGGCGGTTGACGTGGCAGGTTCACGAGTGTATTAGTGTTATTATCAAAGTATAAGTTTCTCACGTTCAGTGTACCATTTATAGTTTGGGGTTGTCCAATTTGCAGTACAGCGAATAGTTTGATTTTGGATCTTCAAACAGTAGAGATGCATATATTCAGTCTTTAAGAAAAGTAAGTAAAATGCAATAGTATCGATAGTAAAGTCACGGTGATTAACCTACTATACCTCATTTTAGGCTCAAGGAGAGTTGGTGTGTGGGATTTGTTGGTTTGACTAAGTACATGTTTGAACTAGAGTGATTTCAGTTGTGTGTCTTCAATAGAGAAAAGTAAGTGAATGACACATTCTTTCGTATCATTTGTTTCCATAATTTTTATCACTCGTTTTCAAGGTAGTATTAATTTGCCCAAAAGGAAACGGAGTGTTACCTGGTACAGGCAGGTGCGCCAAAGAACTGAAAACGTAATGAGTACTATTCAACAAGACAATGCAAGTTACTCTCCAAGTCATAAAATGTTGTAGATGTTCATGAGTAACCTATGCGAAAAATATGTATTTGATTTTTATTCCACTTTTATTGTGTTACTTTCAAATAGTGATATTCCCAAGGAATATTCTTAAAATATATCAAAGGTTCGCCAGCAGCACTTCCAGGGAATATTCTCCAGAAGATATAAATATCCATGGCATATTCATAGCATAATACAATATCCTTGAATGTATATTCATGAAATATACCTGGAATATCTATTGCTATGTGGGATAGGGTACATGAGAAATCATAATTGATATTTCAAATAGTTTGCTTGATCTGATTTCACCACTATTATGATCTAGGTATTGAATAATTGAAAGGAAATGACGCGCATACAGATATAGCACATTATATCTCAAATTGATAACAATGTTTCTGTTCAAAATGAAGAAGGCATAGTCTAAATTGGCGGATGAGTGAAAGTATTTCAGATGAATAGTTTATATTTGTTTATGTAAGAACACAAATTTTCAATTTTCAAAAAATGTCATATATAATATCTTTTCACCTTATCTTGTAAACTACTTCAAAACTTTCGAATACCCACTGTATATTTGGAGAAAGTGTATTCCGAACCGAACCTCCAATTGTTGAAGCAAAATCAGATAGACAGATATTTTATGACTCAAGTCTCAGGCAGAATGACTTCACCGACGTTAATGGTTTTATTAGCTTGAGGTTGAAGAACTGATAACGATATGGTTAAATTCTCACTATGAGAGATACCAGGAAAGATTTTATAACTTTATTGTACAAATAAGGAAAAAGTTCTCTCCGTGACCAAATCTAGTCTTCACTTGCGTTCATGAAATGATGAATGGCATTTAAAATAGGTTGGCCTGCAACAGATTTGGGATCCATTTAAATGACCCTTGGAGAAAATGTAACACTGGTTTATTTGGCTTCTGTAAATCAAGGAAACGGCCGTAAAGTATTGATGACAGATAGAAAATACATAAACTAGACAAAAGTGAATGACTTCACAATTTTTCAGTTCTCCTTTTCAGTATGAATAGATTCTCTTGTGAAAAAGACTAATGTTTGTGACATTTTTGAATTTCGACCAATTTTTTTAATTATTTTTGTTGACTTCTTCAATGCTTTCCGGTGCATAATTATTAGTCTACTCATTTTGGAATAGATTGAGCTCTATAAGTATTTCAAAAGAAGAGCTCAACCTCAGGATATGATAAAACTCATTAGTTTTTTCATCTCTTGGTTGGTGAAACACACGCGGGAAGGTTATTCTAATTCTGGTGTTTGGGAGAAGTGTTTGTTACTGATTTATTCTACACAGAAGTTCCAGACTTCCATTCACAGACACTTTAAATTTTTTTAGACTATGGAAGACCATAATCACTCCAGAACCCAGATAAAAATGAGTATTTCAGTTATACTCAAGTTTCACGAACTGAACATACTGATTTCGAACAACCAACGGTTTTCTTTGAAACTGACTTGTTTCAGTTGAATAAAAAAATCGTGATGGAATTTTTTGTGGAAATGTATTCAATAAAGGGAAAATATAACATTGAAAAATAGGTTTTCAGAAGTAAGACACGAGAATGTTGATAAACTATACATATTCTTTATTGAAAACAGTTTTTTCATGGATTTTTGGAGAGCACAACATACATTATTGCTATCTGCGTAACGGTGGAAGATTAAATGTTGGTTAAATCAAACAAAAAATGTAATTTGAATAATGCAATGGAATTATGCTGAGAAATCTGGACTCTCGTTGATTTTGATTTTTCTGCTCTGGTGTCTTTATTACAAAAAATTTAAAAAATCTATAGAGGTTTTTGATTTAACTTCGTGAAGGCTATAACATGAACTCATTTCATTCTTCATACGACGTTCCGTTTACATAGGGCCACCCTCATCAATAACAATCAAATTGTAATTGAATACATTCAAATTATCGGCACTGGTTCAACTCATTTGGTGATTCAACAATGATCTGCAATGATCAGAAATATTCCTTATTGTTGATGATGCCCTAGAATGTTCTGAAATATTCTGGAATGCTTTCGAAAACTTCTGAATGTTCTGCTGTTCTATAACTTTCTCAAGAAAAACACTTATATCTTCAAAAGTTCGCACTGCGGATACGAAATGAAACCTTTTTCACGGAGTAACTTGAATAATATTATTTTGAATAATAGTATGTACTCTAACATCTCTCCAAGTTTGAAATGTTTCAATATACGAGGTCTGTTCAAAAAATTAGGTAACAAATTTCGCGTGTACATTCGGCTAGCGATTTCATGATTTTTTTATGTAGCTACACTCGTCTCGGAAAAATATATATTGACAATTTTAGCTGTTTAGCATGTTTGGTTTGTAGGTAGGTAGGTAGGTCAAAGGTGAGTGGGCCTATTCGACCCTCCACCGTAACCCGTAAGGGTTTATTGTGGCTCACACATATTCATATTAGACCAAATAAACCCAGCTTTCGAACAAAGCCGATTAGTTTGTACGGTGAGTGGTCTTTCAGGTCAGATGGTGAGAGTACGGATCTGCCGAACTCAAAGAAGCTGATTCGAGCCCCAGCGGGGCAGGCACAAAGTATATGCTCTGCTGTTTCATCATTTTCCAGGAAGAGGCGACACACACTGTCTTCCGACAGTCCAAGTCTCTGCATATAATGATTCAAATGACAGTGAACTGTAAGAAGGCCTGTTAGACATCGTAGTTCATCCCTACTATAGTCCAACAATTGTTTGAAATCAAGCTTCAAAGGGTGAATAAACGCCTTGGAGTGAGCCAATCCTGGAAGATTCTGCCATAAGTCGATAAATCTTATTGCCATCCAGGTGTTCAGTGTTTGTTTGGCAAAGCCCAAAGCGATGCCACTGACAGGTTCTGGTTCAATGAAGCCGCTTGCAGCACCCTCCTTCACTTTGCAAGAGAGTCAGCAGCTTCATTGCCTTCCAGGCCAGTATGGCCAGGAATCCATACCAGAGACAATCTGTTAAGTATTCCTATCGAGGAGAGTCACTTTTGGCAGTTTGCTATCAAAAAAAAAAACAACGTACAATACAGGAAATAGCAGTCACTAACGGTTTCCCGAGGGGTATTGTAGATGACATAATTAGGAAAAAGAAGTTTAGGTAAAGAATGAACGAAATCTCGACTTTCAGAAAGGACAAAAACCAAGATAAATACATCTCAGTTCCATACCACCAATATACGAAGAACTTTGGAAAGATTTTCAAGGAACTAGGTATGAAGGTGGTTTTTAAAACAAGTCATACACTGCAGAATCTTTTGGGAAGTCCAAAAGACAAAGTCGAGAATTCGGAAAAGTCTGGAATTTACGAAATTGAATGTAAGGACTGCGATGCAAAATATTATGGACAGACAAAAAGATCTATTAAAGTGAGATATAAGGAATACATAGCACATTTAAAATATGGAAGACCTGAAAAATCAGCAGTCGCCCATCATATTTTGCAACAAAACCATTCCATGAACTTCAGTTCTTTAAGATTAGTTAGACAAGCTAATAACAACAGGCAACTAGATGCCTATGAGAGTGTGGAAATAAATAAACATAATAATATTATGAATAACGATAACGGACCAATACCAAATAGCATACTATATAGCTTGTTGAAATAATATTGTTGGGTTTACTGATTACTACAAAAATAAACATTGTAAATATATTTAGATAGGCAATATTGTGAAACTAATTTTATATAGCTGAAAATTGTTCTATATATAGCTGTAACATTCAAACATACATAAGGATATATTGTAAATAATAGAAAGGCCAATTGTAAAATTAATTTAGGGTGGTACACTTGTATGGGTGGTATTACTGATTACCTACCTGTATGATGTACCTGATTAGTATAAGTAGATTTAGTTTTGAGTATTTATTAGTTTTATCTTCCTCTTGAAGATGATCACTTGGTGATCGAAACACGTGTCGAGGTGTAAAAATAACGATTTGGTGTTGGGAAAAAAACTCCGGTAATATTCAGTTTGCTATCAATTTAGACGTTGCTCAGTAGGAGCCATGAGCTTCCAACGCCGTTTGACTGCCCGAGAATATTTTTATCAACTTGTGAGTGAACTTATGATGCACTGTTTGGAACCGTTGGTGTAGTAATGAATATTACTAGAGTTTTTTCTCAACACCGAATTGTTATTTTAACACCTCGACACGTGTTTCGATCACCAAGTGATCATCTTCCTTTTTGAAGATGTCGAGGTGTTGAAAATAACGATTTGGTGTTGGGAAAAAACTCCAGTAATATTTATATATTAACTTGTGAGTGAGGTTAGATTCATCTCCGTATACAAATCAATAGCGTGAATTTCGGCTTCAAATATAGTCGCATAAGTTCCTAGGCAGGTAGATAACTCTGTCCTGGGTCTGCGACTGAAAACACCTGCACCAGAACCGGAAGTTATTTTTGATCCATCTGTGAACCAACAACTATCTGCTCTTAATATTTCCTTCTCCCGGAGGATCCAGTCCTCTGTACTCGGGAATAATACTTTATAAGGCAGTTCGTAGTTGACACTTGGAGGCATACAGTCAGAGGTCATTTCCAGAATGTTGTGACTTCCAATGTCAACCAACAGTCTGTGGCACTCTGCATTGAATTGATTTGTGCAATAGGTAATGTACACAAGTCTGTATGCAGTCCATCTAGCCTCTCTTTCCAGAAAAATCTGGAGAGGAGGTAGATTTAGAAGGATCTCAATGGCCGCTGACGATGTGGTACTGATGGCACCACTGATAGCCAGATAAGCCTGTCTCTGTGAGCCAAAGAGCTTTGCTAGGGCCGTTTTCTGTAAAGCCTCTGGCCAGCAAGCAATTGCACCATAAGTAATCAATTGGTCTGACAATCATCACATAAATCCAATGTATTTGTTTGGGACCTAAACCCCAAGTTTTACCACAAATCCTTCGACATGTCCATAGAGACAGTCTGGCTTTGTGTAGGACTTTTTCCCAGTGAGCGTTCCAAATGAGTCTTTTATCAAGGAAAATGCCAAGATATTTCACCTCCGTTCCAAATGGAATGACCATACAATTGAGGGAAAGTGGCATTAGATCGTCCAATTTTCTTCTCTTGGTGAAGGGGATTAACACAGTTCTGCTGGGGTTGACAGACATCTGCTCCTTCAGGCACCAACTGTGAACAACGTTCAACGCGCTTTGGAGAATATTACAAGCTATTCTTCCCGACGTGGATCTTGCCAGGATGACAAGATTATCTGCATAAGCTTGCAGATCAACTTTTCTTCTATCGAGGGCATCAAGCAGACTATCCACCAGGAGCGACCATAGAAGGGGAGATAGTACTCCACCTTGAGGGCAGCCCCTGATGACCCTGAACCTGATAGCCTCGCCTTGAAGAGTCGTAGTTGCAGTTTTGTTTACTAGCATGGCATAGATCCAGCCAGTTATGGTCGACTTTATAATAGATTAGGTAGTGCATTGTCAAATGCTCCTTCAATTACAAGAAATACAGC
This sequence comes from Leptinotarsa decemlineata, assembly GCF_000500325.1. NCBI lineage: Eukaryota > Metazoa > Arthropoda > Insecta > Coleoptera > Chrysomelidae > Leptinotarsa > Leptinotarsa decemlineata. The sequence continues at coordinate 87,437 of NW_019289868.1, forward strand.
AACCGCAATCTCCTTGTTGTCAAGGGATTGGGAGATTTTCTCAACGAGGTTGTTTAATGTTGAATCTGTCAATTTGCCGGTTTGATAAGCATACTGGTGGTGTTCTTCACCGCTTGCCAAGCCAGGTCTGCTCGTTATTAGTTTATATTTATCAATATGAAATTTACGGTTATGAAGATTCCTTGATTTTTTATTAGATGGTTCGGAAAATTCCGATTGAGAGAAATTTAAATTAAACCAATTCATCAAAAAATGTTGAAATCATAATTTATTCACCGGCTGTCATCCCTTAGAAGTCATAATTTGTATGAGATGGAGATTAACGAGGTCTCACTTTTCAACTTGCAGATTCTGACACAATTTTCTATTGTCTTTCTCAGTAGAACTCAATTTTAGTCTTTACTTTTTTCCATAGTTTTATTTTTCAAGAGTTTCTCTACGTTTGCATAGATGCATAGTTAGAAAATGATTTTATACGAAGAAACGAGATATATCAATACAATCAAACATTTAATCTAACATTTGAAACTCTGTCACAAAACTCAGAGTCATGAGATCATAGATAAATAATTATTTTTACACTCAGTCATTTTATGAACAGAAGATTGTTTTTTTACCTCCGTGTTTGATATCGAACAATCGAAGAAGAACTCTGATAATAGTATTCTATTGATTTTCTCAATGAATGAATTCGATCAGTTTCGTAAGATCATCAAAACATATCTCTTCTTGTAATCCTGAATAAACTTTGATTTGAATTTCATTGAAAGAATCTAAAAATTATTTATAATATGTTGCGTTCTAACAGTTATGGAACTCTTTCATGCTTGTATTTGTGTATGCTATTATCATAAAGATCATCTGCATTTTCAATAAGGCTATCAACCTGATTTTGTAAATCAGAAACTGACCCACCATTGTTTACTGAGGATGAATTTTAGAGGTATGAACAGAAGTAAATTCAATATTTTACTAAAAACATATTGCATATTATGTATACTCAGGTAACCGGAAGGTAAGGTGTTAATTTTTTCAACAAATTTTAGGTTTACTGGGTGGTCTTTCAAGATGATATATATTTAGTGCAAACTGAAAAAGAATATCGTATCGAAGCTAATTTGAATAAAAATCATATGAATATTAGTTGCTCTAAATTTCTCAAAAATAATTGAGTTCCAGTTATTTTTCTACAGAGTACTAATTGTGCATATCACTTTCACGGTATTTCCAAATAAAATTAACACCAACTTTGGAGAAATGGTCTTGTAGAATCTGACTCAGTAATATGAGAAAGTCATATGAAATTTTTTTATGTGAAACAACTCTTGAGATTTCATTAGTTGACACCTTATTTTACATCTGTCTGTTCTGTTCTGTTCAAAATCTGTTTTTCCGTTAACCAGCTGTCGCCCCCATATGAACGACAACTCTCAGAAGTTGAGAAACTTGTGCGAGCTAAGGACTAACGAGGTCTTAACGTGTGATTCCTAACACGGATTATAGTTTTATATTTTTGCTGTGCCTGGAAATAATAATAATAATTATGATTTTCACTCATTCACTCAAAAATATTCATATTTGTTTGAAACATCTGCATTGTAAACAAATATTGCGGAAATACATCATGCCCTGTGGTCCCTTATATGGAAAATATAATTCATTGCCGGTGGAGGCAGTATAATTCATCGCAGGAGGCAGTATTTTCTTCATCTTCAGGGCGAACAGTCACTTGCCAGTATCCGATTTTTAGATCTGATGTTGGTAACTACTGCATTCAGTCTATATGTTCGCAAAGCCAATGCAGAATCTTGTTGATTTATCTTTCTTTTTAACCACAGGTGACGACCAGGGGCTGCTTGATTCTTCGATCAGTCCCTCCTCCAACATGTCTTTAGCGATGGTTAAAGTCCAACATATAGTTTACGATTCAAGAAGCTTCGTCGTGCTTTGCGAAGAGCTTTCGTCTCGGTGGCTGACATATGGGCTTGGCATCGCCAGTATTAACCCGATTATTTTGCCACTCACAAACATTCCATCAATTCCTGGAGGAAGAAAACGTTTCCTGTCGCTTTCCAACTTTTCCATAGACAAATCCTTCCATTTTTCTTGTTTTCCTAGATATTTAGTAACAATTCATGGTGTTTATTTCGGAGTAATTGTTCTTCATCTTCTCTTCTGCGTTCATTTTTCTCTCTTCTGCGTTTTTCATTCTCCAACAGGGCCGCTTGCAAAGTCTCAAACATTTTTATAATTTGTTACATTCCGTCATAATTGACACTCTTTGCTTTAACTACGAAACAGAAAATTTTCAGTCAAATATCTTACCTCCGACACAAAATGTTACGTTTAATCGAGGGTTAGCCAAAAATTGATCACACTGTTCGGTTGAACACAAGTTTATTTCGTTTCTTCATTGTCAATACAATACAAGAACTCTAACTGAACTTCAGACTAATATTCAAATGTATATCTCCTTACTAGCTCACTTCGTACCACATTTTCAGCTACACTGGTCTCCTCTGACTATTGGTAGTGCATATATATCTCAATGGAAATCTTGGGAATCCTATAGAAATATTCTCGAAGCGTCACGACACCTAGAAGGATCAAGAAACACAAGTCAGGTTGAGAGCGTCTTTGAAAAAGTCAAAGTCAATAAGCGGCGGCCGGCGTTGTTTTTTTAGGGGATGATTTACAACAATATCTTTCTTCACTCGAGTCCAGCCATTTTTTGTTGTGGTCAATAGTTTGAGCTGTCAGGAAAATATCTGAAAGTACTAAATCAAATTCAAATCCAAGATAGAGTGGATGTAAACATTGACATGCCCTACGCACGTGATAGTGAAAATCCCAAGAATTGGCCGGGGTCGTATTCAGAACCAACATCTTGTTGATCGCAAATGCTATATCATGCTTAGGAGAACTTTTTCATAATAACGAGTGAAATGCACAAGTTTTACAGTTTAACGGGAAAAATGCAGATAATATGTGTAATATAAAACGATTTTCATTGGATTTTTCACAGCGCACTCAAGCATTATATGAAAAGAGACGTAATTATTTCTTTATTGATAATTTTCATTTTATGTGAAATCAAAAGGAATATTAATCAAAATTATTCAACTGGATGAATTTGTCCCTTCATCAGTAGTGTCATCCTCACCAATCTGAACTATCAGTGGCTCGATTTGTGCCTCTATTATGTTATCAAGCTTCCACATCTTTGTCTCGACTTCCGATATCACATGCCGAACACACTTCTCCCATTTGTCCGCTGTGACTTTTCAAAGCCTCATCAAAAAGTACTTTGAGATCTGCAAATTTGAACGTGGTACAAACGTGGTACAAAGCTACAAAATTCTTCACATCCGCCCATATTAACTCGATGGGATTGAGCTCGCAGTAGTATGGAGGCAGGCGAAGGACAATTTTGTTTTGGCCTGCTGCCATCTCATCGACTATATATTTTTGGTATTCAAATTTGCGCTCCTTGAAAATTTTTAGTAGAGGTACTCTTAGCATTGAGTCTTCAAAGCTAATATTCTTTTATCACAGCCAATTTTAGATTTCAACCTTCTTTGAAGACGTTGTCGGAATCTTCTCTAGCCGTCGCGAATGATAAGGTGCATTGTCCATTACAATCACAGCATTATCCTCCAGATGGGGTAGAACTTTGGAAAACCACTGTTTGAAAGATTCACCATTCATTTCTTCGTGATAATTACCAGTTTTCTTCGACTCGAAACACCACAGCCCTTCAGCAACAAATCCATTCTCATTTGCGATGTGACAAATAATGAGCCGTTTTCCTTTACCTGAAATTATGAAGAGGTATGTAAGTAAATAAAACAAATACGAGGGTTATTTTTTGAATATTCAGATTGCCGCAGGTCTTAATATAAATATAAGTTTACCTGATGGATTTGTTAATCCGGTGGATAGTCCATCTAGAAAGGCCCTCCTAGATGAGGTCACAGTTTCATATCCAATAATAAACTATTGCGCCCTCGTTTTTTCCATACAAAATTCAAATGTTTCAATACTTTATGGAATGTTGACCGCTTAAAACTTGGCAAAGAAACATCTTCATTCATTTCTGTGAGTACTTTGTCTATCGTGGGTATTTCATTTCTTCCATCTCTTTCTTGAACACATTTAAAATCACTTTTCCCACCTCAACACTCAAATGTCTTTTTTTGAATCGTTTCCTGGCTGAACTCAGATGATAGCTCACAGTGTCATCGGCAGTGTCTGTACTGGACATCTTGGAAAACAATTTTAAACAATATACTATAACGCACGCCACACAAACACGCAAACGACTGATTTCAACCCGTGCTGGTACCGAACTCGTACCAAGAAGGCGAATTCACCAATGAACGCTGCCCTTTCCATCTGACACTGGGCGATCACGTGAACATTACGCTTCGGTTTTGTTTCTTTTCACTCTATCTTGGATTTGGATAGACTTTAGTAATCATTGTATTATATACATCAAGTTTCAAACCTTTATTGGCGTTTCTCATAACTAGAACATTCAAGAATGGTAACTTTTCGTTATTTTCAATTCCTCACGTGAACCTTCCATTTGGGAATCTGTCGTTGAAACACAATCAAATAAATTCTTCAGCTATCCTGAACAGTTCATGCACATTATAATTGCCCTTCACACCATAAATTCAGATTGGAAGATATCGCAGAATTGAAATTATCACGTGAGACAATAATTTCGTGCGGAAAAAAATTCAATGTGACACGAGTGAAGAAGAAATTTTGCAATTTCTTTGGTTGTATTTTACATAGTTGAATCATTTTGAAGATTTAGGTCGCATTTCTACAAGATGTGCCAGACTATTGCCCAGAATGTTCCTTGATGTACTGGAATGTTATGTATTACTCTCGAACCCTCTTGAATGTTCTGAACTGTTCTAGAAATTCCAAGAGTGGGAAACTTTCAATTCTCATATCTTAAAAAGCACACTCTTCAGGTAAAAATGAGACAAGCTGATGTGGTACTATGAAAATAAAAATGTGGTAATTTATATTCTGCTACCGGGAGAAAGCCGGCCCTGAATCGCTAGTAACACTATTTATTCGTTATGATAAATTTTGTCGTCCTAATTTATTTTTCCCACCGTATGATATCACTCATTCTTTGAAGAATCAATCAGATATAAAAACTCAACAGGGGAATTTATATTAATGATGAGTTCTTGGATATCGAATGGCCCGATATACTGGAACTAACGAAATTTTCTATGAGGAAGACTGAAACAGGATGGATTTGACCATAGTTACTAGTTTTTGTTTAGCGTGGCGAACCAATTAAAACTTTATAAAAACACTAAGGAAAATGAAAAGAATATTTCACACTTGAATGATAATAGTGAAACAGAAGACGTCTTTCACAACAATACGTCATGGTGTGCGGTTTGAGTCCCTCTTCTGAAAACCCAAAAAAGCAAAACAATAGCGTGTTATCCCAAATCTCAAATCTAGCGTATCTATTTTAGGCACAAGACAAAACCATTGAACTGTTCATTGTTTTTATTTTTTGTCATGGATACCCAAAAAATCAACTTATTGTACTTATGTACCTACTATTTTATAGGCAGCGGTTAACCAGTTGTGGTAATTTGAATAAAGAAATAATTGTAATGGTCATCACCTTCGGAAATTTCTCATTAATATTCTGAAAAAGTTGAAGATATCAGCAGTAACGTATAAAGAGTACTCGAAGGTAAAAAAATGTTTACGTGACTTATAGTCTGGGTCACAAGATCCTTTTTTTTGGAACTTCTATCCAAGGGCACCAAAAATTATGATTCCTATTATTTGAAGTTACATTAAAATGAGTTTTCATAATTTTCAGTTCTATTTGTTTGAAAAATTGTTATTTTTGGGGATGGGATTTTCATCAGTGATGAACATTATGATTTTGAAAACATTTCTTAAAAAAAATTTTTGTCGCTTGAAAACGCATTTGTTGATTAAAAATGTTTTCTTTGTCTCGACTTCCGATATCACATGCCGAACACACTTCTCCCATTTGTCCGCTGTGACTTTTCAAAGCCTCATCAAAAAGTACTTTGAGATCTGCAAATTTGAACGTGGTACAAACGTGGTACAAAGCTACAAAATTCTTCACATCCGCCCATATTAACTCGATGGGATTGAGCTCGCAGTAGTATGGAGGCAGGCGAAGGACAATTTTGTTTTGGCCTGCTGCCATCTCATCGACTATATATTTTTGGTATTCAAATTTGCGCTCCTTGAAAATTTTTAGTAGAGGTACTCTTAGCATTGAGTCTTCAAAGCTAATATTCTTTTATCACAGCCAATTTTAGATTTCAACCTTCTTTGAAGACGTTGTCGGAATCTTCTCTAGCCGTCGCGAATGATAAGGTGCATTGTCCATTACAATCACAGCATTATCCTCCAGATGGGGTAGAACTTTGGAAAACCACTGTTTGAAAGATTCACATTTCAGAATATCTAAGAGAAATAGAAATTATGATTTAAAAAACGAAATCGTTCCTTGATACTTACATCTGGCGAATACGGTGGATGTGAAAGCAATTCAAAGTTCAATTTTTGACGTTTCACCATTGTTTTGATTGACTTGTGACACGGTGCGTTATCTTGATGAAAACATTTTTTTCTTTGCCATATGCGGTCGTTTCTTTGCAATTTCAGTCTTCAAACTTTTCCAGCCCATTGTTGTACTTTTGCCCGCTTTGGACGAGGTTCACTAGTTGCTTTCCACTCAGATAACGATCGGTTTGATTCCGGAGTGAAGCGATGCATCCATGTTTCTTCCATTATCACATATCGATGCCTAAATTCTGGTTTTTTATGTTTAAACATGGCCAATCACTACTCATAATCATCAAGACGTTCTGGTTTTTGGTCAACAGTGAGCTCGCACGGCACCCACTTTTAGCAAAGCTTTCTCATAGTCAAATACTCATGCAAAATAAAGCCAACACGTTATTTTGATATCTTTACAATGGAAGCTAACTCACGCAACTTCACTTTTTGATCATTCAAAACGACTTTGTGAATTTTTTTGTGTTTTCTAGTGTTACTGCCTCATTTGGACGTCCACCATCAACGCTGTCTCTACGACCACGTTTAAAGTCAGCAAACCAACGTGTAATTGTTGTTTCTGATGAAGCGGAGTCCTTATAACACGTTTCAGGCTATAGCTTGGTTCGAACGTTATTTTTCACATCAAAGATCAGTGTAAAATTGAAACACGAAATTTTGTTTGATCCATTGTTTTGAAAATAAGAAAAGTAGTCACTCTCAGCACAATAACTCACAAACTTATGAGTAGAATGTCATGAAATTTCAACAGCTTTCTTTTGAAGGTTAGTACTAACTGAAAAAGTGGTGAATGCAATGCAAGTCTAGCGCCATCTCTGTGTTAGGCCCGGGACTTTCCAGCCCATGAAGTACATTACTAACGACATGAGTGAAAAAAAAGAAATCGTGTGAACTCCCAACATTCATCGAATAAATTTTAAATTTTTCGTGTACTTTTCAAGACATTTTCAAAAATCTGCATAAATAAAAATATACATGTAAAATGTCAAATTTCCTGTTATTTATCACCATATTACATACTTTTAACTCACAATTTTTGTAGTCTCGAGGTAAGGCGTGAATATTATTAATTTCTTTTCAAGGTCATAAACAATATCATTACCTGCTCTAAACTGTTACATATGTTGAATTTTTGGGTTCTTAGACGGTCATCTAGGAATAGTGTCACATTTTATCTCAACACTCCGGGTACAAATATAATGAAAAAATTTCCAATTTATACAATGTGCGATACCTCTAATTCTGTTAGTCATGTCCTAGATATATTCAACTGCCAGATTATGCAAATCAAAAGATATTTCTTAGCTAACTGACAGTTCTGTTTTTATTTTTTTTATATAGATTCACAAATTATATTATGTAAGTACATATTTGTGAATGCCACTGTTACTCTCTATTCTGTAATTGGCTTCATCCTGTAGAATAGTGTATGAAATAAATAAATAAATAAAATAAATAAATAAATATTGAAAACAGAAACAAATCAGCATAATTTTTGAGCTTTATATCAATGAACTAAGATAAAGGGTGAGTAAAAATATCTTGGTTAATCAATTTTGTTTTACGATATGTACTTTTTTCAATTGGATGTAGTAAATTTTGAAGAAGAAACGTTATAAAGGAAAATGAGTGTTCCGATGCTCACAATTGAAAAATTAACGCAGTTTTTGCTATCTTCATTTGAAAGTAGAAGAAACGAATCGTTAGTCTTTTCATTCATTGACATTGACAGATATTCTTGAATATAGTGACCATTGTAATAAGATTTGTTGTTCTTCAACAGTTCGCATAGCTGCGAAAATTGAACTTGATGTATACTAATGATCCACCCCGGCTGAGAACGAGTGCAATGGTGATACTAAATATACATATAAACTCCTACGATCGTTGCTAATCATAATGTGCCAGGTATAGGACGAAGCGCAGCCTTCCACGCGCTAGCTATTGGCACACGCCGCCGGCCTTCCGGCCGATACCGCCACAACCGCTATGTCCCTGCATTTTGAAACCATGATATCTTCGAAAATATTCATTTAAATTACAAGCTGTAAAGGGTCATATTGCATATCAAATGCACGATATATTTGAAGTACCTAATTGAATAATGATTATTGCTGTATTGCTTAAAATTGCTTTGTAAAAGAGCCATTATTTCTCGAGGATAAAAAATGGTTATTGTAGGTTTGCAACCTTTTTGAGGTGTGCAATACTGTAGTACATTTCTTGATCTATCTCGTAGGGTTCAGCTTGCGTTCACAACGTAAGCCAAAAAAAGGAGTTTATTTACGAAATCACATTGGAAACCTTTGAAATTATCAGTGTTTCTCTGCTGTATTGGGCTTGTTATGTACATATAAACCTTCCCCCTTAATCACTCTATCTATTAAAAAAACCCGCATCAAAATCTGTTGCCTAGTTTTGAAGATCTAAGCATAGATAGAGACAAACAGCGAGAGCGACTTTGTTTTATACTATGTAGTGATATTGATTTACTATCAGCATTGCACCAGTGCGAAGCCGGGGCGTGTCGCTAGCAATTGATTTATAAGTAATAAGATATCTTTTGAAGACTACAGCTCATTACAATTAACTAAAACCTTTAGGTTCACGTCAATACATTATTGCTGAATGTCGGAATAGCACAAATGGTTCAGAACGTTTCTGTGTTTAGAACAACTCGTGCACTTCGACCGCTACCTCATGGCCTTCAATAATGCTTACCGCAGTAGTAGACGAAAGGTCAGGGATAATAAGCTGCAGACCATGGCCAAAAACCCGTAAAATTGCTGTGACACAAAAAATATCATTTTGAACACTTATCAGAATGAATAACTTTCGTTCATTATCACTATATATCGCTGGAATTGTAAAGATTGCTTCTCAAACGTTTGGAACACTGTTCCGAACTACACCTCAGCAACTTTCGAAGCTTTATAAAGCTCAGATCAGACCGTCTTTGGAATATTGTTCTCATCAGTACATTGCCCCCAAAATGGTAAGTAAACTTTAGGATTATTTACTTTCAATATAATGATAGTATTGCTTTTCGAATCTCCACATATCAGAAAATAACAAGGGATACGTCAGTACCCAATTGACTGAAATCAAAAGAACATAAAACTCAGTAAAGAAATGAAATTGCAACTACAAATATACACATAAAATAGTTAAGAAACTCGTCGATGATATAGAAAAATGAATGAACGACGATTCATTGAAAAAAATTATGAAAGTTAGAACGTTCAGCAATTACAAAACGAAATACATTCATGAAAGATGCTATCACTTCAAGACATTTGGTTACTTGAAATTCACAAAAAAATCTTCAGTTCAGGACAGCTTGTCGAATATTCAACTGCAGTTGAATGACACATTTTCAAACATGCTATTCTTCCGGTTATCTGCATCGAACGGCAACACCTCAACACCACACATGTTGCACTTATCGTTCAAATGGATGGACCAATCATGATAGTGAAATATGTTCCACACAAATTTGTATCTGTGGACTTTACAAATTTACCATAATCTACTGGTAAAATGTCCTTCGTTGCATTATATTCTATAAAACATTTCAAATGTTAGCCATTGTCTAAAATGGTGTTGATTTTGAATGAAATCAGTTGAAACTCGAACACCTGACGTGAAATGAATCTGAAGAAAACACTTTTTTCACTCCAGACCAAAACAATGTCTTTTGATGCGCATTTTGCTTACTGAGTTATCTTCATCAGAGGATTAGAAGGACTATGTTCCTGTGGATGATCTCAGCTTTGGGCTACTTGATGTTATGAAAGATGAATTCGCACATGCCGATCAAGTGGTTTCTCCTCTCTGGGTGTTTTTATTGTGTTTGCTAATATGGACTTCTAACGGCCTCTTGGTTTCACCGTTATACGATTCATCGCAGTCACATGGTATCCCGTGAATGCAAATCTTGGATCTGCAGTCAGCGATTGCAGGCTTGTTTTTTGTGGGGCTGTTACGAAAAGTATTTCTGGGTTTGAAACAGGTTTATACCTTGTTATACAACTGACCGGAGAAGTCTAGCAGCTTGTGACGGCCACTCTTCCTTGCGAGATTCTTATTTTCTTCCAGCCAAAGTCAGCTCCACCAGCGTTTTGGAGTGATAATTCTGCTGAAGATCTTCTTGATGTGGCATAATTCCTTGTCGAGACTCCCCTTCGTGTTACAGAGCCTGAAGGCACGATCACCTGAAGATGAATGTGCATACTAATATTCGAAACGTCGTTAGGTTACTTGGTATGAACTCGTTGTTCAATTTTTCTTTTTGTTAGTTTTCACTTTTTTGCATTTTTTCGTAATTTTTCTCAGTCATTTCATCTTACTTTTCAATGGATGCACATATAATTGGCATGTATCCCGTTGTTAATTCCATTAGTGATTCATTTGAATTTCAATTTCAATAATTCATCTTTACAAATCAGCGTTCTAATAATTTTTATTAATTTTTGTTAATGTTTCGACATTATTTCTTTTTCAACTAACTGAACCATCATTTTTAGTATTTTTGAAATTTTAAGTGTTTCATTCAATTTGGTTTCATTTGCCCTCTCATAGATTCCGAATCTGTCAACATCTGTACAAAAACAAGAAACTCGAATAACCATTTATGTACTAAATTTTTCATTCTTTTTGCAATATCCAAGTTATAAATAAAGCCCAAAAAATTTGAATATCAGGTTTTTCATCAAATAAAAAACACTCAAATCTCTCGTGAAAGACGTGAAACGCTGAAAAACAGATGGTGCCAGTCCATGTTGATCCCGTCCTCCGAGATCGATATCCTTGTCTTTCCCATTGAGTAAACGCATTTTTCCTACTTTTAGCAGAAAGCAGGAAGATATGCGAACCGCAAAGAGATTGAAGCTGGCTATGGCGGATTACCCCTCATAAATCGCTTGATTCACTTGCATTATCTATTTATGGTTATTACAGGTCAGTTCGAAGTAGTTTGTCTCGTTTACAACTGGATTGATCCCTCAGGTTTATGTAACAGGATTTCTTCGAATTTTTGGGCGTCAGAAGATTGGGATTGGATTTATGGGTTTGACTTGTTCGAAAATAGTCTGGTGTGCTAGCTCTAATGGATTACCACCTGAAATTTTGTATATGAAAACAAATCACTATCTTGTATATATGTTTTTTTGTGATATCGATGACTTATTTATTTTGTAGAAATTCACCTTCAATTAAATGATACTAATAATAATAATAATTTATTTGTTCTCACATGTATGTTCTTACTAGTATGAACTTTATGATTCAAATTGTAACATTATATGAAGCACTAATTAGATAACAAATGAACTGAAGAACCACAAAGTCGAAGACTGTCTGTGGTGTGCGTCTAGCCTATGGTGAATAGTATCGATTAATAGTGCATGAAACCAATGACAATATATTCCCACCTTCAAATTTGAATTTTATAGTAAATAAGCGTGTTTAATATGCTACTGAAATAGTTGCCACTTCATACAATACTAAAAATTACAGAACAAACGAGTAATTTAACATTCAATTTTCCCAACATACATACACATATACATACATACATATACACATATATACACATACATATATAACAAATAAGGGCAATAATAAACGTATGATAACACTTCCTATACAGTAATACAAACCTCCACAAGTTCATGAATAGTGAGTCTGTTTGAATCAATCAAAAATTTTTTCAGTTTCTTCTTGAATCCTCTATAAGAATGAGTTTCTTTTATTTCGACAGGAATAAAATTGAAAAATTTTGGCACCAAGTACGAAAAGCATCGCTGTCCTATAGATTTTGAAGCTAGCAGTTTTCTGAAATAATTGGACTTTTTTCTTGTTTCGTAGCAATGTTTTAGTCTTTTGAGATTTTTTTTTATTTCAAAGCAAGATACAACAAAGAAATAATGCTGGCGAATGTCAAGGATTCTAGATTCGGAGTATAACAAATCAGATGAATATCGAGAGGGTTTGTTTAGTAATATTTTCAGAAATATTTTTTGCAGAATTTCCAACTTTTTAATGTGCTCTTTGAGTGCACTTCCCCACCCTATTATCCCATATGTCAACCTGGATTCAATCAATGCGTGATAAATCATTCTGAGATGTTTTTCTTCGAAAAATTTGGTGATGTACTTGAATCTGTATAAGATACTTCTCAGAGTATTGCATTGTCTCAATATATGTATGTTCCATTTCAGATGCTTATCTATGGTTACTCCTAAATATTTTATAGATTCAGTCTGGTTTATTTTTAAATTATCGCTGATTTTGAGGTTACTGAATGGAGGAGTGGTGTTTTCATAACATGAGAAAGGCATACAAAATGTTTTTACAAAATTGATCGTTAATAACTTATAATCGAACCAGTTTTTGATAAGCTTCAAATCATTCTGCATAATGGTTTTCATATTGTCCCAGTTTTCAGATTCGAATACTATGGTGGTATCATCTGCGAAACTGATGACTTCCCCAGACAGGTTAATACTGAAAAGATCATTTATGAAAAATACAAAGACCACTGGGCCTAGAACAGTACCTTGCGGTACGCCATAATCAACAGTGCACTCCGTACTCAGACTGCCATTGAGTGATACCTGCTGTTTTCTGTCACTCAGATAATTTTCCATTAGTTTTCTGGCTACTTCACGGAAACCCAAATCATATAAAATGTCTAATAGTTGTGAGTGGGGGACCGTATGAAATGCTTCAGCAAGATCTAAGAATACACAAGTCGATTTTTTCCCATTATCTAGAGTCTTTAATATCTTTGAGGTTAAATACGCAATAGCATCTTGGGTTGATTTATTTTGTTGGAAACCGTATTAGCGGGTACTTATCAGATCGAATTTCATAGTAAAAGATGTAATTCTCTTTTTTAATGCTTTTTCAATATATAGATATAGAAATAAAATCTTTTGTCTAATTTCCACTTACTCAATGTATTAATATTGATACGACCAAGGTTTCTGTTAGAATACTTGAGAATGGTGTAAAAACAGAAACCTTGGTCGTATTAATATCAATACATTAAGTAAGTGGAAATTAGACAAAGTATTTCATTTCTATATCTATATCATTGTATATATGTAATGAATTTTGATATCCCGAAAACACGTGAATAAATTTGACAAAATTAGTCTTCTTGAGGAGACAAAAATTTCAGATCAGGAATACTATCTGTAGTGTATCAGAAAATATTGATGATTCACAGTCGAAGCTACTGAACCTAGAATGTTGAAGTATGCAGGTAGGTTATTTGTATATCGTGAATAAGCATCAACAAAGGGAATCAAGGATTTTCACCCCCAAAAGGGAAAAACTGAGGTTCAAAGATTGCTTTGAATTTTGTCAGTTTTGAAGTTAGTAACCTGAAGTTTTGGGTCCCAGAGTTGAGTAACTTTATATTTTGAATCTGTTATATATTTTACAACTTCTATACTTGATATCATACTCACTCTACTGAAAAGTAGGTACTGTAGTTTCTTTTTTATAGGGATAGGATGTTGACTTTTACGAACTTCAATATCAAATTGCTTGAATCTTCATTTATGTACACCTTCTGCAATTGCATAATGGTACCCGGTGAGTAACCTTACTCGAGGAATCCTAAACTTGGTTTTATTGACTCATTTCAGGTAAATCACCACTTTGGTGCTCAACCAATAACCTATTTTTTGGTAAAATAGAAGTAAACTGGAGTTGTGCAATTCAATCAATTTTGGTATATCACCGCATTGGTGATATAGTTGTTTTGGGGGTCATAGGCATTGTGATATCGATTAAGCACAATTCAGTGAATGTGAATCGTATTTCACATTATCTCACTCGTTATCTCATTTCAGTCAGATTTATAGGCCTATGGCCCCTCATCCTTTCGGCTCTTTGAGTTTCTCTTGGGTTCCTATGGCAGGGCGGCAGGGGATTGCAATGTCCTCTGTCGGCTTCTTTTGGTTCTTGGCCCTGTGTATGGAAGTCGCAGCGTACTTCTTTGGCTTTGCGGCCTTTTAGGCACTATTTCTTGTTTTATTTTCCAGCAAGCATGGATTGCAGTACCGGAAACTTCACTAGAAGCGCCTGCAGCTGCCCTAAAGCCGTTGGGAGGCCTTCGGGAGAGCTGCAGGCTTTCTCTGACGATAAGACGGCCCTTTCATACGAGACGTCGCTCCTGATTGTGTTTCTTCCGTCAGGCTTTGGGTTTGTGGTCTGTCTGTTTTCGTTCGGCCTATCTGAGGCCCTTTTATTTTCAGGGCGTTCTGGGCACCCATGGAAGCTCGCTGGGTGTTTTCCCTTGCAGTTGAAGTATCGCAAGGGCGAGTTTTTAGGTCTCTTGCATTCCTTGGTCATGTGCCGTCCGGCACATCTGACGCAGGCTGGAACTGTTTTAAAGTTGCGTTGCGTGTGACCGAACTTTTGGCATCTGTAACATTGCCCTGCTCGGTTTCTCGGCTTCTGTGTTTCGGCGCTTACACGCACGTATAGAATTTCGGTGATCTCATATATTTTGTTTTGGCTCTTTGGGACGAAAACAAGCATGAACGGTATCGGTACCTTGTTAGCTTTAGGCGGGCTACGGAAAGGATCTCAAATCCTTTGCCCTGGAGTTCGGTCTTGATGTCGTCACACTCTATGGACCCCGGGACCTCGCGAAAAACTACTCTGAGTGGTTTTTCGCTTTTCATCGAGGATCCGAGTAATTATCCTATAATCATCTGAATTTTTAAGATGGACTTCAATTCCATCTGTTGTGTTCACCGCCCGCAATATGAAGATGTTTTGCGCAGCAGCAATCGTGTTAAAAGCTTTCCACTTTTGTTTTGCGCGGATGGTTATAGGTGGAGGCTTATCCGCTTTTTTGTGTGTTTCTGTCCGGTCATTTTTCGGGGCGTCTGTTACTAGTTCTTCGTCGCCTACTTCCATTGAGTCAGGTGGCGGGACTTCTGTTTCCTCTGTATTTGCCGACTCAGTTTTCTGAGTGGGCTTTTGAATTTGATCTTCCAGTGCCACGCCCGGCTTTTGTGATAAGGCGGGTGTGGTTTTATTTGATTTTGGCTTATTGGTCCACTTAGTCTGGGAAAAACCGGGTTTTAACTGTTTGATTTTTTGAGCTGTTTCTAGCTATTTTTTTCTCTTTTTTGGGGCCTTTGCCGCTTGGCTTTCTTCGCCCGACATAATATCGTTCAGATCGCTGATGTCAGAGTCGGAGTCGACTCTGACATCAGAGTCGATTCCGTGTTAGGAATCACACGTTAAAAGGTAAGACCTCGTTAATCCTTAGCTCGCACAAGTTTCGACTTCTGAGGGTTGTCGTTCGTAGGGGTGCGACAGCTGGTTAACGGAAAAACAGATTTTTTAAACAGATAAGACGGTGAATTAGAGGTTTTTTGTTTCCCAAATTCAAGTCCATTCTCTTTGCAAAGAATTTATATGTTTCCACTAGTTCGGTACTACTTATTTCATAGTATTCTATAATAGTTGATATAGCCAGACCTGCTTCTTTTGGCTTTTTACGATCTTCCGTAAAATTGAAAATCGTTTCTATAACTTGTTCCACCTCGAAAGATAGATGCTACACTTCGAAATTAGCACAACGAAAATTAGTCAACTTGTCTTACATTATCTGTAACTCAATTAAATTACTTGTTCCCAGGTTATGTGGATATTAAATTGTTATTGAGAAGGTTAATATCGTTTTCGATGTTTCTAACACAAGCATAAACGCCCTGAGAGGAAGACTTCAGATCTGGCTCAGAGAACCAGAGGTCGTCGGGAGTTACAGTACTACTGCTCTAAGCCAAATAAACCCTTATTTTTCATTGGTGAGAACTGATTCTCAGAGCCAGAGCTTTAGCAAAATCCTACTGCAAATCGACGGTATTGTGGAAGTTGGTTGGATTTCAACTGTGGTACGATCGATATTCAGAGCTGATGGTCTGACCCACACCAGGAATAGTACTTTGAAACGTATGACCTAGTTAATCTCTACCTCGCACGAGTGTGGACTTCAGAGGGTTGTCGTTGGTAAGGGGACTACAGCTGGTTAACGAAAAACCCACTTGAACCAATTTTGAGGAAAATGTGTACGTTCCAGGACTAACAAATAACTGCTCCGTTTTGCATAGAAAATTGTATTCCTTTGAAACCAGCTGCCCTGTTCATAACGTTGCCTGTTTTAATGATAACCTGCGTGACATACACGCACCTAATGATCTCTGAAAGACAGGTGATGGCGTAATGACGTTGTGTAAACCGAGACGAAAAAATGCATCTTCTCAAGTCCCCGAACAAATCAAACTCGTTTCCGACCATGATTTAGATGTTATCGAACAGTTTCACTATGATTATGTTCAATATTCTCGAATAAAAACTAATATTGGGCGGTTCGATGTCTAACAAAAATTCAGCTCGTCATGCCGTTAAACCCACGCGCTCTTTGAATTGTACTTATCTTGGTTAACTGATTTTGTTTGGATAGTTTCTCCGAGCTCATATGAAGCATCATTGATTGACGATGTGAATCAGGGGCGTGCCGGAAATAATGCGGTTGAATGGTATTTCGCAAATGTTCAGTACAGTTCTACATGATATCCTAAACGTTCAATGAATTCAAAAATGTCCACTCCAATTCGAAAGGGGTATAATTTCAGAAGAGACTAGTTTTTTTGGGAAAGAAAGGTTTTTGTCTTTCTACTTATCCCTCTGCTACAAAAAATTTATGAAACTTTCAGGTACATAGTGGTAGAAAAATACCTTCCAAAACAACTGCTTCCAATCAACGTTGAATTACACGAAAGAAAAGTTACTATCGAAACAAATACTTTCATATGAACATTGAATTATACGAAAATCACTTTTTTTCAAAGATTCGTTTTGAAATTGAATGATACATCATTTATAGAAACGATACACAATATAAAAAAATTATGATATAAAATTCCACTCACATGGAACACTATCATCCTCAATGGCATACTTCGAAGTTTCGGAATAAGACACTTGTCTTATTACCTCACCATCACTTTTATGTCACAATGGTGCTACGCAAAGATATGTATATGCTTATTTGATTAAATCCCAGCCATAGAAATCTGATTTAAATTGGGTAAAAAAGGTTTTTGGCTTTCTACTTTTTCATCCCCGAACTGAAGGAAGGAAGAAAGTTCAAAATTAGGTACTTCTTTACAAAAATGTGTAGATCATGCATATAAGTTCTTTCAGAAACAAACTGTATAAAAATGAAGAAGTAGAAAGCGAAAAATCTTCCTTGTTGTCGCCAACATTTGAAGTTTTTTCTTCCTTGAGAAGCTCAGTGCCGCTTTTAGGCAAAGCAAGTTTGAATTGTTTAAGGGGTTGTGTCATGAGGAATCCAGACCTGTAAGAGATATGTTGAAACTGTTGTTTTTTAGGTGCTATTGATGCTCAACTGAGGCTCTCATGTTAACTCAAATTGATATTCAGTTCTATTGGAGCAGAGTGTGTGCGATATTTCTAAATGTCAATGTTACTTTGACTGCTGTCAGCTGTGTCATATCATTTACATCTAGTTTAATGCTCTTTAGTACGAGGGTTTCCGACCTAACATAGATACAAGACATTTTTCAGATATTTATTTGATACATAGTCTCTCCTTTCCACTTTCGACACTTCTTACAGCGATGCTTCCAACTCTGTAACCCGTCCATATGGAACTATGCAAAATAATTGTTCACGAAGGTGATTGCCTCTTCATCTGACAAGAATGTCTGTCATCTGGGCGCAATTTTTAGATTGAGGAACAAAAAAAAATTCGCTTGGGGCTAGATCTGGTGAGTGAGGCGGATGGTCAAGCAGTTCAAACAGTAATTCGTGAATTTTCGCCAGGAAAATCGCTGAGGTGTGAGACGATGCGTTGTCTTTGTAGAACAGGATTTCCTTTTCTGCAAATTTCACGCAAGTTCTGCTTTCTGCTTGTCAAGTAATGATGCGTAGTACGCTCCTCGATTAAAATAACTACTATCCCACTTTTCAGCCGAAAAACAGATTTTGCTCTTTGTTTTAACGGTTCTTC
Organism: Leptinotarsa decemlineata; assembly: GCF_000500325.1. Lineage (NCBI taxonomy): Eukaryota > Metazoa > Arthropoda > Insecta > Coleoptera > Chrysomelidae > Leptinotarsa > Leptinotarsa decemlineata. Next base: position 106,113 of record NW_019289868.1, read on the forward strand.
CTTTGCAGTCCACTGTTTGGAGAGTATTTTTGTTTCGGGCGTATAATAGTGTATTCAAGTGAAACTAGCTTTTATTGCATCTAAACTGCCCTAACAGATCGTTGGAAATGTTCATTCAAACACGTTTTTCGTCTAACCTGAGCAGACGCGGCACCCAACGCGCGGACAGCTTCCTCATGCCTAAATGTTGAATTACTTTGTGACAAACACGTTATTTTGACAATTTTATAACCTCTGCTATCCCTCTCACTTCAATTCGGCGGTCGTCTAGCACCATTTGGTAAACTTTGGCGATGTTTTCGTCGGTAGTTGCAGAGGTTGGATATCCCGAATTTTCATCGTCTCTCAAGCTCTTATGGCCACGATTGAATTCAGCTGCCCAAAATTTTACTGTGGTAGTACAGAGTTCCCGTACACAGAATCCAAATCATGTCCGTAAGCGTATTGCCTTTCAAAAAACAGCTCGATAATCGATTTTATCTATTTCCAACTCACAACAACTCACTCAAAAGACTGTTGCATAACAACTGCGCAATATTTATTTTAGTTCATCTTTGATACTTCTGTTGATGCCACAGATGGGGGGAATATCATTACCTTCACTTTCAGGCTTCTCCCCTTTAGGACAGTTGAGTAGTTCAACTTAGCACCATTGATGATACTTCTGTGGATCGAAATAGCGTTATCTGGGTTATCTTGTTTCGATTCGATGAAAGCTGAAGTTGAACAACGATTATGGACATAAAGGATTGCTTACTTACATATATCGCCAAGTTAAACAAGGGCCGAGCAGATGTGACGTAACACTGGTGACACTTTTAGTAGCTGCCATAAGACTGTGTGTTATTTTAACATTTTTTGAGGATTATTTTCGGACAGCATTACATTATCATTGTTTATTTTGATTGAATTTTTATTTAACTATACCAATTAGGTTTCTGAAATATTGAGTTTGTTATTGTGAAATTTGTATTTTTTTTGTGTAACGAGTAGACGCCATATAAGACTCTGTTATTTTCTTCCGTTTTAAGGTTTGTTTCTTACCATTGTGGAACTTTTTTTTTGTTTTTTGAACATTTTTAAATTGAATTAAGGTAAATATTGAAAATATTCACATTTTTGTAAATAATAGCAATAATTGTCTAACCATTAAATAACGTTGTAATTTTTAGTTAAAATGCCTGGTCGTATTTGTGCAGTGTCAACTTGCAAAAGCAATCAATTGACCTTAAAGAAAAGTGGTGTTACTGATGTAATATTTCACTTTTTTCCTATTGCTAAGGATATTGTTTCCATAACTTTGCAAAAAAAATGGATTCCTAGCAGCAAAAGAGGGGATAAATTCACTCTCAAAAATGGATTTCCTCAAATTAGACGCCGTGGTCCAAATGAAACTGAGATTAACTCAGACACGATTTTAGAGCAGACAATAGAATCTAATTGCACTAGCTCATTTTCATCTAGTAGTTCTGATATTTCTACTAACATTCCTCCAACTTCAAATACAAATATTCCAGAAATAACGGAGGACTCTTTAGAATATATTGCTGAATACTTTGCTAGAAAGCATAAAAATGATCTACCTGGTTTTAGTGATTATACTTATGAAATCTGTCTGTCTAAAATCTGTTTTTCCGTTAAACAGCTGTCGCACTCCTACGAACGACAACCCTCAGAAGTCGAAACTTGTGCGAGCTAAGGATTAACGAGGTCTTACCTTTCAACGTGTGATTTCTAACACGGGTTGGACGATAGCAAGTGAAGATCGATCGTTCAGACTAGGGCTTGAACCACCGACCAACACAATTCGAGTGAGTGAACAAATCACCCACGCCGAACCTCTTGGCTACCGACCGATAAAGCAGAAGATCATAATTATAATATACCTTTTAGGGTCCAGCAACTTTCATTGGGAGGTCTTATTGAACCCACAGATAATTGGTTAGAAAAAATTAAAAAGTGAAACAAGCTTTTCGAAAAACATCATTTAAATTGATTTAGAAAAGTGTCAGGAGTTGTAAAACCTCTTTCAAAAAGAATTGCAAACATAATTTTTGAATTTTGCAAACTGAGAACAATTATCAGAATGAAATATAATAACTTAAAGACCGACGAAAATAGGTCACTTAAAAGAATAAATTTAAACAATTCTGAAAATAAAAAAAAAATCAGGATTTACATGAAATTTGTTTATTTTAATTTAAATGTGCAGTACCGAATCAATCCAGAGTCACCACTGTTACGTCACGAGATCACGTGACGTGTCTAACAAAATCGCAAAAGTAAGCAATCCTGTATGTCCATAATCGTTGGCAGTTGAAGACGACAAATCTCGTTCGACGGTCGAAACCTGACTTTGCGACTGACCACCTTGAAAAACCTCCTTCATCGAGGATTGAGTCTTTAGTCGATTCCCTAGATGATGTAGAGGAAAATCATCTTCTCCATTTTGTTTACTCTTTACATGCTAATGAAACCATCGAACAAGGTCAACTCAGATTTTAGAAACCACACCAACTATGAAAAAACTTCAGTTTTTTATTTGAAAACACAATTTTTGTAAATGTGAATCTTCAATATCATTAATTGAATCCTCATAATAACTAACAGTTAATTTTGCTGCCTGTACTCAGTTTTTTCGGTACAACTTAACAGATGACACTCAGTTCTTTTACGGAACTTCAGAATTATCAATTGTCAATTAGATTTGATTAACTTTTGGTAGCTATGAAAAGACACACAGCAAGTTATTATTGAACAAAACATTAATTTCTGTTGTAAAAATGCCACTATCTCCCAAACAATGATTAAGTGTTAAGATGAAAAAATGGATTAATTGATCAGAATATGCGAAATAGAAAACGAATCTAGGGGAATTCATTGAAAATCAATGATTGAAAAACCGAAACATAAATGTACTGAAGCCCGAATTCATCGAAGCACATATATCAACATACATAGGAACTCATCTTAAAAACTATATTGGAAACAAATGAACGATACATTCATCATAGCAATTAAAGGAGAATAAAAATGTGGTAATTTCTTGCGAGAATGAGTTAAATGGTCATTTCTCACAGTAGAATACTATACTTTTTCTTCGACTCAAAAACTGGCACATTTCGAAATGAGATTTATTTTCGAAGGATATCCCGAGTCATAATAATTGCATTTATTTCCATAACAAGTGTCAACCTACAAAAAGCATTGAAAATATTTCCTATATTCGTAATTTTATTCAATTTCAAATGGTCAATTGACTTGAGACCGAAGTTGAACCCAGGACATTTTGCACTCGAGTACGAAGTTTTCACATCTATTCCTAAAAAAAAACTTACTAGTGGATTGACAAGTTGCTATTTGACTTTTTAATCACTCTCATTTTGATATCAAGGAAGGCACTTTTGAAAAATGCCATTTTTTTTCCACACCACAATTTTCTGGTGGAATACACTGCTTTCCACACCTCCATTTCATGTTTTTGTTCCTGTTTCTCGTTAGAAACCATACATTTCAGATCAAAATCTCAATTCACTGAAGTTTGACGTTTCAAAACATATTTTGAATTATGCCACTGAATATAATTGAAGCACCCACCACTGAAAAATTAGGAATTTGCTATTTTGTAATTGTCCTCAGGTTAGTGACTTATGAATCTATTGAACTGCTATTGGTTCAAAGGTGGGAGTTATGAACTATTTTAGCTAATTACTCAAAGGTTAGACCTTGTCAATTCTTGCCTCGCACAAGTTTTGACCTTTGGGGTCTGTCGTTCGATAGCTGGTTAACGGAATAACAAATTTTAATAAATTTTTTGACGATTTTCATCCTGATCCAACAACAGAAAACAAAATGTGAATATAATTTTTTTCAAGAAGATTTATTCCGAATACTTCAGTTTTGAGTTCAGCTACCAAGAAGAGCACATAAATATGGCAAGTGGGATCTTGCAGAAACGTCGTGACAATGTCAAAGACGAACGGATAAATACACAGGATAAAAATCCAATAAATAATAAGGATAATAAAATAATAAAGGATCAACTGAACAGAAAAGTAACTGATTTAATAAACTTCTGAAAAGTCTATAACTTATCATATCATATCATATTGCCTATTGATAAAATAAATGATAGAAAGTATAGGAAATATACTTAGTGAAGAAAAGTGAATTGAACACTTTCTATGTTTTATACCACTTTTATTTGTAACTAACGTTACTGCAGTTTCGTCCTATAAGGACATTTACAAACTTATACATTAAACTAACAATGGTTTATTACATAAGACCTTATATAGCACCCCTCTAAGTATTAATAGAGGTACTTGGCTTGATTGAGTACCTGAATTTACAATTTACAATGCGGATGTGCTAATTTGAAAACCGGTGAGTAAACTAAATCGATTTGATCATTTAACAGCTGTTTCAAAACGGAAAACGTTCCGGAAGACGTTTTTTCTGTTCTCAAAACCTGGGGAAATTACTTTTGAATACGCCTCTATTGAAAATATGTGTATTTCTTTAAATTTTGAAGAAATTGAAGTGTTGAGACATCATATTCGTTAGTTTACATGAACACAGAGTTCTGGTTGATATTTCCATCTTAAACTTCACCTGCCAAAGAATATAGACGGATTCTTTCCTCACTGTTTCGTGAGATTATTTGGTATCAATTTTTGGTTCACTCGATTTCATTTCGTGATCACCCCATTCGAAAATATACTCAGTTATCCATGATCTTGTTATTCATCTTGTCTTTATGGAGCTTTTGCCAGGAAATTAAATTTTCAATTCTTCGAGCTAACACTAAATTTTCACAGGATAATTGAAATCACAGCAGAAATGAACAAATGATTTGTCATTGTGGGTATAGTAAAAAGAGTTGATTTTTGTGAAAATATTTCTGTAACTCATCTTCTTCCTGAAAATGTTTGATCTCTCAAATCTACTAATAGATTCATATCTATAATTGTATGAAATCAGATGACATGATATGATCAACTGAACCTGACATGTTTTCCATTAGTAGCCATTAACGTAATGCATTTCCAATGAAGATATAATATTTCTTAGTATACAGATACTATTTTTACTCAGCATTACCAACTTGACTTCCTTTGTCACCCTCGTCGTAATAAAACGGCGTAAAAAATAAGGGGTCGTAACTGCCTTATGGATTACTATCACCCCAAAATATATAAATTGGATAAGTTTGATGACGGAAGCATGTTATTTCATAGCGGAGGGGCCACTACCGGTCATATTTTTTCTATCGATTTATAGGACAGATTTCAATGACGGTTTAATGAATTTGAGTACCCCCTATAAGATGCAATCATTCATGAAGCAATGAAATAATTTCCTGTAATTATATTTTGAGTTAAACGATGAAGGTCGAGGTAATAATATTGAGAAAAAAGCTCAAATGAACCAGTAGACAATTTTACAAAGGAAAGTTAACAAAAATTGTAAAAATCAATGAGTAGGTACGTTTCTGTTGAAGGTAGTTTGTGTCAATAATACTTGTGAGTGACAATATTGTTGAGTGGTGAAAATATTTCAAAAAATACTCGACCAGAGGCAAATTTGGGAACCAAAAGGTTACATTCTCAAATTGCCTCTCCCAAACCTCATCCTCAAAATAAAAACCACAGGTCGTCATATGCAGTAGATCTTAGGAAAGATTTTTGAACATGGTTTTGAAGGAAATTCAATTTTAATTATACTATACGTTCGAAAATACTCAATAAACCTCCAGTTTAGATATTTCCTCTAACAGAGATACTTGACTGGATGTTCTATAGTATCAAGGTCATTCAGGCAGTCATTTTGTAATGCTGATTGTTGAAAAAATACCGGTAGTTCCAAATACTCAATGTGAAAGAGATGAATAGTTATGTGAGACTGTCCATCGCAAATGATTATAAGGATAGTGAACTTTTTATGAATCATGCTTTAGAAAATATCAAAAATTTTGGTTGTTGTTGAGCAAATGATTACTTCATCCGAGTAATATGTATACAGTCAATTCAAAAATACAAATAAAAAATTGGCACCTGGTTTTGCTGATAGCATCCAACAAGATGTTCTTAAGTTGTTGAGAAATCTAATAGAAGTTCTGCAACAAAGAGTGAATGAATACAATGATTTACCCGAATACACTACCGTTCATTCATTCATGAATGTCATTACACAACATTCATTATGTAGATAGTGTGAGAGAAAAACTGAACAATAAACCGAACATACTAGGTTGATATGTTACACCTGATAGATTGGCTCAAACCATTCCTAGTATCAAGGCGAGAAACTTTGAAGAAATTTGACAATCTGGATCTCCACAATTCACATTCGACTCAATCAGTTTGGTGTCAGCGGTGCTCGAAAATAGCAGAATATCCAAGTTTGAATGTACATGACTTCAAAAAATTGTTTTGCACTTTTTAAATCATATTTCATGTAGATTTTATATTTCGCGATTGCATTCTGAGACCAAAGAACCATACGGCATTTTAATATGTCTCCTTCCTCGTGGATCGTTGAACAAGTTTCAGTAGTTTGCACGATTACAATACATTATAATTAACATGGCATTTGAAGGTCACTTTAGTATTAAATAATACTCCCAAGTCCCCAACGCTATTTGTCAATGGCAGATCATTGTTTTTGATTTGATGAGACTTTTAAATTATAATGAATGAACTGTAGATGATACAGAAACTCGTAATGTGCACAATTCTTAACAATGTTATTTGATGACATTCATTTATATTCAAGTATAGCACAGCAACGAGATACTTTGCAAGAAATAAGCTGCATACAAAAACTATCAATTCCCACACTATCGAGTTCGAAATCTTCGGCGAACTTTAAAAGATGGTTGTGCTGTATGACCTCGATACATGGTTATCGTTCATTGATTGAATGAAGAGTATTGGGCCCATATACGATCCTTGAAGAACTCCAGAAGTCACAGAAATATGTGATGATATGGAATGAGCATACCATGTACACGTTGGTTTTACGATTCAATATACCCAGGAACAAAACAACATGTCAACAGGTTTTCGAAAGGGTACCTCATGATTTCAAAAAACGATACATTCTGGAGACCAAGATAAGATGAATCGAGTTGCTGGTTTGAGGTTATATATTTAATAATAATTCTTTTCAATGCAAAACCCAAACGAAATAGAATGAAAAAATTGGGAATATATAGAATAGAAAGTGAGGAATGATTTGCAGTATATACAGGCCAAACCAATAGAAATTTTAGACGTAAGGCTCCGGGAACACGTCTGTTTGGACAAAAAATCTACAATTTATGAACATCTGCAGGAATTGAAATAAAAGATAAGTAAAGATAATCTAAAAATTCTACACAGATATAATTAAGGGACAGGACATGTAATAAAGCCACGGAAATTATTGAATCAATTAAAAACCCGAAATATATAACACTAAACGAGCAACTCGATTTATGTAGGTCTCCACTCTTGAATTTATAAGTTTTACAACCCCGGTAATTTCTATAATCTCCAGTGTTGAATTTTGATAGTTGGCATCCCTGTTCATTCAATTATCTCCCCATCCAGCTCACCTGCAAACTCCCTATATTATCACGTTTTTAGATTTCAAATGTAAATGTGAAGTTAGTTTTTATACTTGATAATGGGTTAAACCCGAAACTAGGCGTAGTAAAAATAAAATAACTAGTGGAAATTAGACAAAAGTGTTTTCATTCATTTAATTGAAGTGATCATGAATTCACACAAAATAAACAATTATTTCATTACACAAAAAAGGCCTTCGAGTATTATAAGTTGGATTAATATTATTCAGTAACTTGAAGACTGATTTGTTTTGTTTGAACGTTCATCTGAAAACATATATGTGAATAAAGAAATTCCATTATGTCATATTCCACTTCTTACACATAATATGTCTTATGAAATGAAAAAAATTATAATCAATTCAGACAAAAACATTGTAGTTTCATGTAATGAAGCAAATGCCAATTTTCAACAGGTAAACTCTGGAAGGTGCTAATTTTGTTCTCGATTTGTTGTTTTCATCCAGTGTAAGGTCATCGCCCATCCTGCCCTTTCCAGGAAGAAGGACAGGTCGCCGGGAGACATATCCTTTATATCGGCAGGTGTAGGCCAAGACTCGCCGGACACACACTCTCTTTGGCAACCTTGAGTTGTCTCACAGTGGCAGCCGGTTCCTTGCCTTCATTCAAGGAATTTTTGGCACCCGCCGCAGGAAGAGCCTTATTTTCTGTTGGAGGTGGAGTGGGGGAGGAGGAGGGTGCACTTATAGTTGATGTCACTCCTGCCTCCTTCGCCCTCTCGCTCCTTTTGGCTTTGGCGATGCACACGCTTACGCCTTGGCCTTTTTATTACATCACGAGATGATCTGCTATGTCCAGCCTCATTCCAAGCGGTAGATTGGGATGGACATTTCTGTTCATACCCAGCCACCGCCCCAGATTGAGGTGAGCACTTCTGTCCAGCCTTGGGATTGGTTTTTGTTTTTGTTGTTTCTGTTTTTGTGTTTGCTTCCTTCATGTGTGTTCCCACGAGTAGCAAGAAAAGAGATGTTCACCTCTGGCCCCGCAGTACCAGAGGTAAGCTGATTACAACGATCCCCAAGGGGATCGTTCGTAACCGCATATCACCCTGCGGCCATTCAGCTGTCGGCACGATTCCTTACACCTTAGCTTGGGTAGGCTAGTCCACGGTGGCATGTTTTGCAGGGCTTTTGAGGGGTTTTAGTTCCCCTCACCCTACTTATTTCTGCCACTGACCAGGAGTCCATCAACCCCGTCCGTTAGGCCACATTGGCTTCCCGGACAGGACCTCCAGTCCCCCGGCCGTTTCCCTATATCTCCCCTATCCGCCACCTGGGGATGCGACACCTGGATATATGCGCCTCATCGGGCGCATCCTCAGGTGGCGGATAGGGGACAGATAGACAAACAGAAAGTATCTCTGAAGAAAATAACTTTTTTTTTAAATATCAGTCTTCTCATTATTCAATTATTATTGTGTAATACAACAACTCTGAACAGAATATCAAAAATGCTTGTTAATCTGTTATATGTTAAGAGTATTCCATTTCCACTAAACATTCCTCATTATCATTCTCCCATCAACAATATAATGGATCTGTAGAATATATTTCGATAACAAATTAGTTATTCGATTTGTTTTGATTAATTCTCTTCCTAACTGGATATGCTAATTTGTCTACTAATTCACGTATGTTTATTTAACACTATGACTTTTAATTTAGTTTGTGGAATATTTATCGATGGAACCGCTACATATAAATAGCCAATAACTTAGGATTATAGTCTATGTTGAATAATAATGACCACCCGTATGTCTATTTACAGTAAATGATGACTGTTTATATAATTTGTCAGTCATATTTATTGAGAGAATCTCTGAAGTTAAAAAAAATTCAATTGGATATTTCATACATATTTCTACAGACCAGAACTGCAACACGTTTCTCGGTGCCTTTCATCAATAAAGTAGGCGTAGGTAAGTGCAAAGTGAGTGTCTATTCTATGGAGAACTGAGAAGTTTTTGCTCTTGATCCTTTTCCCTAGGAAGGACACTTGGGATCGTTGAAACTCTGGGTCGGATTCTTTGGTAAGGAGGTCCGAAACCACATCTGCACATTACCCGATTAAAGCAGGTGGCCTGCAGTGTTCCTGTTTATCACCACACTTGTACCCGTATGACTTTCCCATGTTTTCTCGAAGGAATGTGTGTATATCTATGCGGACGATACCGCAATTCACGCTCATTCGTTCTCGAGCGAGGTAGCTAAGCAGCAGCTGCAGATCCACTTCGACAGTATGATCATACCATACTGGAACAAAACTGAGCTCGTCAACTTTTCGAAGAAATTTACCAACGTAAAGACCTTCGGGAAGTTGCGAATCAAAGGTGTGAGCGTTGAGTAGCAGAAAAGCGCGCGACATCTGGAAGTTATTCTGGACAGGCGCCTGAATCAACTTCCCAGGATACCTGCCTAAGTTCAACCTGGGACCTGAGAGGTGTATGGACGGGCCAGGAATGGGTGGCGTGAATCGAAAGAACGTACGGAAAGAGAGAAAGGGGAGATAACACTAAATGAAGAGAGCGGAAGAAGGGATGACTGGATAAGATTCGTGAATGAATGACCAGAGAACGTGGTGAGTGACGAATTAGAGAGAAAGAGGTCAGCTGCTGTTTACTGCTGAGCGGAATATATAAAAACCTGAAAGCCTGGTCAGGCTACTCAGACAAGAAAGGCTACCCAGACCTGGCAAGTTGGGCGAAGGGACCAAGAGGAAAAAAAAATTAAAAAAAGGGCATTGTATAGTTGTACTTTGATTAGGAATGTAGTTTTGTTTTGTTTTTCATTGCAGAAATGCAGGGTAGTAGAATAATAGATAAAATTAAGTTGATATGTATTATTAGAAATGTAATTTATGTTGTATATTTTTTAGGAAATAAAGGAAAAGGGTCTTCTTTCCCGCTGATTCATCTTTCTCGATGACGTGTGTTTAGAGGAGAAGGGGTTCCCTTGACAGTGGTAGCGCTAGATAGAGGGAAGATGCTCAGTAGAAAGGCTTTTGGCCAGGGCAATGAGAGCGACGGCACTTTTCATGTCCAATTGTGGGACCGTGTGACGGCTTGTTTCCTGCCGTCTTGTTAGGCTCAACGAAATAGTCATCCCCCTGCCATTACCCATCCCGTATACCATCTCCCTCCCTTTCCTAACCCCACTCCCGTATGTGGGAGAATGTCTGTTTTTATACGAATATAAATAGATTTTTGTTAGTGTTGCAACCAAATAGTCAAATGAAAAACTTCAGATTTTGGTAAGAAGATCCATCAAGGCATTTCCCCGAATTACCTTAACACGTTTATATATGAATTGAAAGGGGTTATATTTTTAGGAGTGATTAATTTTTGGGAAAGAAAATTTTTGGCTTTCTACTTTTTTGTATCAGATGTAGTAGTAGAAAGCCAAAAACTTTCTTTCCCACGTTTATATACTACAGGAGGGTGTTAATTATCTCGAAGATTCCGTGACACTGGGTGGCCATAGTGATGCAGCTCTGATACAAGAATACAAGTTTTATCTTTCATTGGATTTTTCATTTCAAACAGCAGTGATTGGTCGAAATTATGCTTGATCTCGAAAAATGAAAAAAAATCTACTGAAAAAATGATTTTCTGGCTGATTTGAACTCAAAATTTCGAGAATAATGTCGTAATTTCGAGTTTGAAGTCGTAATTTCGAAATTGAAATCGAAATCTGGAGTTTAAAGTCTAAATTTTGTAATTGAAGTCGAAATTTTGACTGTGAAGTCGTGACTTCGACTTATATGAATATCGAAATTTCGCCTCAAAAATTTCAAATGTAATGTCAACAGAACTGAAATATAAGGGTGTTCATTTTGAAAATAACCAGAACACATTAATTAGACACCATCCTTGTTGGGAGATATTTTTGCACACTCCTTTACAACTCTTATTGAAAAACATATTTTGCTATCTTAAACACTGATTTTTTGTTACTCAGTGTGTACAAAACTATCCAATTGGCATTATTCCAAATAGTTCCTTTGTTAGTTATATAATGACCCAATACTATCGTCAATTCAGAAACTCTGTATTTTCTCTAACGACTGGTATTTTGACAGTATGTAACCTGGCATCAGATAAAGGACCCTCACTTTCTAAACGATAAATTCATTCGATTTGACTGTAAACTATCGAAATTTCTCGCCGTCCAAGGCGCATAAAAGAAGCCAGGTAGCTTACAGCTTGTGTGGTGTACCTTTTCACATTAGAACCGCACAATACAAATGTCAAAGAAATTCTTTCAAACTCATCGAAGATTACCTGACTGCGGTCAAAATACTGGAGGAGTATAAATGATGAATCATTGTTCAATCGCCCGAAATGAAGTAGAATTCTTGACACAATGCAGAAAGTAATTATGCTCTTATTTTCGATTTTACGCTAATATTGGAAAGGGTGCAGGTAGCAGGTGAATTATTTTTAATTGAATCAAAAAAACGAAGTGTGTTCGGACTGGCAACGTACCGTCTGGGTGTTTTTTGCTTTTGAAGCTATTAAGATTCCCCATGACACTCAACGAGAAAAAATTGAAATTTATAATGTCTTTTATACAGAGCGACTATCAAATAACTTCGTTAAAGATATTGCAATAAATGTAGAAGGGAAAATTTATAGGGTATTCAGCTGAAATAGTTTCTAGTCCCGTCATATCGGAAGCACCTTCAAACTTTATATCGTAATTTTGATATTTATTTGATTACAAATTCATAGTCTACATAAAATTCTATAAAGATATAGATGTTATTGAGTGTGTATGATATAAATCAAAAATGAAAATTCATGGACACAACACTCTAAAATAGTGGACAAACCGCGGACACGTGTTTCTGGCTATTGGCCTCATCAGAACGGGGCAGCCAAGTGCAAAGATGGGCAACACTTGTTTGCCGAAAATAGGAAGCAACACATACGTACGGAGTCAACAACAGGAGCCAACCGCACATTTGTGGTTCCAGTCAGAAATCCCAGAATTCCCAGGCTACATCTGACATGACCACGTAGGCAGCTATAGCTACCTGCGTGAAATCCGGGTCCAGGATATAAATAAAGATATAGATGTTATTGAGTGTGTATGATATCAAAAATGAAAATTTATGGACACAACACTCCAAAATAGTGGAGTGTTGGCTGCACCGCGCTGATAAGGCCAATAGCCAGAAACACGTGTCCGCGGTTTGCCCACTGTTTTGGAGTGTTGTGTCCATGAATTCTCAGTTTTGATTTTTTAAATTCTATATATATTTCAATGAACCTCCTCTCTCTCTCCCTTTGTATGGTCATTGCTTTTCTCTCGGGTGGATTTGGCCAATTTTCTCTTATCAATCCCTGGTTTTTCCACTGCTTTTTGTTTATTTGAAAACTTCAAAATTTTTTGAATTCGCATTCTCTTCGGAAGATCTTTAGTATTTTTTTTCATATACATGTCCCTCTTTACGTGGTTATCTGAACCACGCAGGCCTGGTTACCGGCGTGAAGAAAGAGTGCCTTCACTTCACATTTCATCCTCTCGCTTCACACATATAGTTTTCTTCATTGACGGACATTTACTACATTTGCAGTATGTTATTTATTCAAGCAGCTTCTTCAGTTCATATTATATAACATTGAAACGAGGTCTATATTGATGGGATAAGAACTCAATATCCTCAATTTTTCATTCAAGGTATCGTCAACAAATCATCCAGTATGAGAGAAATTTCCATTTACTTTTCGATAACCTGGACACAGCCGAAGGTTTTCACACAGAATAAAAAAACTTTCGAGTCAAATTCATACCGTTTTAAGGTATAAGGAATATAAATGAAATATTTCAGATTTCCTGATGTTGATAGGGAATGCATCATGGATAAAAAAGTTCATACAGAAATTTTCAATTATTTTTATGAACAGGGGTAAAATATGGTGGAAATATTTGAAAAAATCGTAACAAGAAAATTCGAAACAAGAAAAATCGACTTTGTGCACCTACAAAATTGAGATATGATATTCCTGACGATCTATTCGACAAGAAAAACTTCACGTTATAGTTTTCCAGGCCGTCTGAGGGAGCGAACATGGGGTGAAAATAACAAAAAATTTCTTGACATGAAAAATCGACATTGTACACCTACAAAATTGAGATATTTTATTCCTGATGATATATTCGACAGGAAAAACTTCACGATATAGTTTTCCAGGTCGTCTGAGGGGGTGAAAATGGGGTGGGTGGAAAGTTGAAAAAATCGTATCTTTGAAAATTGAAAGTGTACACCTACAAGTTTGAGATATGTTGTCCATGATGATCTATTCGACAGAAAAAACTTCACATCATAGTTTTTCAGGCTGTCTAAGGGGGTGAAAATGAGGTGGAAATTTGAAAAAATCGTATCTTCGAAAATTGATTGTGTACACCTACACGTTTGAGATATGTTATTCCTGACACCCGATTTGAGGAGAAAAAATTCACGTTATAGTTTTCCTGGCCGTCTGAGGGCGTGAAAATGTGGTGGAAAGTTGAAAAAATCGTATCTTCGAAAATTGAATGTGTACACCTATAAAATTGAGATATGTTATTCCTGATCATCTGATCGACAGAAAAAAACTTTACGTTACAGTTTTCCAGGCCGTCTGAGGGGGTGAAAATGGAGTGGAAACTTGAAAAAATCACTGAATTTATTCCTCATTTTGTTCTTCCATTTTCATTATATAGAATTTTTTATTGCTTCACACCTTCCACAATAAACCGATTTGTGTGATGTAGGACTGTTTAGTTCAAATATACCATTGTGGCAACGCTGAGAGTCTCTGATTCTTCTTTGGCAAGATCACGCAATTTCTTTAAGTATGTTAAATCAGTCAGTGAACTATTTCAAATTACGAGTATAAATGCATTCCAGTGCCAGTGAACATATTTCACCAAAGTACGAATAAGACATCGCTTGAATCATGGTGATCAGTAACTAGGATTATTTAGGTAAGTACTTCCATAAAAAAATATTATTAACTGAAATATATCGGTCGGTAACCAGGCGGTTCGATGTGGGTGCTTTGTTCACTCACTCGAATTGACTGTCGTGTTGGTCGGTGGTTCAAGCCCTAGTCTGAACGATCGATTTTCACTTGGTATCGTCCAACCCGTGTTAGGAATCACGCGTTAAAAGGTTAGACCTTGTTAATCCTTAGCTCTCACAAGTTTCGACTTCTGAGGGTTGTCGTTCGTAGGGGTGCGACAGCTGGTTAACGGAAAACAGATTTTAAAACAGACAGATTGAATAATCTTTGAATTAAGTTCATACCGTCGCGTACACCAGTTTAAAAATATTACTCATAATATCTTTTATCTATAGATAGTTGGTAGGAAAAATATTTGCCTAGTGATGTGGAGTGCAATAGAAAGAGGTCTCACAAAACGCAATTAGTTTTATTCTCTATCGGTACCTTTGATGTCGTCGGTACGTATTTTTTACGTCTATATCTAGATACGATTTTTTCAACTTTCCACCTCATTTTCACCCCTAAACATTTTTTGATATTTTTCACCCCATGTTCACCCCCTCAGACGGCCTGAAAAACTATGACGTGGATTTTTTTCTGTAGAATATTATATCATCATGGATAACATATCTCAAACTTGTACGTGTACACATTCAATTTTCGAAAATACGATGTTTCCAACTTTTCACCCCATTTTCACCCCCTCAGACGGCCTGGAAAACTATAAAGTGAAATTTTTCTTGTCGAATAGATCATTGGGAATATCATATCTCAATTTTGTAGGTGTATAAAGTCGATTTTTCTTGTTACGATTTTTTCAAATATTTCCACCCTATTTTCACCCCTTCAGACAGTTTAATAAACAAGGACGGTTCTTTTTTCACTAAACCGGTAAAAAAGCGTATAATATTGAAAAATGGTAGGTGTGTAGAGTCGGTAAATGAAAAAATAAGAATCCAATATTTTTTTCTCAGTGTATTTTCTGGATGTGGATAACTTCACACCCGTGGAAAATTGCATTACTGATGGAAGTCAGTCCAAAAACCGTATAAATAATTATAAGAAAAAACATCCTACACCCATCTCACCTATAGCGGGTTCAAGCTGTACTTCCTCAGGATTTTCACCCAAAATTAATGTTTTTCAGGGGATTGATTCATACCATGGCACACATTAATATTTTTTTTAAATAATTACTTACGGACGAAGCAAAATTTTCAATAAATGCTATTGTGAACGTTCACAATGACCATTTTTGGGCCGACGAAAATCCCCACGGTTATAGAGAAAGTCATTTTCAGCAACAATTTGTGCTAAACGTTTGGGAATGAATCATTGATGACTACCTAATTGGACCCTTATTTCTACCAACAAGAGTACAGGTGAATCTTAAACGGACTTTGTGCTAGATCAAGTACCCATTTTGTTAGAAGAAACGCTAGATTGGACGTGCAGGACCTCATTATTGGCCAGCTCGCAGTCCTGATATGAATCCTCTAGATTTCAATTCATGGGGTCATCTGAAGACTGTTGTTTATGAAACTTCTATACTAGATGTGAATGACTTTATTTTATGTTGTCCCTGGATAGTTTTTAAAAGTTTTTTTTTAACGAAGTTGTATTCTTAGTTGTTCAATCTAAATAATTGCAAAAAGTCAGTGGCGTTCTTTTTTTTTTCTCAATATTGTTGGCCGTGGTGCCCACTGAGACGCTGGACCTAATAATTTCAATCTAGTCCAGGCTAAAATAAGCGCCTTACTACTTCAAATAACTAGCAAATTTCAACCAAACTGGTGTAAGGATATTTTATGAATACGTACTTTTTTTTAAACTTCAACGCCCTGTATCTCAGCAACTTCGGACATATGTTCGTAGGAACTTTTTTTCTGAAAACGACCTAACGAATCATCCTGTTAAGTTCCGTTCCGTACTTGGAAAACACCCTGTTTACGTAGCGTATTCTTTTAGATTTCATTGAATCAGAATAACGTTCTTATTCGAGTTAAGAATGTCTTATTATGTGAATACGTTTTATGATTTATTTATGATTTATAATTATGATCTTAAGATTTCTGAATTATAAATTATTGGTATTCAACTATGATATTTTTTGTCTTCATGAGGTTATGTGAATCAGTAATAAAGTGTGGCAATTTTTCATTTCGTTATCTTGTATATGTTTTTTGTACTGGTAAGTTATATTTGAGTAAGGGACTAATTACTATCATAATCATAATATAAAATTGAAGACATTTTAGAATATTTGATTCATTTGGTTCAATTCCGTTGGGACAGTGATTGAAATCGTGAGAAATATGCACAACTAGGCACCGAGAGTCACGTATGTTTCAGGAATAATGACACCTAGATGTTAATTTCATGCCTGTCAGTTGTATCGCTGTTAGAATGATGAAATAACTGAAATCACAATAACATTCAGTATATCATTTGAGTTTGCATTGAATAATAATTTGACACCAAAAAACCTAGTGAATAAAAGTTGAATTGAGCTTTAAACTTCGTTATGGGCAGCTTGATACGCCAGATTCTATCTAATGGAATTAGGAGGCTATCAGACATTTATAATTTTCAATAAGCGATAAAATAAAATGGTCAGATAAGCTTTATGCAAATATAAAAATATAATACGGTGTGGCTACTTTTTTTATACTCACCTTTGGGATCTCCGAAGCAGACTACCAGTTAAATGAAATAAAAGTTTTGTGTTGTGGTTGATGACCATTAGAACGATGAAGAAAAATCCAACTGAAGATTTTGTGAGATACATGAATATGAACATGGAAGAGAGGATAATTCTTTTTGGGCTACAAATGGTTTGAATTTGAAATATGTTAAGGAATAACACAAAGAATTAAATTCAGCGTCAAACTCATGAGAAACATTGTGTTATTTCTGTTCGAACCGAATGAAATGTTTTTATTATGAAGATGAATATAATTCTCCATGAAACTAGATTTTTTAAATTTTTGTTATAAAAATACTCAAGGCAGAGCCACTTTGCAGAAAATCAAACTCTGCAATACTGTATTACTTTCGAAAGGGATGATACAAAGTCCAGGTTTGCATTTGAAATTTGTTATCTCATCTCATGAAAAGTGTTGAGATGGTGGTCATTTCATAACGAAGGACGAAAGCACCAATAAATTTGTTGATAACTTCAAAAAATATGGCTACCAGAGGTTAAAAACGAAATTGCATATTCGTAGTTTTTCTCTGTATTTCGCAAATTTTTCAATTGATTATGGTTTTTTTATCATTGAATTGTTCATGATTAAACGCAACTTACTTTTCATCCAAACTGTATTCTCCACCGTTTCGGAGATTCCAATGGTAAGCATAAAAAAGTAGCCATCCTGATTGAAAAAATCAGACTGGTCAGCAGTACTATTTTATTCAATCAACATTTTGCAACTTTTTGCTTAAAGTTAACTGGCGATTGATTAACCTGCCTCAAAATTTCAGTAAAAATACCATTTTACAAAATCCCCTCATTTTTTTTACTTTTGAAACAGGCCAATTTTATTTTCGAAAAAAACAAATTCACAGCAAAAAGTAAATGACATAATATTTATCAAACAAAGACAAAGGACTTCTGAAAATGTTGTCTTCTTGTTTCCTAATAATGATAAAAATTTTTATTCTTCAAAATTACAGAAGCAAGCCCATCATTTTAAATTTTCAAAAATGAAATAACAGTGCTACTTTTATTGAAAAATGAATCAGCAAAATTAATTTTTCGAAGAATTACATACCTTAATTAAGTAATTTTCATAACTTGCTTCACTAAATTGTGAAACTGTATTCCGTTTAAAAACAAAATCGTTGTAATTAGACATTTACCTAATACATTCAATCTCACACTGTTGACTGTTTGAGTAAGTTTTACTTACCGGTTAGATACTTTTGGATTACAATGGCTTCTTGGCAGTTACCTTTTTGTTCGATAGAGTTTTTTTTTTGAGAAAGAATGGAGTTGGTTTTCTGTTTCTCCCTCTTTATACGAAAAAATGTGGTAATTTTCCATAGAAAGGAAGGAAGCAATCGATTAAAAAAAATCGACTCTATACAAAAATTGTTTACTTTCTTTCTTTGGAAGATTCCCACATTTTTTGTTTGAAGATGGAAAAGTAGAAAGGCAAATAATGTCTTCCTCAAGAATTAATCTCTTCTGGAAATATACCCTTTCAACATAATTATTTACCTACTCTATAACATTTTAAGATTTGATATGATTGAACCACTGACACCATAAAAAAGCATATCATTGAAAAAAAGTGTAAATATTTATACACTACAACGAAAACACCCAAAAATTTTTTTTTATTGAATGAGAAGAATTTATTGCGAGGAAATTTTTCAACATCTGTTCATGAGAAAAATCTTGTGATAAAGTAACAAGTGACATGAAAAATATCTGAATATCTCTTCTATTGAACAATCAATAAAAATATTTTAAAATTTGTGATTATAATTTTTTTAGTAAGGTATCATCTTAAATCATTTTCTAGGATCATTATTGAAATAAAGAAAATAACGTCAATATGATCAATTTATTGATAACAAAGTTTTCAAAATGTGTTCTTTCAGCCAGGCATATGTTTTTGTAGATGATGTGTTTATGTTGGAAGGTAACATTTTCAAAATATGATAAATAACTGACTTGTATTCACTTGTATTCAACTTTGATATTTCCTTCAATAATTTGTATTCAATAATCTGTTAAAAAAAATTCTGTTTTTCCGTTAACCAGCTGTCGCACCCCTACGAACGACAACCCTCAGAAGTCGAAACTTGTGCGAGCCAAGGATTAACGAGGTCTTACCTTTTAACGTGTGATTCCTAACACGTTATTGCATTATAATATGTAGAAGAAAAATTCATACATTCATTACAGAAGGTGAATAATAAAAAACTTTTTGAAAAATTGGAGAAGTTTGTGCTTTTGATCATTTGATTTTGCAATTCTATTTTCGTATATGATATTTTGTATTTTGGTAACTTAGTTTTTGGATTGGAATGTTGTTTCTTTCGAATGTCTAATTTTTATTATTTTTTCTCATCATCATTATCAAATTTGCTGGTGAATTTTGTAATTTTCTCAGTTCTTAAAAAATATAGCTAAACAAATATTAGCAAAAATTATTCACAAAATCAGATCAAATAAGTGTGTATCAATCGAAAGGTAAAATAAAATCAAGTTCATTTTAGGTGTATTGGAAACGTTGTCAGTTTGTTTAATAAATTCTCGAGTTTCATGAATTCACGACAGTGATATGTAAAATGAAAAATGAAATAGTTTCAACATTTCATATTATATTTTGAATCAAATACAATATATTGACGATTTTATGAAAAAAATGTTTTATTATTATAATTTAAGAAATAATTTACAATTTCAACAGTCTTCACTTAATCAAAATGAAAAAAAGTATGTACAAGAGACCTAAAATTAATGACTAATAAGCGTTATATCATATAGTAATAGAACAATACAAATAAATAATCTTTCGTTAAAATATTTACAACATTTACAAAATTCACTATACAAATAACAGAATTAACATTTAGTGACATTCGAGACTATATGGAAATTCATGAGATTATTACTTAAGTAAAACAGCCTTTGAAAATTCATTGAATACCTCACCATCGAACTAAACGAAATAAGTCCTAGTTTGCGGCGAAGCATCTGGAATAGTCGAGTATACGTGATGCGGGATCTCACTCCTACAGGGGGGAAACTGGGAGTACTGGGGAGGCGGCCTCCCGTCGATGGACACATAACTGTGATTCAGCTGCTCCGAACCATAGTGCTGGCTACTGGAACTCGATCCAGCTTCATCCTCCGTACTTCTGGCCGATTCCCCAGAAACGTAAGTACTCTGAGTCGGCGTGGGCGTCATCGTCGCAGCGTGAACTCCCGGCATCGGCTGATACTTGTACCATGTGTCCTGCGAAGATGGCGGGGCCGTATATCTGGGGTTGGGCTTGCACCGGATCTCCGCTGGCTTCTTTCCCCGCCTGGTAGCAGAATTATTTATGACGTCAGGCATGGCAAAGCGCAGCTTGTCCCAGAACCGCCTCTCTCCCCATCTCGTCACGGAGCAGGCACGTAGCAATGCCCTCAGTTCCGGATCCATGGGCTCCAGAGGGTCACCACTCAGCACACATACCAGTTTGTGGCGGTATGCCGTCCGCAGAGCGGTTTGGAGTGCAGCTCGAAACTCTGGCCTTGACCATTCGTTGCAGATCAGCAAGGGCGAAACGACGAAGATGATTCTCTTGGAAGCGTCAGCAGCACCTACCATGGCGTCGGCAAGGTATGAAGCGCCACCCATGAGGTGGAGGTCTCGGTAGTGGAGACACAGGGTGTGTCCGAAATGTTCTAACTCCGGAGCTATCACCCTGGCGGCAAGGTCATCATCTTTGTGGCTGTAGACCATGTAACAGTCATAGAGCTTGTCTCGATCGTCGTCCATGCCGTGGGATACCATGGTGTCTTGGAAGATGCGGATGCCGTACTTGGAATGGGCCCACAGACGGACTTCTTGGCGGAAAATGAACATGACTGCGACCAGCAAACACACCACGATGACTGCCACGAGAGTGGCCGCAAGGAGAGGCACGTAGTTACCGCCGAAGAGTTGACTGTGTTTCATCACATCGCGCTGAACTACCGACGTGGCGATCACATTGTTCATATCGTCGCACCGGTGTATCACGTCCGCCACGCTTTCGGGGGTTTCGGCACAAAACATCCGCGAGGGATCGCCCCCCGTCTCCCGAATCCAGACAACGAGACGCGCTATCGAGCTGCAATCGCATGACCACTTGTTGCCATCTAGAGTTACGCGCAAGTGGGAGTCTGTGTCGGCGCTCCCCAGCTGCCAAGGGGTGAAGTCGACGATTTTATTGGCGTCAAGTTTCAGCACTTCCAACTTGTGCATGTTCTGGAACGTATTGTTGCTCACGTGTTCGATTTCATTGTGGTCCAAGTAGAGCTCGTTTATGTTCTCAAGTTGATCGAACTCGAAGCCCCGCAGTTCACCCAACTTATTATTCTCCATGTGCAACACTTTCAGGGACTTGACGCCATTGAATGTCCTATTGTGCAGCGCCCTAACGTTGCTGTTGTTTAAGAACAGAATTTCGAGTTTTTTCTTGCCGATGAAAACGTGACTGCCGAGATCGCCCAAGTCATTACCGTCCAGGTAGATTTCAGTGGCATCCATCGGAATTTTCTCCGGCACGGTCGTGTACCCCGAATTACTGCAGTCCACCACGTTGGATGACCACGTGTGATCGTGATAACACGTGCATCGGTCGGGGCAAGTCATTTCGCAGTCGCAGGCGTCAAAATCGCAGCAGTGGCAAAGGGCAAAGCAATGTGTCTGGTATGGACACAAAAAATTCGATGATTTTAATTTGAGAAGAGGTTGCGGCGGCGCGCCCCTGGAGTGCGCCAGCTCGCAGGTAACGGCGTCCAGGTCCAGTACTTGCGGATACTGTCTCAAATTACTCAGGTGATTGATTCTGAGAAGCCACTCCATCTTGCAGTCACAAAAGAAGGGGTTGTCACCAATATAAAATTGCGGCAAGTCTTTGTCGTCACTCACGCGGCTCAAGCTCAGAGCGCTCAAATCCAAATAATTTATATCGTTTCCATACAAGACGACTTTCTCCAAATTCGGTTTGTTGTGAAATGTGTTGGGTTGCACTGTCGTGATTTGATTATTGTTCAAGAATAAAGTTTCTACGCTATCAGGAACGGAATTCTGCTTAATTTCCGTGATGAGATTGAAACTCACGTCAAGCATTTTAATTTTCAGCGTATTTCTCACTTCGTAGAAATTAGCCAGTTCGGGAACTTGGTTATCGTGCATGTCGAGCCATTCCAAACTCACGGGCAAGTGACTGAAATCGAACCATAGTAATTTATTCGAAGAAACGTTCAGCCACACCAGCGATTTCAAGTTTGTAAATACGCCGCTTATGTCAGTTAGCTCATTGGCATCTAAGCGAATTGCTTTGAGAGTGGGATTACTCGAAAAAGCACTCTGTTCCACATATTTTATTCGATTTGAGGCCAAGTTCAAGACTTGTAAAGACGGAAGTGTCGAAAAAGCGTCTCTTGAAATATTTACGATGTGGTTGTCTACTAATCGCAGGCCGTACAGTAAATCGAGCCCTTCGAAGGACGAATTAGTAACGGATTCGATGTGGTTCTTGCCTAAATCGAGGGTTTTCAGGAACCTCAATTGTCCGATACCGGGCGGGACAATACCCAGCATATTTCCGTTCAGGCCAATGTCTTGCAAATTCGTCACGTTTTCGAATGCCTTCGGACTTATATATTCTATCTCGTTAGAGTCTAACAAAAGCTGATTCAGAGCGTACATACCCGAAAAGTGATGAGATTCTATTCGGGTGATTTTGTTGTACGAAAGAGTCAGAGCATGGAGATTTTTCAATTCGACGAAGGCACCTTCTGAAATGGTACTGATGTGATTGTGCTCCAGGTTGAGAATTTGCAGGGTGTACAGGTCGTGGAATACATTAGAGTCAATTTTGCTGAGCTGGTTGTTGGCTAAGTTCAGGATTACGAGTCTGACGAGTCCAGAAAACGTATTTCTGTTGATCCAGTTTATTGTGAGCTCGTTGTGAGACAGATCCAGAACTTGTAGTTGGTCCAAGCCTTCCAGTATGCCTGGAGCCAGAACACTCAAGGAGTTGTTGTTCAGATACAGATGGCGTAGTTCCCTGGAAGATTGGAACAAATCCGGAGGTAGGGCGATCAAGTAGTTACTAGATAAATTCAGAGTGTTGAGAGTTGTTAGTCCCACGAAAGCTCGGTCACCCAGTGTGGAAATGAAATTTTCTTGCAAAAATAGCTTTTCCAGAGACCTCAACGCGGAGAAACCGTTATCAGAGAGCGAAATAATGTCATTGTTCGATAAATCGAGCACTTCTAACCCGTTCACACAAGCGTGGCCCGGGGCCAGGGGTCCATTACCCCAGTCGGAGAACCCGAGAGCCGAAACATTCTGAAGTTTATTACGCGTTAGATTCAAATGCGTCAAACTGTTCAAGGGACAGAACAACTCTTCGGGCGCTTTCCAAATGTTGTTGTCGGCGAGATCGAGACTTCGAAGTTCGCCCAGTCCCCGAAAACTTTCAGCGTGAAGTTCCAAAGTCATCGCGGACCATTCGGAGTTGCGTGACCGTAGCGAGAGGTGTCGAAGATGTCGAACTTGTGATAAAGCTGCGGCAGGAATGTTGCGTATCTTACAGTTTTCGATGCGGAAATCCTTGAGGTGTCTAAGGTGTGACAGAAAGTTTCCGTGTTTCATGGTCTCGAGAGAACTTTCAAAAAATAATACGTCGCTACATTCTAAGGTCAGCACTGTAATACTGTCAGCTTCAGTGTGGGACATATTTCTAATTAGAGCCTCAGCGTTGTTAATCGTGCGAATCTGGCAATACAAAGTCGGTTCTTCACCGCCTTCGCTGAAATCCACCGGCTGCATCTGCCACTCACATCCTTTGGGAGCAGATTCGAAACTTGTTAAACTCCTGGAACTCACAATTGCAAAAACCGAACTTATTACTAGCCAAAACATGGTTTCACTAATACTGAACTGTCCGAAACAAAAAAAAACTTTACTAGTATTAAATCATCACAAACGTAGTGTGTGAATCCGCGCGGCAATTTCTCGGAGAGCTCGACTAGCAACTGTACTAAACGAACTCAGCTTTGTAACTGATGTTTTGAAGACTGTTGCGTACGGTCTCTGTTGTGGAAAAGAGGCCACGCCTCTCGCGCTCCCCACTCTGACTGGAAATTAGGATTCCAGCTGGTTTGCTTCGCTCTGAATGGATGCTGTCACGTGTAGTTTAACGAAATTTCACAATGTGCAAATTGCCAAGTCCCCACCATGTAATTATTTTAATAGACACTTTGGCTGTGTGTTTAAGTGCATGAAAGGTTGTGCTGAGAATAAGTTATTATATCGCACCCTTAGAATGAAAGTGACTGAATTCAAAAAATGCAGTTTGTGGTAAATGAACAAGAAAGTTTTCAAAAAAGTATAGTATTGAATACATCTCAATATAACTCTTTTGTGTTCCGACGCATTAGATCGATTTTTTGCAGATTTATGGATTAGCCTTTTGAGTACACCGTGGCCAAGTAATTTTGTATTTATAATATTTTTAATATATATTTTGACATTAAATATAAAGTAGTTACAAATTGAGTCACTATTGCAAAATTATTTTTGAACTTTTTATCCACTAGAAAACACTTCTGACTTAATACTAGTTCTGCCTCTTTCACACAACATACATAAATGAATAGCGGGAACAGTAAAAGAGACCGAAACATGCGTTGTCCCTGTTATACTTAGAGATAGGTGACTTTTTCTTTACAGGGTTATAGAGTTTGCTTTATAAGGTCAGTTTATGGTAAAATCGAGTATTACAGGAATTTTGAGTTAGGTCACTTTCATTCTAAGGGTGCGATATATTGTGGCAGTACTTTACGCTGCTCATATGAAGTTTTCGTGGATCATTTGTGGTGGAATGGCCACAAAAATGTCGAAATATAAGAATAGGATATGTTTTTGCTGGACAGTTTATAAAATATTGTTAAACTCACACTGGGAAAGGTTGAAAATATAAATTGAACATATGTGTGTGGTTTTACTTCTTTAGGCACATTGAAATGAATTTATTATCATTTACAGAATCATATTGTTTTAATACGATCTCTGGTTGAAATATAAACGAAGCTATGTTTATTTTTCAAAAATGAAATGTGTAATCAAATGAAGAATGAACGTTTCGAGGAACTTCGTTACTCATTAATAAAATCGGATGTTGACGGAAAAAATTATGAAAATGTTAGGAGATGAATTGGGAATAAATTATCGATAATCTATTCAACTGAATATCTAAAACTCAAAAAATGTAGAACTGATGAAAATTGTAATCACCAGTAACAAAGAAAAATATCCCAAATTGATATCTTTCATCACACAATTATCATCAACGAATATCTTTCAATAATTGCGGAACATTTTCTATAATTTCCTTAGGTGATGAAAACGTTTTTTTGAGGACAAAACACAAGCAATACAGGAAAATTCTTCAAACCAGTTGTAAATATAACCAATGTATATATAATGGAACATGGTGAAGTGAAATGTGTTTTTTATATTTAAAAACAAATGAATAATGAGGTATGAAATTCAAAAGTACCTACCTAAGTTTCTGAAAAAATTATAATTTATATAAGATGTAGAAGTATTGATGTAAGACAAATATGTCAAGTGAATCTGAAGAAAATGTATAATCACAGAGCTGAAATGAACTCACTAACTATGGAAAACCCAGGAAAAAATTGATATCTGGTAGATACCATATCTATTCCAGCATCTAACAAAGGAGCTTCATTCGCGATTTTATGTATATTAACGGTAATTGAATTTCAATATCACACTCAAAAAAAAAATACAACTCCGAATTAGTTTCATAATTTCATTTTATTATTACAATTATTGAAAAAAAATAATTATGTATTGCCATAACACAATGAAAACTTATATTTTCTTGAGAAATAAGGATCAAAACGTAAGATTACCTACTGCTTTTCTTTCAAAAAAGCATTACGCAAATATAATTGTGTATTTCCATGTAATGCGCAAATTTGAAATATCAAATGGTGAAAGAATATTTTTTTTACAAATGTACTATGTGTGTACATATACACATAGTACACATGTACACATGCACATAGTACAGATGTACTATGTACAATAATCTTCCTAAATTCATAACCTCAAAATTCAAATTTCAATTGTCACAAAAATATTATTATTGCTTTGCAATAAGATTTTACAATTATACACGTCTATAGAAAATTCTTCGATTCATTCAAATGGTAAATGTACAAAAAAATAATAATAATACAATTTAATTGCGATAATCACGACAGGAAAGGCAGACAGATCTGGTCTGGACACTGGACAGGTAGACAATACATGTCTAGCCTCTTGAAGTACAATAATTCAATCAACGTATATATTGTAATAGTAAAAAGTTATGAATGCTCATTATAAAAGTAAAACACTAACAGATGCTCATTTAAGAAGATATAAGGTATAAGCAAAAATTATGATGAGTATGTGAATATGAAAAAATACGAGAAAAAACGTCTTTACATGTCTCATGCCTTCTTTCTTATACAATTTATTATTATATATGGTGAACAGAAGCCAAAGAGTTTTTTATTCCAAATTTAGATCTGACCTTTTAATGAATACACAAACAATATTTTTTTAATCAAAGCTTTCCCATTCCATATTGATATAATTACTGATTTTCAATAAAATCAGTAACACTAAACTAACGTTTCTATTTGTTCATTTGTTTATAACACAACCCAAAAAATACATATTCCTATGATCAAGTTTCTATAAAAATGCAGCTTTGTTGAAGCCCAGAAAATAAGTTATAATATCATATGAAGATTACAAGTAACTATAAATTGAAAGAATATTATATTTTTTTGTCCCTAAATGGAACTTTTGAGCTACTACAATCAGTAGAAATCAACAGTTTATAGGCTAAGATTCCATTGGTGTGAAGACAACTGTTCCTCTAGGTATGTATCTATGAAACTACATTTTTTTTCATTACCGTGTAACTGCATCACCGTTTAACTACAATGAGTAGAAGACAATATCTTAAATGAGAGGCTGAAAAGCCATTACATGGCCAGTACCGAAACTGCAAAGCACATTAAGTTTGATAAAGTTATGACTTTCTACATTTTGTAGTAATCCAAAATTGATATGAAATAGAAGAATATATTATATTACGCTTTAGGTTGCCGTTTTCATGCAACAACAATGAATAAAACTTTCAGAATTATCGCAGGCTTATAACCTATACCTATAGAATGATATCGAAACTTCGACGCAATGTTAATTTGTTATATTTGGCTAGCTAGGTTTCCAGTGGTTGAAAAATAACATAAAAAAATTGATGAGCTTTTAGTTTTTCATTTTATACGAATGGTTACAAGTGATAATAAATCTTACTATTTATATTATTTTGACTATTATAATTATTGAAAATATGGAAGACGCAATTATTATAAACTATGGCATGTTGATTGGAAGTAGTTGCTTGTTCTCGATTCAGAGATTCTTGAATCGTCTTTGCCAAAGTTGAAACAGACCTCATTGTTGAGGTTGAGACAGCAGTGGCCCTTACAGAATGATTTGTTATTTTGATCTTTTTAACATCAATTTTAATCAATGGTGCAGAGGATTTGAACCAGGAAGATATTGTATTCTTTCCAACTGGACTGTTCTTGTACCAGTTTGGATTTGGCTTGGCTTAGATTTGACCTCGCTTACTTGTTAGTTTTTGTAACAGTCTCACTGGGCATATTTCTTCGTTGAGTCTATTCGGTATGAGCCACTTACTGTCAGTCATTTTCTTTAACCCCCTTGGGTAGTCTAGGAGAAAACCGGATTATAGGTACTCAATGCGGCCTGTTGATTCACGTCTATTGTCAATCTCCTCCACAAAATATTCGAGTTGTGCTGCCGCTCCTTCATTTCCTTTACAGGCCAATTCATGACCAGCATCGTGGAAAAACTTCTTCTGCAGTCCTTCCGGAGTGTTTTCGTCCCAAAGCTCAGTAATTTTTGTCAGCTCATCTGCTGATAGTGCAGATGGACTTTCCTTTCTCTTGGTTGGATCCATTTGTAGCTTCTGGCGCTTAGCATTTTTTGCAACTCTTGCGTTCAAAAATTCTATCTCAGAGAATGGATTCAATTTGCGATTATACTTTTAAAAAAAATATTCATGCAACTGCAAGCTGGTTCAGTTTCGTACACCTTTTGCTTCAAATGGCCCCATCAAAATATCCAAAGGTGCCAAATGTGGCGAGCGGGCTGGCTATTTTGTAGGACCTCGACAGCCAATCCAACGACCGGGAAAAGTAGTATCTAAATAGGTTCCTACTTGTCTGGAATACAACATCCATATCGAATTCATTAGGATTCGCTTCGACAATTTCAGTAAATAGAGGTCCCACAATATGGTTTCCCAATATTTCTGCCCAAACGTTAATTTTTTCTATATATTGGGTATGTGTTTCACGGAAAACTGAGGGATGATGTCACTCCAATAACGGCAATTTTGTCTGTGAACATTGCCGTTTAAAAAAATGTACATTCGTCACTGTAACAAATATTGTGAAGATAGGTAGGATGCCTTGCAATAGTTTCCGTCATAATTTCGCAGAATTCTGTTATTCGATTAGGGTCATCTTCAGTTAATTGGTTTACCATTTTAATTTTGTTTGAATGATACCTATTCCTTTCCAAAAGTCTCCACACAGTAGAAGAAGACACCTCACAAACATTCGCGATGGAATGAGTAGACTGTTCAGAATTTATTAGCATCTCACCAATTATTTGCACTTGCTGTTTTTCCGGAATGGATGGATGACATGGGCGCTTTTTGTTATGTACCTACACTACCGGTAATTGTGAAGTTGTGAAAGTAACGCGTCGCACCGTAAATAAAAATCGCTTCATTTTTTTTTCTTCCAATGGGGGAGAATTAACCATTTTAGTGATTGTTGACGTGGTACCTTTCTAGTAGTAAAACCGAAAACTAAATTAGAATAATCCAACTGAACAATGATGTTCATTGTCGTACTGATATTTTTTGTCGTTTTTATAAACACAAAATAGCTTAACAAACCTTATCGGGTTGTTGGAATTGCCATATGGCAGATAAAAAAGGGATATTTCTAGAAATATCGATAATAATGTGTTTGTCTTCAGAAAATCATCAAATGTTCCGCCATTTGGTAGTAGGTGAAGATATTGACTTCATATTTTAGGGTTGTGAAGTATTCGTCAGGAGCTTCAAAACGATGTGTCACAAGACTCCCTTTCCATTCAATTTTTTTCCCAGATGGCGCCAAGTCCTCCTCTTGAAAGTTTCATCTGTCAATTTCACTTCAAAATAAAGTATTCATGCATTAATTTCATTATCCCAAATTTCAATTTTTTGAGTTGACCCGTTGAAAACTAAAAGGGGGTGACTTTAAAGAAATGCACGGTATGAAGTGGCAAATACTTCATTATAAATACCTTAAAATTATTTATCAAGTGGAATCATGTATCACGTATGGGGTATTGGCCTGGGAAGCAGCATTTAATTCACACATCCATCACCGAAATCCAAAAAATATTTTTGAAAATAATAACATCCAAATCTATGAGGTATTCGTCTAGCTTAATATTTGCAGAAATGAAAGTATTACATTTAGGCCGTTTCTTTTATCATGTGGTAACATTGCTATATTCTTAATTGTAACAGATACGAAGATGATTGAAAGGGAAATAAAGTAACTGTCATCGGTAACAATATAATGGTCGAAGAAAATTTACGGAGACTCTCGCTCTTCTCGAGCTATACGAGGAAAACCAAAAATTCTGTTTTTCGTTTTCTTTTGAATGGAATTTTCCTTTCGGAGAAAATCAAAAAATTGGAAAGAAAAATGTTATTGTATTCGAAGTGTACTATGACGATGTAATAATAAATATTCGATAAAACGTTTCGTGTCAACATGACCACCATCAACTTTTTTTTTTAATGCGGACCGGTTTTTTTATTACAGATATTGATGAAGCCATAAATTGACAATCCTGAAGTTTTCAGAGTTCTTTTTCCGCATGTTGAACCGACAGTCTTCAAGAATAAGTGCCAATTGTTCCACAGGTATATCCGCTATATCGAAATTACACGATTATTCTGCGCAAAAGTTGGTACACTGCCTCCATACGCTTGACTTCGATTTTCTGGTATTCGCATCTCCTGGCGAATATTTTTTTTACTTTCTTGACCGAAGCGAAACATTTTTTACGTATTGCCGCTTGACAGCTTCAAAACTGAAATAATAATTTCCAGGTTAGGGTCTCACTTAGTTACCATACCATGGCAACTCAACAATCAATTCGACCACATATTTTATGTATCGCTGTTGACTTGATTAAGAAAATAATTTGCATTGTTGAGAATGGAAAAATATATTTTAAAAATGTTTGATTTTCCACCACAATTCGGTGTGAAATTTTCTTACCGAATACCACGCGAGGTCAAATTAATATCCGGAAATTTTTTCTCGCTCATGAATATTTTTAGAAAATTTTCCTCGTCTACGACTCGGGAAGTTTTCAAAATATTCATGATTTCGAAAAAATTTCCGGAAATAATTTGACCTCTAGTGGTATTAAGATTGATAATTTATCCAGGCAAGTCGATTGAAATTAGTATACCAGTGATGGCCATATTGAAAAGTTCAGTACTTGTAATTTTCGATAACATTTAAGTGGATGAGATTTTCCAGGTTTGATTTCAATTTGTCGATTATTTTCTGGGAATCTATTATTATCCTATCTTGGTTTGTTACAACCCATATATTTAATTTCATCGTTTCTAGATATGAAGTGGTTGAATGATTTTCCAATAAAGTCAAGGAGTGAGTTTACACCTTTTCTGACATTCATTATTATGCTTTCATCATTTTTGAATTTAAATCAATTTATAAAATTCAGCTTTCGCCAATTCCAGTAGCGAAAGAGTGTCATCAACATAATACGGAAGTAATATTTTTGTTCAAACAATAGCCGTACATATTAGCAGTAGATAACACTTACTGCTCGTCCATTGTGAAATGTGTGGCCAGATAATAATAATATCATTTATTAATGAAAAGAGAGAGAGAATGTATACACCAAATACAATTTTTTTTCATAAATGATATCCACTCGATAAGTGAGCAAACACCAGTTTCGAGATAAAATTACATTACTTAATTACCTTATGAATATTCAGTACAATACAAGAACACCACGAAAAAGCAATACGCTTAAAAAATATATACCTATATGGGAATAACAAAGTACTTGTAGGAAGCAAAAACTTTAATAAGAACATTTTAAAAGTACATACATTTTGGAATAAGTATCTAATAGTTATGCAAATGAAAATTAAACCCGTTCATGAAGAATTAAAAATTCCAGTGTAAATAAATTGAAATGAATCAGTTGGAGTAATTTCGTTCGACGATCTCATTACATTTGGCTCTTGGTGTTGGTTAATCATTTTACATTATTTTTCAACATGTTCATTATTGTTCATTATTGCTTCAATATGATCAGGTACATATTTTTTGGTCTTCGCAGCAGTTGAAGGTTTTTGAACGACCATATCAATAATTTTTACTCTCTTGGGCAAAAGGTTACCCTGGCTTGAGTAGGTAAAGTAGCTATTGGATAATTTTTCATCGTCGTCTTTAAGTTGAACTAAAGTAGTATCTGATATTCAAGTCAAACCGTGTGATTTCATACAAATTTGGATATGTACACACCCATAATATCGAAATATAGGTTATTTTATGTATCTAAACATGAAACATATTAATTTCAATTTCATCATTAACGGATTTTTCAATCGATAAGAAACAATTTAAAATCATTTTTGAACAAAATATGTATTTCTATTAATATCACAAAGTAATTTCGATTCTGACTATACCTGAAAACAAAGATTTTTTGTGAGTGATAGAAGTCAAGATTAATTCTACCAAAAGGAGTAGATTCTAAAAAAAAATGTGAAGTATCAATTTGCTAGCTCGAGAAACAAATCATTGAAACTTCGTGAATTTTAAAGATACGGACCACAAAGTGAAACATTTTTAAAAATATTCTGAATTGAAAATTATTCGTTACGGGCATAACTTTATTTCAATGAAAAATCAAATGGATTTTAAATGTTACCGAAAACTTTTTAACTTGATTTAAAATCGATCTATTTTTCATTAAACATTCAGGATTTTCATTCAAATTAATATTATTTTTGGTTTCATATTCACTTCGACATCTATCCAGCAGAATAATAACACGGCATGTGCAGAGTTCTACCACATCTCTGATCTCTGTGAAACTCATACTCATTCAATCCATCGCTGCATCGCTAGAGCTTTTGACCGTCAGATGGCAGAAGCCAACGGCAACGTTCGTATAGCAATAATTCATCTTTCACTCACTAGATGACAGCTTTCGTTTACTACCATTTACTAGTAAAAACGATATTTTTATAAAAGTTGTTGGCATACAATAAAACATTAATATTATTACAACAGCAAGTAATTAATGAGTTGGCACATTATAAATTGAATACCCATAATGATAATAGAATTTCAAATGTGTTCCATAGAGATAAAGCATACAATTTATACATGAATTGAAGGGGTTATAATTTTAGATGTGATTAATTTTTGGGAAAGAAAGTTTTTGGCTTTCTACTACTTCATCTTGATACGAAAATAGAAAGGGATGAGGGAATCTTCCAAAGAAAGGAAGGAAGTAATCAATTTGAAAATAAGTAACTCTATACATGGATGTGTAGATCATGCAAAGAAGTAACTTTCAGACACAAACTCCTGAAATAGCTACTTTCATATAAACATTGAATTACACGAAAGAAAAAAATTCTTTCGAAACAAGAACTTCTATATGAACACTGAATTATACAGAAGATACTTTTCTCTACTCAGTTTGTATTTCAAACATTCGTTGTGGAATAAAAATCAAATATCATTCACATGAGTTCTACTTTGAATAAATGGTAATAAATTGCACTTACATGGAACACTGTCACCTTCACTGGTATACACCGATGTTTCGCCTTAAAACACTTGGACCAAGGCTCTTCAGTACCAAATTGGATAAAATTATAGAAGGTACACACAATTCATTCATGAATTACGATTTTTTAATGTCACGGAATAAGCTTGATCTGCTTATGTCATCGATGACATCGTAATGACATTCATACACCTATTCGATTTAATCCAAGCCAAAAGGAATCTTATTTGAATTGAAGGGTGTTATATTTTTAGAAGTGAATAATATTTGGGAAAGAAAGTTTTTGGCTTTCTACTACTCCATCTTGATTCAAAGTAGAACTCATGTGAATGATTTCTGATTTTTATTCCATAACGAATGTTTGAAATACAAACTGAGTAGAGAAAAAAAAGTATCTTCTGTATAATTCAGTGTTCATATACAAGTATTTGTTTCGAAAGAATTTTTTTCTTTCGTGTTATTTAATGTTTATATGAAAGTAGCTGTTTCAGGAGGACTTTCTTTCAGTTTGTGTCTGAAAGTTACTTCTTTGCATAATCTACACATCCATGTATAGAGTTACTTATTTTCAAATTGATTACTTCCTTCCTTTCTTTGGAAGAATCCCTCATCCCTTTTTATTTTTGTATCAAGATGGAGTAGTAGAAAGCCAAAAACTTTTTTTCGCAAATATTTATACATTTATCGGCATGAAATGAAAAAATACATTATAATGGATATATGTATAGAGTCGCTTCATATAAGTGGGGTACCTAATTATTTTGAAACAATAAGTAACATTATCTACCGGGTGAAATTGGATGAAATAACTTTGATGATTTTCCACAATAGTTGAAAACTAGGCAGCATTCATAGGGTTTTGCAGTGATTAAATACCGATAGACTTGCTGAACCGATTAAAATGAACATGAAACGGTGGAGAGTTACATATTATAACTTTGAAATTGGATTTTTCTGTTAGTGATTATCAATTGTTATTCATAACAATAATCAAAGTCTTCCAGTATATAATCCCAGCCAGAAAAATACAAAATACATCTGAATGAGAAGAATTTAGACCACTCAATTCATTGCCCTGTTATAAAAAAGTTATTGAAACAACAACAATTAAACAACAAGTTTTAGATAAAGAAAGTTTTTGGCTTTCTACTACTCCATCTTGATACAAAAGAAAAATATATAATCCCTTCAATTCAAGTTTTAGGTCATATTGAAACTTATCATTTACTTTCAAACTCTCAAGCTGGAATGAGAAAAAGCAATTATTGTGAAATTGCATCACAAACTTTACTTATTGACTGAAAGTCATCAATTGATGTAGGCAAAATTGTTGGTACCTAATTAGATTTCAAAAGAGCTCTCGGAACTGTTACTAGGAAAATTCTTCTGAAAAAAATGTATAGAATGGGATTCACTGATGAAGTGGTGAATTGGTGTCAATCTCAGAGTGACAAAAGAGAGGCCTTTTGCATCCTTATATGAAAGGCAGCATAACTTTGTTTGTTTACGGAAAGTAAGTTGGACCATAAAACAGTGGCGGTTGGTTTAGTTGATAATCCGAGGGATATTATATATTTACAAAATAAATCATTTCAGGTGAAAATATATTCTGTTCAAATAGTTCCTACAGGAAATCTCATTTATTATTGATGATTATGGAAATGGGGGCAGTTTTTCAACCACCTACTAGATTTTTATTCGTGTATGACCTTATAATAAAGCGCGTTGTTTACTGGGTTGAAATTAAATTATTTCATATGATCTAACAATGAACTTCGCTTCATAAAATCAGATGAAGAAATTTGTGATTTATTCTCAGATTTGATAAACTAGCGGTACGGTTTGTGAGGTTCGATATAAAGAACTTCCGATTAGAAATCATGAATGGTTTGATATAATTATATGTGATTTCATTCTAAATTGGTAACTAGGGGTCTTTGTGGACCGACATCGACATTTTTTTCGATGTTTTTAATGATCATTTTTTCATCTCATTCTTGTAAATGAAGTTTTTGAAACTAGGTTTATATTATTTCATTATTTGACATATCCCAACCAAAAAAATGTTAAAAAAAATTATTACCATCATTTCTTATTGAATATTGTCTGTATGCAATTACAGAGCCTCGTGCAAAGAAAGATAAACCAAAACGGAAATCATATTCATTGTGTGACGTAAGTCAGTTGTTATGTAAGCAATAACAGATTTAACAGCGGTCACACAAGAATAACTATT
Organism: Leptinotarsa decemlineata; assembly: GCF_000500325.1. Classification (NCBI taxonomy): domain Eukaryota; kingdom Metazoa; phylum Arthropoda; class Insecta; order Coleoptera; family Chrysomelidae; genus Leptinotarsa; species Leptinotarsa decemlineata. The sequence goes on from NW_019289868.1 coordinate 141,734, forward strand.
TTATATACAAACTGAACATTGAGCAGAAAAAATTTCAAACTGTTGATCACAGAATGAATATGAAGTATGGCACACATATGAAAAACATATTTTTCATTTTTGAATACAGTTTTTTTTCATTTACATATATGAGTTTTTTAATTATAGAATTTGTCAGCATGAATTATTGATAAAAAAAACATACTTCGGTCCACAAAGACCCCTGGATACCAATTTTGAATGAAATCACATAATAATATCAAACCTCAATAGTAATTATAGATATTCATGATTTATAATAGAAATTTTTTTATATCGGACTCACAAACCGTACCGCTTTTTAATCAAATCTGAGAATAAATCACAAATTTATTTGTGATTTATTACTTTTGAAATCAACATTCATCATTGCTATGTATTAGTTCATTTCAAATAATTTAATTTTAACCCAGTAAACCACGCGCTTCATTATAAAGCCAAACATAAATGAAAATCTGGTAGGTAGTAGAAAAATTGGCCTCATTTCCATAATCATTAATAATAAATCAGATTTCCTGTAGGAACTATTAAAACAGAATACATTTTCACCTGAAATGATACGTTTCATAAATATATAATATCCCTCCGATTATCAACTGAACCAACCACCACTGTTTTATGGTCCAACTTTCTTCAAATGTAAACATACTCTCCATAACCTCTCATTGTACAGAAAATGATAGTCCGATCCCCGTTTCAAAATACATGTATTGTTTTGGTATAGACATGGCAACTCTATGCCTTATTATTACTATGAGATTTCAATCCTCTGTCGGCAATAGATTACAAAGGCGTTTCATAAGGGTCTGTTTTGGAACACCTATTATCAATTTTACACAAGCAGATATTTGTAAAATTATGAAAACAATGAAAATACATCTCTATTTGCAGATTCTTCACAAAGAGATATCAGATTTTTGGAAAACGATTTGCATTTCAATGAGTTGAAATTCATCAACATTATCAGTCCTTCCACACTGGCAAATACAAAATTTCAGATCTCTCTTTATTGAAAACGAAAAACTCGAAATTGTTTCGAAATTTTAATATATAGGTGTATTTTCAGATATCTCACCAAATTTCAATGAATAAAAAAGACAACAAATGAAACAGATTTCAAAATTCATCAAAGAGACTCAGTTTCGATATTGCTCAACAATTTCATCGTTACTGAATGAGAATCAGATGGGAATTTCATAGAGATTACAGAATTGGACTTTGAGATTGATTTTGAATAAGGATATACAAGGTCTGTTCAAAAAATAAAGTGATTTTTAATTTCATTGTTCATCTATTCCTATTTTGTTCTCACTGAAGTACTCTACCCCAGATATAATACACTCGTGACAGCGTCTTTTTCAATCCAAGAAAGAGTTCGGATATGCACTTTTCAGTATGTCCTTGATGTCTCTCAGCGATTCTGTTTTTTCTCCTCAATCGTCGCAAAACGCAGGAACAAATTTTAGAGGCCCAATCTAGTGAATATGGTGGCTGAAGCATGAATACGGTACTGTTCTTGACCAAAAAATGACGGGTGAGCAGACCCATTATTGTGATATGCTTCTCTTCATAATACCGGACGTTTTCTTTGTATAGCTCTCCTCCAACGGCGTACTTCAAGATGATACTCTTTATTGACCCAACGACCATGTGGCAAGAACTTCTGATGTACTGTGCCACGGTAATTAAAGAGAACAGCGAGCAAAATTTTGAAATTTGATCTAACTTGGCGTGCTGTTTTTGGTCTTGGCTTTCCTGGTCTCTTTCATTCGAATAATTGGACTTTGGTTTCGAAATCATAACCACATACCAATGATTCGTCACCAGCTATGACTCTTTCGAGCAAATCTGGATCACCATGCAACAATTCCTAAGCGATGTTCATGCAACGGTTTCTTTGGTCGAAATTCAGCAACAACATTTTCATCGGTTGTTGATGTGCTGCGGTGTCCAGATAAGTGTCGTCATTTACATCTTCTCGACCTTCTGTGAAAACTTTATACCATTTGTAAACATTTTTTTGACTCGGAGTACAATCATTGTATGCCACTTTCAACATTGAAAGTTCTTTGATCTACTTTTTTTTCGATAAACACTATTTAACTTTTATGTCTCTCACTAAAAAACAAAACAAGTTAAACAGCTGAAAATGTGAACAAATTAAAAAAAAAGCTAATCGATGTACCTATCCCGCAAAATTTGAACATTCAACTTATTTTTTGAAAAGACCTTGTATATAAGAAGTTTGAGAGTGAAACAAAGATTATATCTGAGAATATGTTCAATTTTTCTACAAAATAACATCTATTCATTCTACTTTCATTTTTATCATGTAGACTTCATATTATAGGTAGGTAGGTCTGAAGTGAGTGGGTCTATTCGACCCTCCACCGCAACTCATAAAGGTTTACTGTGGCTCACACCTATTCACACTCGGCCATATAAACCCAGCTTCTTACCAAAGCCGATTAGTTTGTATGGGTAGTGGTCTTTCAGGTTAGATGGTGAGAGTACGGATCTGACGGACTCAAAGAACCTGATTCGGTCCCCAGCGGGGCAGACACAAAGTATATGTTCTGCAGTTTCATTATTTTCCAGACAACAGAGGCGACACACACTGTCTTCCGACAGTCCAAGTCTCTGCATGTGATGATTCAAGTGACAGTGACCTGTAAGAAGGCCTGTTAGACATCGTAGTTCATCCCTACTGTAGTCCAACAACTGTTTGGAATCAAGCTTCGAAGGGTGAATAAACGCCTTGGAGTGAGCCAATCCTGGAAGATTCTGCCAGAAGTCCATAAATCTTCTTGCCATCCAGGTGTTCGGTGTTTGTTTGGCAAAGCCCAAAGCGATGACAATGACAGGTTCTGGTCCAATTAAGCCGCTTGCAGCTCCCTCCTTTGCAAGAGAGTCAGCAGCTTCATTGCCTTCCAGGTCAGTATGTCCAGGAATCCAGACCAGTGACAATCTGTTTAGTCTTCCTATCGAGGAGAGTCTTTTTTGTCACTTTGCTACCAATTTGGATGTTGCTCGGTGGGAGCCAAAAGCTTCCAAGGCCGCTTGACTGTCCGAGAATATTTTTATTGACTTGTGAGTGAGGTTGGATTTATCCAATCTCTCCGTACACAATTCAATAGCGTAGACTTCCGCTTGAAATACAGTCGCATAAGTTCCTAAGCAGGTAGATAACTCTGTCCTGAGTCTGCGACTGAAAACACCTGCATCAGAATCGGAAGGTGTTTTTGATCCATCTGTGAACCAACAACTATCTGCTCTCAATATTTCCTTCTCCCGCAGGATCCAGCCCTCTCTACTAGGGAATAGAACTTTATAAGGCAGTTCGTAGTTGACAGTTGGAGGCATAAGGTCAGAGGTCATTTCCAGAATGCTGTGACTTTCAATGTCAACCAACAGTCTGTTGTACTCTGCATGGAATTGATTTGTGCAATTGGAAATGTGCACAAGTCTGTATGCAGTCCATCTAGCCTATCTTTCCAGGAAAATGTGGAGAGAAGGTAGATCTAGAAGGATCTCCATGGCCGCTGACGGTGTGATACTGATGGCATCACTGGTAGCCAGACAAGCCTGTCTCTGTGAGCCAGAGAGCTTCGCTTGGGCCTTTTTCTGTAAAGCCTTCGGCCACTAAACAATTGCACCATACGTGATCATTGGTCTAACAATCATCACATATATCCAATGGATTTGTTTGGGACCTAAACCCTAAGTTTCACCACAAATCCTTCGACATGTCCATAGAGACAGTCAGGCTTTGTGTAAAACTTTTTCCAAGTCAGCGTTCCAGGTGAGTCTTTATCAAGGACAATGCCAAGATATTTCACCTCCGTTCCAAATGGAATGACCACACCATTGAGGGAAAGTGGCGTTAGATCGTCCAATTACCTTCGCTTGGTGAAGGGGATTAACACAGTTTTGCTGGGGTTGACAGACATCTGCTCCCTCAGGCACCAACTGTGAACAACGTCCAACGTGTTTTGGAGGATATTACAAGCTACCCTTCCCAACGTGGACCTTGCCAGGATGACAAGGTTATCTGCATAAGCTTGCAGATCAACTTTTCTTCTGTCGAGGGGATCAAGAAGACTATCCACCAAGAGCGACCAACAGAAGGGGAGATAGTTCTCCACCTTGAGGGCAGCCTCTCGTGACCCTTGAAGAGTCGTAGTTGCAGTTCTGTTTACTAGCATGGCATAGATCCAGCCAGTTATGGTCGATATCTCTAGCAAGAGACAATCCTATAGATTTAGGTAATGCATTGTCAAATGCTCCTTCAATATCAAGAAATACAGCAACCGCAATCTCCTTGTTGTCAAGGGATTGGGAGATTTTCTCAATGAGGTTGTTTAGTGCTGAATCTTTCGTATTATATGTAGAGTTTACTTGAAAATAATACACTTTCATAATTCATGTTATCAAACAAATATTATGATATTGTTCCTGCGGAAGTTCAATTCAAAACCTTTGTTATTGTTAATCTTGTTCATTTAATTTTATAGTATGTTTGTGTCAATTTTCCTGTTTAACACTGTATAAAAGACAATTGAGAGGAGAGATTTTGTAAATAAATGTGGTTGTTGACGGTAAAAAATTATCTTCTCATTTCTTTATATCCAACAAAACCAAAGTCTTGCCCAAGTCAAAAAGTAAAACCAAGTCAGATACAGATATGTTTGAATTTTTTCATTTGATATTTGTATTTAGTAGTTTTATATTTGAGAAAGTAAGTGAAGTATGTAAGTAAGTAATTTATTCATTTAATGTCATTCAATAATTCAGTTACATGATTTGATTTTCCTGCGATTTAAGATTCAAATTGTCATTAAAATCCTATCACAGAACCATGTATTAGATTAGACAATCTGTAGCCACCTAAGCTAGGCTTGTGTCGTGGCTGTTACTGACTGATATTGATTGTGTTACATAATATAAAATAAAATGAATACATGAAAGCTAAAATAGGTCATTCGATTATTTATTACTGTCTACCTTACTAGGTTTGAAACCGCAGTTGGAGAATGATGGCTAGTAGAAGGTAATAAGAAGAGATAGAGAACAGGTACTTCACCTCAAACATTTTCAAAGATATCCTGCAATTGATCATTATGATTTCTAATGAAAATTTTCAGTTGCTTCTTTAATTTACAGTAATTATTAGTATTCTATATATGGAGTGGCAGCTCATTGTATAATTTCCGGCCAAATAAGTCACAAATTTCTGGTTGTTACTCAATATACAGCGTGGTATTATAATTGCTTGATTGGAAGTCATTCGTGTATTATATTTATGTGTAATGATGTTAGTGGGGTTATTACAAATCCATAATAAACATTGGTAAGCGTATAATTTTCTAACTTTGAATAAACCACTTTGTTCGTACAGTAACTTTGTAGAATATCTCCTATTCTTCTTCAAGGCGATTTTGATCAGTGTGTTTTGTATTACGTCAAGATTATACAGTGATGATTTGAATACGCTACCCCATACTAAGATGCAGTATCTAATCATCGACTCCATCAAGGCACCGTACACCGTCGGTATGACATCTCTACTTCTCACGTGGTAAAATTTTTGAATTAGTTTTTTCACTATGTGATCTATGTGATCATTCCAGTGTAGAAATTGGTCGATCATGACGCCTAAATATCTGATGTATTCAAGAACATCCACAGTTTTGGTTTTCTGTATACGTATCTTTGTAATGAAATTTTCGTCAGATTGGTCCTTTCTAGTTGAAGAGAAAGTTATAAATTCAGTTTTATCTGTGCTGAGACTAAATAGATTATTACTTAGCCAGTTATATATCGTTTTCATTGCTTTGTTTGAGTTTTCGTATGTTTCATTCCAAGTTCGTTCCACAAATACTACAGCAGTAGCATTGGCGTATGATAATAGTTTTTCTTTGGAATTGCTGATATTGAAAATATTGTTTACATGGAGCAAAAATAAAATGAGGACAAATACTGTTCCCTGAGGTAGGCTCCTGCTGACGGGTACTGGATTACTATATGAATCATTATATTTATTATCAAACTCACTATTATCATAACTGCCGATGTTTGTATTTCAAAATTGGGTTTTTGGGGTTAATTTTCCTGGAGATGATCTCAACATACATCTCTTGTACACCATATTTATTCTATCAGAATACGTACAGTACCGTACAATTAAAAATGTTGCTTTCAAACAGATGCTTTCATGTATAACATCTAAGATAAAACCCCCGACCTAGCACATCGGTGATATATCAACTTAATTTATGTATCATTTTTGTATGTAATCATTGTATTGTATTGAGTTGTATGTATTAATTTTACTTGGCAAAATTTGGAAAATTACGGATCTGTGCACATCCCAACATTTCAATAATTGAATAGAACTGGCCGATACTTGTTGAAAATCCATATTAAAACTAAATTGATAAAGTTTATTGCGTGATTTTCACTATAAAGGGTTTTACAGAGACCCCGACACGTATTTCGCCAAGCAATAGTTTCCTCAAGCGTAAACTAAAAGTTACTTCTATTACAACCATTTCATAATCTAACCTACTCGTATGCCTACTTTATAATGAATGAATCTACTTTTGAAGTTCAGATATGAGTATGAATTCATTAAATTACTTTATGAATACATTATTCGAAAGTACCGTAAATATACTTAACTATTTTTACCTGGATATGAACAGATTCAATAATGGCGAATTATTCAATTCAGTTTGATCGTCCATAAAATATGGAGAGTTTTTGAATTTGTTCATTTCCATACTCTCCAATAGGTTAGGTTTCAACTCTTTCGTCTGGAAATGGAGCGGCTTGTATTCTCTCACGAACACCAGTTACAATATTAAACCCAACATAAATTTGACAAATTTGGAAGTTTTGGGAATCAATACATATATCGATAAAGAGAAACCAGCATCAAGTAACATTGTTTTCACGCGAGCTGATAAAGGCAAAAACGGTCATAGCCATGAACAAAGAAGAATACGTAGAGAAGACTTTAGACTTTCTAAATGCTGGCATGTACGAAAGGAATCTGGAAGAATTCAGGGAAACTTCGAAAAATATTCATTGTGTCATGGATAAAACGGAAAAATCAAAATCAATAGTCATGAACCCAAAACCACCTAAACTTTATTCGTTGATTAAATTACACAAAGATAACTACCCGATTACCGGTAGTTTCTTTTGTCACATCTCCTTCAGTTAAAATATCTGAAAAACTTTTTGCAGTTATTCAAAACCACACCAGCTTCGAATCACAATTCAGTTTGAAGAATTCATACCATTTGATCAATGAAATTCAGGATATTACACTCCCGGATAATGCCAAATTGATTTGATTCGATGTAAAGAATATGTTTTCCAGTATTCCTTCGAATGAAATGATTACTCATGTAGAGGATCTATTGGACGGAAAGTATATCAATCCGGTAGTGAAAAGGAAATATTAGACTTGCTTACGCTTTGTTTGTCACAGAATTACTTTCAATTCAATGAACATTTTTTACTCATCCTGCATAATGAGAAACCCACTTAGTCCTATTCTGGCAGAGATTTTCATGGACGATGTGTAAATAAAAATACACAGTAACCCAACGGTAAGGAGAATACATTAAAACAGATTGCTGTCAACAATGGTTAAAAACCATCCATTATTCACAAATTAATCAGTAAATTTAAACTCACATCAGATAGAAGATTGGCCTTCAATTTCACAAACTTGGTTAATTCACCTTCTGTGAAATATTTTTCCATACCTCATTTTGATCAAAATATCTGTACTGTTATTTCCAAATTTATAAAAAATACTATACCTGGCACAAACATTTCTTTTAAATCTCAAAATAACTTAAGTTACTTTTTAGTAAATTCCAAAGACAAAATCAACAAATTACACAGAAATGGAGTCTACAAGCTTGACTGCTCTGATTGTTCGGCATCTTACATTGGTAGAACCTGTAGACCATTTTTTACTCGTATTAATAAACATTTATTCAAAACCACACCAGTTTCGAATCACAATTCAGTTTGAAGAATTCATACCATTTGATCAATGAAATTCAGGATATTACACTCCCGGATAATGCCAAATTGATTTGATTCGATGTAAAGAATATGTTTTCCAGTATTCCTTCGAATGAAATAATTACTCATGTAGAGGATCTATTGGACGAAAAGTATATCAATCCGGTAGTGAAAAGGAAATATTAGACTTGCTTACGGTTTGTTTGTCACAGAGTTACTTTCAATTCAATGAAAATTTTTTACTCATCCTGCAAAGGTCTCATAATGGGAAACCCACTTAGTCCTATTCTGGCAGAGATTTTCATGGACGATGTGGAGATAAAAATACACAGTAACCCAACGGTAAGAAGAATACATTAAAACAGATTGCTGTCAACAATGGTTAAAAACCATCCATTATTCACAAATAAATCAGTAAATTTAAACTCAGATCAGATAGAAGATTGGCCTTCAACTTTACAAACTTGGTTAATTCACCTTCTGTGAAATATTTTTCATTACCTTATTTTGATCAAAATATCTTTACTGTAATTTCAAAATTTATAAAAAATACCATACCTGGCACAGAAATTTCTTTAACTTAAGTAACTTTTTAATAAATTCCAAAGGCAAAATCAACAAATTACACAGAAGTGGAGTCTACAAGCTTGACTGCTCTGATTGTTCGACATCTTAAATTGATAAAACCTGTAGACCTGTTTTTACTCGTATCAATGAACATTTAGAAAAACCTGACAAATCTGCTTTTGGCCACCACATAAAATTTCACAATCACAACTTTAGTCCCAGTAGAAATTATAAAATATTACATAAAATAGGTAATAAAAATTCCCTTAGACTTGACTTGTTTGAAGAGTTGGAGATTTCTAAAGAACTTTCTAATAATGATCATTGTTTGAATACTCAAGTAAACTTAAACAGAGATTTCCTTCTCCTTCATAAAAGGATTATGAATTGTCAACTAATCAAATTTATTACTAATACATTTTATTCAATATTGACTTTTTTTCTACATTATTAATTTTTAATCCATAACGAATCACCTCTCAAGTTGGTACTATTATTTTAACATGACACTTGACACATCCTGTCTCGAGTTGTCCTTCGTCATAAAATACTCTGACTGAACCACATGGCCTCAATCCAAAAATGTATTTTCTTGACTAGAAGCCTATTTTGTTTTATATAAGTCAAATATTACAAATGTGTCATGTACTTATTTTGATAATTCCTGTTGCCTGACAAGTATGTAATCTTAAACAATTTTTCCAAATTTCTTAACCTTAAAGATCAAAAACTTTCTGCAACTCCAATTTTCACTGAACTTCCTTTTCACTTATTTTCACGTGAGCACTGATAATGACGAAATCGAAAGCGCTTTGCAAGAATTTTAAAAATTATACACTTTAATACAAAAAACCTCTTCGATTCATTAATTCAATTAAGTGTATTCAGCTTTTCCAAATCTATTAACCTACTTAAGCCAATCCACTATAAATATTTCAGATTTTCTGCACAACAAAGGTATAAATATTGCCTTCAAAATCAACAACTTAGGCATGCATATTAGGAATAGCAAAGATTAAAGTTCGGTTTCAGAAAAATCGGGAGAGTATAAATTATCATGTGGATCATGTCCGCTGTTTTATATAGGTCAAACTGAAAGAACGTTCAAAGCCCGCATAAAGGAACACAAAAATAGTATCCAGAATGGAAACATGAATTCCACATATGCCACTTATTTGATCACAGAGAGAAATGAGTTCAACCATGAATACAAGCCCCTCCATTTCCAGAAGAAAAATTTGAAATTTAACCTGTTGGAGAGTATGGAAATAAACAAAATCAAAAACTCTCAATATCTTATGAACGATCAAACTGAATTGAATAATTCGCCATTATTGGATCTGTTCATTTCCAGGTGAAACTTGTTAAGTACACTTACGGTAATTTCGAAAAATGTATTCGTAGAGTTAATGGATTCATACCTGATCTTTTCAGGTTGGTTTATCATATATATCAGGCATACAAGTAAGTAATAGGTTATAGTATAAAATGGTTGTAATTGAGAAGTAACTTTTAGTTTACGCTTGAGGAAGCTATTGTATAGCGAAACACGTATCGCGGATTTTGAAAAACCCTTTATAGTGAAAATCACACAATAAACTGTATTGAATAGTTTCAATATTTTAAACTTACCCTACTACAGATATCACTTTTGACTGAATCACATAAACATCTCAGAAAATTCTGAGATGCTGATGGGCATAATTGCACCTTTCCAAATCAAATTCCTATTTGTCCTTCCTCGTTCCTCACTGTGATACATCTCTTCAACCAAACTTTCAGAACCTTCAATATAGATTCATATTCAAGCATCAACCCTATGACCGTATATTTTTCGGTTATTCCCATGACAATACAGCTACTTACAAACTGTCTAGGAATGCCAGACACGTCCATCGTTTTGGCGGATGGATTGTGGAAAATGTATTTCAAAGTGGTAGTAAATTCACCTTCAAAAATACTGCTTTGTATTTCTGAGAAGACGCAATACATGTTAGTGTTCGCTTTGTGTGCCTGAGAGCTATAATACCGCAATGAATGAGAATTTTTCGACATAGAGGGGCATATTAGCAAACATGCTGTGAATTTGGAATGGTTCCTTCTAGAATGTTCGCATTGATCGGTATTATTCTACCGGACAGCGACATAGGAATTCTATCTTTCAGAGATATCAAACGACGTCAACAAAATTATATTTAGTTCGAAAGGAGAATATTCGATGATAATTTTCTCAACCAGCGGAGTAATGAGTCATTTTTAAATCGCTGTTCCATAGGCGTACATAACTGTTTCGGTGGCTGCTCATCGTTTTGAGGTTCAACTCACTACACCTTGAACTTCACTGTTTAAAAACTCTTTCATTTGGAGAACTGCGTTAGTGTGGAATTATCTTCCTGTGAACATTTTTCCAAATGGATTGAATCTCCGGCGATTCAAATCCAATGTGAATCGCTACTTTCCTGTAGTGCTTATATACATTGTCCTTGAAAAAAATCTTACATGTAGGGAATCCGACAAACATATTCCATAAAAAAATGGTACGACACACAATTAATTTCGAAAACACATTAAGGACTGATAAAACCTTTGATGCTCTTTCTTGAATTCAAGAAAATATATTTTCTGAAATAAACGGGTAGCCTATTGGAAATCTAAAATATTTGGTGAGTTCTTAGTTATATTCAATTTATGGAAAGGGGCGTGCGAATAGATTTTTATGAGGGTGAATTTTCCTATTGGATATAATTTCCTCTATTTTGAGGTCAATAAACTTGCAAAGATTATGAATGAACTGGGGAGGACAATAAGCCAAGTCATCTGAATCGCGATTTACATAAGTAGTCTTGCGACTAAATATGCATTTCAAAATGCGCTTCTGTTCTACAAATATTTCCTGAAAAAATGATGAGACACCCTAAACTGCGTAATAAAACGTAATGAAACTGCGGGGCTATATATGTTCTATAGATGGAAATGATTTCACGTGAGAACATGACTGTTTTCAAGTTCTTGAATATACAGGGTGTAATATAAGTACCTTGAAATATTCAAGTGACGTATTCCTGAGACAATTTTAAGAAAAAAAGTCTATATGAACTTATGTCCGAAAATGCTTCGTTTCGGAGATACGGGTTGTTGAAATTGAATTTTTTTGTTCGCTTTTTGTACATAACTCTTGCAAAAAATAAGTTATTTGCACGAAATTCGGTACCCGGGATTTTTTTGACGTGGGAAATCGTAATTTCAGATTAATTTCCATGTAACATCTAGAGGGCGCTGCATGCGCTGTCAGTACACTCCTGTAAGATGCCAATAATATGTACTTAATTAAATGTTTCTTATACACAATTGAAATAATTCATAGGTTATCCTTTCGAAGAAATTCCTCATTTTATGCTTTCATTTTCAGAAACAGAACATTTCAGAAGAGAATAATTGAACTGAAAATCGATTAACTTTTTCGTCATAATGGTGTAACTTCCTGAAAGAAAAGGAAATATATCGAATACCCATACATCAATGAACAAACAGTCTTTACAAAGATGATAATAAATAACTCAATCCTTGCAGACACTAGATTCAATTCAATGGAATTTTTCTAGTTTGTATATGTAGGTACATAATGTATATGTCTGTTATTCATCACTTTTGAAATATAAGTTTTAAAAATCATCTATTGTAAAAAAGGGAAACAGTACTATGTTTCCTTGAGTTACAGAATTCACGATTATTATATAAAAGTGACAAACGTGCACTTGAATGCATTTCTAGTTTAACCAACTTATTTTACCATGCAGCACGTATTTATAGTAAAATAGTTGTTTAAATGATCATCAACTAGAACATAGAGAAGAAAAAAGTCTTTGTATCATCGTTTCGAAAACTGCGTATCACCGGATGTTGATTCAGCAAGTCAGCATTGACATTGATCCATGTCACCTTGGGTATGGATGGAAAAGATTTTCATCAGGTCGGACTTGTTATACGGACAGGTCATTGTCCAATATAATATCATTTGACATCTCTGAGATGAAAAGAATAGCTGAATACCATGAAACATTCTCAACCACCTTCAAACTAAAGATGAATGAAGAAAGTCAATGAACAACATATACCACGTCTTTGTAGATGGTTCCCATAAACTGAGTTTATTTTTCATGTCAATAATTAATCATCAAATCACTACCTATTTAATTTCCATCATATCAATCAAATATCATTGTCAATATTTGGTTCCTACCATACTTTATTGATAGAATAGATATAACATTGAAACTGCCTAGCTTTAATTTACATTCTCTACAGACGAATTTCGTCATAAAGAATTAGAGAAAAAGCAGAAAAAACTGAAAAACTTTTTGAATTCATCCTATATAAAAAAAAGATATACGCCAATTTTTGGTGATAATTCCAACTGCACTGCTTTCAGAAAATAAACCCATCCATCAAGGGTGAAAACCAACCACTTTCTTACCCACCCATTTCTACTCACATTTACCAAAACTATCCTTGGAGAGATACCATTCAGACATTTTTCTATAGAGCCACTGTCTCTGTCAACTCCTATTGGTGATGCAAGATAAACTCCTTTGTTCTCCAACAATGAGATAATTACTCCATAGGCGAACCACTTCCTGATTGATTTCATCGGTAGCCTAATCATGATCAAACGCAATCTTCATTATATTATCACTACCGTACGCACGGGTGCTTGATTGTAGGAAATGGGTCCATGCCAACTCTGCAGCTTTGCATAAATTCACAATGACAACTACCGTCCTGATAAGCAGCCAGCGCATTGTCTTATTTGCATTCAGTTTAAAATTTCAGACATTGTTTGTTCCGATGCCGGGCGGATTAATTTCAGTTTAGCGGAGAAAACGTTTGTTGGACAAACAAAAAAGGCTGTGTTTCAAAAATAGTTCGACAAAATGACTAGTTTAATGAATTGAGCTGACAATATTGCTACTGGAATTATTTAAAAATGAATTCTTTGTTTGAATATATAACTCGCTTGCTATAAATCCTAGTAACGTATTTTCATTGATGTATGGATGATATGTTTTATATTCTAAATTCTTCAGTCGGGAGTATTCAGGTCGTAGGCTGAGAATAAACTGAAATATGAGAAGAGCGCTAACAAGTCTTTTAATCTGGTGTTTAATTAGGTGAACTTAGAAACCTCAAAAGTGTAAATGAAGCAAGGACGCAATAGGAGACACCAAATTATACAGGGTGGGGCACCCCGTACGATATGGTTCCTCTATACTAACTCAACGAATAATTTGTCGAGAATTTTTCCATTTCATTGTATGTAGGCATATTTATATTTGAGGCTGCAGAAAGAAATTATTTTGGAGTCTATAAGGTGGCTCGAAAAGTGTGACATATCAAAGTTGTGTATTTTAAAATGGAACACCCTATATTTTGTTACACTTTTGAATATATCAGATGAATATATCATATGTTACAGTTAGGTATTATATACCTACCTGTAACATATGATATGAGTTAGGTTAGGTATTATACCGGGTGTCAACGAATCTATTAGACAAGTCATAACTTCTAGACTATTAGGTGTATCAAAACGAGATTTGGTACAGATAAATGGTATGTGGAGAGGAAAGTTTTCACATATATTTCACTTTCCGGTCACTTCCGGTTTCAGCGGAAATGGCTCCGGTTCTGAATTTTTAAATGGAACACCCTGTATATTGTAACAAGTATTTTGTGATTGGTTGCTTCAAAATCATAGAGTTAACCCAAATTTTATCAACTTCATTCTATTTTCCGACGAATCACGGTTTACAAATAATGTACAATGTACAATTCCTGATCTCTCAATCTTTACTATAGTTGATTTAACCAGACGTATGCTGAGCCTTTTTTCTTTGATCCATCTCTTTGAAATATTTGAAGATAGTGGGATCGACGAAAACCTCATCCCTGAATATCAAGGATTAACGACACTACCTGAGGTATCCCGTTGCAAAGCCAACTCTGACATCGATCGTCGAACAAGATTCGTCCTGACTTTCACTGCAAGGCAACTCGATGAACTTATGATCCAACATCAGACCCGCAATGATGTCATCAGTGGTGCGAGGCTAAGTAAGTGAATGTCATGAACTGTAAAGAACAAGCCTTCTCAGGTTTGTTCCCTTTGGGGAACCTCGTTTGTATTTGATATTCGGGAATTGAGTCTTCTGTTGATCCCATAGATGGCCTCTTTATTGCACCACTAATGAAACCTTGGCGAATTGAATAAGCGCTGTCTGGTGTTGTATCGTAAGTTTATCCAGTGCTTTATATCGTTATTGGTACAAAATAGAAAGTAAATCCTCCACTAGAAGGTTCTATAGAATTTTCCTCCCCTGGAGCAAGCCCTTGCTAGCCTTGCCTCTTCTGTATCTTTTGTAATAGGCGTAACGGAAAGTGAAAAATATGTGAAAACATTCCTCTCCACATACCATTCAACTATACCAAATCTCACTTCAATTCTCCAAATAGTCTAGAAATTATGACTTGTCTAATAGATTCGTTGACACCCGGTACCTATACCTAACTGTAACATGGAAATGTATAGAAATCATTAATTCGAATTCTGACCAAACATAACAGAGGTTTTGGGCTATCGATTTCGATGAAACCCGTTTCTCAATACCATACAGCATGTTCAAAATCCATTCAGTTTTCATGAATACGGACAAAGATAAGTTTGTTATTTCGAATAGAACACGCTGTAATTTGTTCCAGATTGATTCGGCCATTACTTGATGAAGATCCATAGTAATTTCATTAACTACAACTTACGATTTGATCAATACAAAATTTATTCAAAGTAATATATCACCACATGTTTCACCAACACAGTAGCAACTTCAGTATCTCGTTTGTTCAAAAATGAAGTCACCTTTGCGTCGTTTGTCCAAAATATGTTCAAGCTCTATGATGTTGATTTTTATTATTTAACTTATCAATGGATAAAACGTCTTGAATCGCTCTTGCGTCAACTGTTTTGGAAATAATTCTGTCTGAAAAACAGATTCAAAGCTGAATCAATAGACAAATTTCCTTCCAGAAAAGTCTACGCAAAAGTGATTCGAGACGATTTTTCTATTGATATGTTGGATAATATAATTTCTAAATCTAAATTATAGAGCTTTAACATATTTTGAGCAAATAACAGGAAAAGTTGCTCTACGTTTTGAATAATCACGATATTTAAATTGCATTTAGAAAAGGTAATACATTGGGAAAGTTAGTTAAAAGTAATAAAAACAAAACAAGGGAAATAACAATTGAGAAATCAAAAGTATATGAATTGAAGTGTGGAACGTGTCTTGAGATATATATTGGTCAAACTAACTGAAAACTCAGGAATCATATGCAGGAACATCACGGTAAATAACAAAAAAAATCAACATATTCAAATCATCTTTTAGAAGAAAATCTTAAAGAAATCTTCAAAAAAGAATTCGAAATTTCACACATGGAAAATAAGGGTATGAAGCTGATTCATTAGAAAGCAATGGCAATTAATGAACCTAAAAATTCAAATATTCAAATGAATAACCGACTGGATTTAAATAGATCACCATTATTGAACTTGTTTTCTTAAAAACCCATACTTCAGATGATTTAATAGTGTCAGTACCTTAATAGGTAGTCTAAATTGTGAGTACGTAGGATATATAAATGTCAGAGTAAGAATGAACTTATAGTACTTGATTCACTACGAAACATCTACTGTGTTAGCGAAATATGTTGTGATTTATTTCTTCGAATAAAGTTCGTGGATATCAGATCGTGAGGTGTAGTTTATTAAAAAATGTATTTTTTGGCCTGAACAACATTAAATTTAATTATCTTTCAAGTCATTTAGGGGTTCCCTATACCTAATCTAAATAGTTTTCCAGATATTTTTTTCAATAGTAGTTCTTATTTCAATGCATTCTTTGAATCAAGATACCTTTGAAACATTTATTTAATTTGTTTGAAGGTGGTTGACAATGTTTCGTGGTGTACTTCATCAGTTCGGACTTCCATTATCCAATATAATATAAATTGATTTGAAATCCCTGAAAAAAAATTAAATAAAAGATTACCCGAAACTAACAATTTTATTAAAACAAAAAACTGAAATGACAAGAAAATAACATACAAGCTACAACCAGAAAATAAAAAATTGAAATATTAATAAAAGCTGAAAATTAAAAAATATTATTAGCAAAAATGAAAAATTGGAATTAAAAGATTCCAAACCAAGGTACGTCACGACGTTTCGATTGTTAGTATCCACAATCGTCTTCGGGTGATAACTGTTTTTATTTTTTTTTTCAGGGATTTCAAATCAATTTAAATCATATCAGACAATGAAAGTCCGAACAGATGAAATATTTATTTAACCTGTTGGAAGAATTCTTATTGACAGTGAACGTGTTTTACATTATTCAAAATATTCAATGACTTATTACCGTTGAAATCGGAAGCAAATCCCATTCCAGAGAGGATAGATATGATTTTAGCAATTGGTGAGTATATGGAGAATTGTCTTTTGGCGTCGAGGGTGTATGCCCAAAAATATCCAAATCGAAATCATCTAAATGATTTGGTTTTCAAACGATTGCTACATGAACTTCGTAGAAATGGAAGTGAAGATATGAAAAGGCAAATAGACCAAAACCTATCATTGGAAATGAGAAAAATGAATTTCTCATTATTTATCAATCATTGAAAACCTTAATACGAGTCAACGGAAGATCGAGAAAGATACAGAGATGAGCAGTTGGAGAAATTCTAGGGTTAAAAAAATACAAATTTCACCCGTACTGTATTCAGATGCACCAGGAACTATATGAGATGGACTTCCACCTACGAATTGAGTTTTGTCTATGAGTTTTGCAAAAGTTTGCATTCCATTTCATTTTCTAATGAATCTACTGTTCATAACAATGGCCACTATTATAGTGATGTGAATTCCAATTTTTTCTACCCTCTGGATCACCAGAATAGATGGTTTGTAAACGGAAATAGGTACACCTGCCTGCGTACATGTGCAGCTGAATATCAGACAATGGATGTAGCTACGATTGGGTGGAGCTCCTGCACATTTTAGGTTCAGTGTCAGACAGTTTTTGAATATGTGCTTCCCGAAGGAATAGATTGGTAGGAAAGGACCACCAGATTTGACTTGCCTCGATTTTTTTCTATGGGGATACTTGAAAAATGAGATTTACGACACTCCTCCAATCACCCTGGAACTATGGAGTAGAGAATATGGACTGCTTTTTGAAGAGTGACGCCTCAACCTCAAATGTTATTGAATGTTGAGAAGTTTTTCATAGAGAGAGTGGATCTTCGTATTCAATAGGAAGTTCTTGATTTCCAGTACCTACTTCAAATTAAATACATTTGTGTTTCTAATTTTATTGTTGTTCTAGTCGAATAATAACAAAAATGTAAATTTTCACTGAAATGAAACTTCATTTCAGTGAACATTAAATATCTTCGATGAAGTGAAGTACAACAACAGTCAATGATAATTCTGTGAGAACATTCAATGAATGTCGTTTCAAAACTATCTTGATTCATAGAATGCATAGAAATAAGAATTACTATTTGAAAAAGTCAATATCTGAAAAACTATTTAGATTAGAAATAAAGAACCCTGAAATGAAAGATAAATCAATGTCATGGTGCTCCATTTGGAATAACAAAGTTATTTTTGTCCGAAATTATATTAAAAAGTGACAATGATTTTTGGACATGCTGTATAATATTGAGAAACACTCCTCTTCTCTTCATTCCAAAAATATTACCCAAAAAGCGTTTCAAAAATACCTTCCCTCTAAATTTTTTTTTCAAATCAGAAAAATATCTTCTTCAATTGACATTTCCGCAAAAGCACCGCTCTCAGAGCGTCTCAAGGATTTTGCTATAGTGCTCGTGTTTCATCTTTGAAGAAAATAGCATGCACTGAGAGTAGAAGAAGTGAAGCTGAGATAACCATAATTTCATCGATGCACGTGCGCTTTGCCATCATATCGCCTAATTAGTTTCTTTGATTAGCATCACAACGATACAATAAGCTTGTGATGTACTGTTTGGAACCTTTGGTGTAGTAATGAATATTACTGGAGTTTTTTCCCAACACCAAATCGTTATTTTTACACCTCGACACGTGTTTCGATCACCAATTGATCATCTTCAGGAGAAAGATAAAACTAAAAACTACTCAAAACTAAAGCTACTTATACTAATCAGGTACGTCATACAGGTAGGTAATCAGTAATACATCGTCTTTTGACTTTCCCTGTAACACATGAAAGGTTCACAATATGGGAAATATCAGCCACTAACGGTTTCCCGAGGGGTATTGTAGATGACATAATCAGGAAAAAGAAGTTTAGGTTAAGAATGAACGAAATCTCGACTTTCAGAAAGGACAAAAACCAAGATAAATACATCTCAGTTCCATACCACCAATATACGAAGAACTTTGGAAAGATTTTCAAGGAACTAGGTATGAAGGTGGTTTTTAAAACAAGTCATACATTGCAGAGCCTTTTGGGCAGTCCAAAAGACAGAACTTTGGAAAGATTTTCAAGGAACTAGGTATGAAGGTGGTTTTTAAAACAAGTCATACACTGCAGAACCTTTTGGGAAGTCCAAAAGACAAAGTCGAGAATTCGGAAAAGTCTGGAATTTACAAAATTGAATGAAAGGACTGCGATGCAAAATATCATGGACAGACAAAAAGATCTATTAAAGTGAGATATAAGGAACACATAGCACACTTAAAATATGGAAGATTTGAAAAATCAGCAGTCGCCCATCATATTTTGCAACAAAACCATTCCATAGACTTCAGTTCTTTAAGATTAGTTAGACAAGTTAACAACAACAGGCAACTAGATGCCTATGAGAGTGTAGAAATAAGTAAACATAATAATATTATGAATAACGATAACGGACCAATACCAAATAGCATACTATATAGCTTGTTGAAATAATATTGTTGGGTTTACTGATTACTACAAAAAGACACATTGTAAATATATTTAGATAGGCAATATTGTGAAACTAATTTTATATAGCTGAAAATTGTTATTTATATAGCTGTAACATTTAAACATATTGTAAAATAATATAAAGGCCAATTGTGAAATTAATTTAGGGTGGTTCACTTGTATGGGTGTTATTACTGATTACCTACCTGTATGATGTACCTGATTAGTATAAGTAGTTTTAGTTTTGAGTAGTTTTTGGTTTTATCTTTCTCTTGAAGATGATCAATTGGTCATCGAAACACGTATCGAAGTGTAAAATTAATGATTTGGTGTTGGGAAAAAACTCCAGTAATATTCGATACAATAAGCAATTGACGAAATTTATTTACAAATCGAGATTTATGGGCATGGGGAATAAAATGTAAATGTTACATTATGCTTCATAAAAGGTAGCTTTTTTATTATGTATCATCGAATTGGTGGATGATTTTCTGTGAATAGAGTCTGATAAATGACAGTGTAACTACCAGTTGTGCATATATCACATCCAAAGTAATAACTTTTTCAACCAACCACAATTTTATTCGGTGCTTCAAAGAGAGTGAGAATTTTCCCGCTAGGGAAAGAAAATTCATATAACATTTTTCTGATGGAAATGAGCTAACCTAGTTTCGTATCGTGATTGCCACAGCGCTTCATTTCCTTAGAATGGCGATATTGGAAAGTCATTTCTGAACGATCATCAGACGTTTAATGTTGATGAAATCGGTCCACTTTCCCAACTGAGGATTCTCTCTGAAGTCAGAATTATTGGAATGGAATTATCTTGCCGCTCAGGCTTCGGAAGTGGGGTAAGATTTGCATTCGAATGTTTCTGAAAAACTCTGTGTACACTGATCACAAAGAAATGGAACTTCATATGGAGTTATCGTATTTAGTCAAATGAAAAAAAATTGAAAGCTCAGAATCCTTTTAATTTCATGACACATATAATACCGTGCATTCATATCTAACGTATTGATTTATCGTTGGTTATTTCTGATTTTCATTTACTGTTATTGGTAACTCAATATACAGGGTAGCTTATTCTTTCTGTTAAAAACTTTCCAGAATTTTCACTGGACCAATTTCAAAATTTTACCATATTCTGTAAGAAATTGTCATATGCTGTCAGGAAGTTTTTTTTTCAATTTAGAAAAAACCGCATCAGCCGTAGCTATTAGCGGCAAATGTATAAAATATATCTAAAACATGCAGTTGTTTACATTACAGTTTAAATGAAAGGTTACATTTTTTGAGAAATTCAACAATATTGTTGGTATTGGTATTTTGGAAAATTTCACTTAGTTTGGAGGGAATTTTATTGTTCAGTCTCTCAACTGTGAAGAGCGGGCACTCTACCAGAACATGCTCTCCTCAGTAGATGTTCATGCGTAAGGCGAGTGTGGCCCAGTCTCAATCTGGTAATGATGACTTGATGGAAGCGGTTCGTTGCTTTGTTGTTCCAAGGATATAATGTAGCCTTGGTTTCCTTAAGTTTGGAAGGTTTTTGAGACCATTGGTGATTCCACATTTTTACATTTTTGCAGAAAGTTTTATTGTACTGTAGTTCATAACATACAGGGTGTGACATAAGTACGTCAAAATATTCAAGTGACGTATTCCCGAGACAATTTTAAGAAAAAAAGTCTATATGAACTTGTGTCCGAAAATGCTTCGTTTCGGAGATAGTGGGTGTTGAAATTGAATTTTTTTGTTCGCTTCCGGTAAAAAATAAGTTATTCGCACGAAATTCGGTACCCGGGGTTCTTTTTGACGTGGGCAATCATAATTTCATATTAATTTTCATGTAACATCTAGAAGGCTGTCATTATTTATTTCTAATTGCCCTAACTATTTTGACAGTAAACTTTTGGTACTTTTCATGAGAAAACCTAATTCCCACACCTTTTCCGAGTAAAAAAGGTACATTTCCTCAACAACGTTAGAGGTGATCGTTTTCCAGATATTTACAATTTTCTATATCGATGTATATTACTCAGCTCCTAGGGCGCTAAGTGAAGTTGCTGAGAACATTACAAAAACTAAGTATGTGGTGGATCTCGTCAAAATAAACAACTTTGTCCTATGAAATATTTGACGAAGAATGATTCGTTTTCGAAATACAGATTGTTGAAATTTTTCAAAACGTGGTAGGTTTTTGCCATAAGTTTTTTGCAATTTTAGTCATTTTCTTCAAACTTTATACGCAGTATACCCGTACAGACTTCTTCTGAACTGAGCATTATCGAACTGTTCATTCAATCCAAATAAGAAAAATTGTCAGGTTCAATTATTCAATTAGAAACTGTTACATTTCGGAGTTTGTAAAAAAACAATTCGTAGAAGTACTATGTTATTTATTAGGAAAATGAACATATAAAATCGAACGAAACAACTATTACAACAACTGTTCAAAGTGACGACCCCCAACAGTAATACTAGCTTCTGCTCTCCTTATCAAAGAATTCCGCACCCGTTGAAAAATGCCCGGAGTGTTTCTTACCGTTGTTATGATGCGATCCCTCAACAATTCCTCGTTTTCAATGGGGCTAGCATAAACTAGTGATTTCAGGATTGAGCTCCGGTGACCTCAGGGGCCAGTGCACAGTGCCTCTTCCTATCCATCGTTGTGGATATGCTATGTCTGAAAAATTTCTTGCTATCATACTAAAATGAGCAGGAGCTCCATCATGCATAAACCAAAAATGATTTCGGTGACCAATCGGAACATCTTCCATGAGTTGGGGAAGCTCGTGTTCCAAAAAATGCGGGTAAGCATCTCCTTTCAAACGTAAGGGAAGAAAATAGGGCCCAATTAAATATTCCCCAATTATGCCTACCCATACATCAAAAGAGAATCTGTCTTGGAAATGAGTTTGCGATATCGCATGTGGGTTATCTTCCGCCCAGATGTGGTTGTTATGGAAGTTCATGATACCATTTCTTGAAAAATTATCCTCATCTGTGAAGAGGATTTTTGGTGAAATTTGTGGATATTGATCGACTTTTCTTCGAAACCATTGAGCAAATTCGATACATGGTTGGAAATCACGTAGCGTAAGTGCCTGGACACGCTGAATATGATAAGGATATAATTGCTGTTCCTTTAAAATTCTGTAAACTGTCATGTCACTCACATTTAAAGTTTGACTAATTTTTCTTGTACTTGTCTCTGGATGTTCACTAATTTCTTCGAGAACCGCCTCCTCCAGTTCTACAGTTCTTGTAGTCCGTGGCCGTCCTCCTACAGGATTTGTTTCAAAGCTTCCAGATTCGAAAAGTCGCCGGAAAAGATTCGCAAATGTCGCTGCAGAAGAAGTCACGCGTTGGGGATGCCTTTCCTGATAGATGCTTGAATTTCAGCATTCGTAAAGTCGGGCATGGCACCAAAAAATCACTTTATAAACTCCAAACTGTGGATTTGTCAATTAATAGTTAAAAATGTGACAGTGAACTTCTATTTTTTTTAACAAACTTTCATAGCCTACTCGATTTAATTAACCTAATTTGCAAGTGGAAAGTGACAAAAATTATTGAAATCAATTTTGGCTATGAAGTAATATGCATCGATATAGAAAATTGTAAATATCTCGAAAACGATCACCTCCAGCGTTGTTGAGGAGGTGTACCTTTTTAACTTGGAAAGGGTGTATAAATTAGATTTTTTCATGAAAAGTACCAAAAATTTACTGTCAAAAAAGTTAGGGCAATTTGAAATAAATAATGACAGCGTACGCAGCGCGCTCTAAATGATACATGGAAATTAATACGAAACTATGATTTCACACGTCACAAAAACCCCGTTTATCGAATTTCGTGCAAATAACTTATTGTTTGCATAATTATTTTCAAAAAGTAAACAAAAAAATTCAATATCAACACCCCGTATCTTCGAAACAAAGCATTTTCGGACACAAGTTCATATAGACTTTTTTTCTTAAAATTGTCTCACGAATACGTCACTTGAATATTTCAACGTACTTATGTTACACCCTGTATAGGTATGAATACTATATGGACAATGAACTCAATAAAAACTAAGTGAAATTCCGTCTCCATGTTGATATTAAAAGCAATGTTGAATCTTCACAGCAAATACCCATAATACTAGAATACCAAATTCATGTCCCAAAATCTGTATCATAGATGTTTATTTGTTCTGCATCCCTTGATTCGGTTTACAAAGGCAACGATATTGCCAAGTATTTCGGAAATGATTTCATATTCTAAACAGAAAAAGTCTGATGGAGCGAGTTCAGGTGACCTAGTGGGTTGTGTGCCATGTTGCTATCTGTTCACTAAATCGCACATAGCGAATATAGGAAGTGTACCATTCCGATGAATCAAGGTTCTGCAATTCAGATTATTATTTATTCGTACGCTATCTATTGAAAAAGTAGTACCCTCAGATATGATATACCTGTGCCAGCGTTTGTCCTTAAGCTCTCTCGGCGATTAGGGTTCATCTCATCAATCTTGAGAACATGGAGAAGTTGCTGGGATGCAAATCTGGTGAATACGGTGGCTGAGGTATAGCTGAGCCATGTTTTTCCACAATACCACAGTACTTCCAATTGATCGTAGGACCATGTGGCAAGAAATCTTGATTCACCACTTGCGTCCTTTTTCTGGTCTTTGCTCTTCAATTGGGACTATTGAACTTTAGTTTCGATGTCATAACCATGATTCGTTACCTTGTAAGATGTTTTCGAACAAAAGTGGATCATCGTTGACGTCTTTGAACGATTCCGTAGCGATGCTCATGAGACGGTTTTTATGGCCAAAATTTAGCAATTTTGGAACGAACTTCGCTGCGATACGCTCCATGCTTGAAATTTATGAAAAAATGTCTTGGAATGATCCAACTGATATGCCATCACAATTTTGAACATCTCGAGCCGTGGTAATATTATAACTTTTTCTAAATCTACGCAATACACTATATCTTCTACTTCTTCATCTTTTGCGGCATCTTCTCTGTATTTTGCTCTGTATTCAACATGAAATATTAAATTTTCTTTTTCTCGCTGGTGAATTTTGTATTCATCCACCTTATAATACATTACTGGCAATATATAAACATGCACAATTTTTCTCTTCACGTTTTTGAATCTTACTACTATAAAAATTAATTTTCAAACTTCATTTGACAGTGTTGATGATACATGAGGCTGATAAGAGCCCTTCACAGTGCTGATACTGCGACAAATTGAGTTATCAATCAGGGAAGTTACTACATAATTGTAAGTGATTTAGGCGTAGTAGACGCTTCTTTGGGAACCAGCCGTTTTGCTTAGAAATATGAGTTACGTCCAAACTGCTTAGGTTTTTGTTTCATTTTTGAGATACCTACGTCTCATATTTATAGCACTTTAGCGGCACAATTCGGAGGAGATACGTCTATTTCGCTAGGAAATGGATTGAATACAACTCACAATGTGTCCTTATATAAAGGAATAAGGAATTCAGTGAAATTTGAGATACGTCTTTTTGGCTTGGGAGGGCAGAATTAGGCATGTGCTATAATAGAGCCGCGTTCCTATTTACAAAAAAATCTTTCAGGAAATGAAAGTCACTCAATAAACTATTTATCTGTTATATAAATCATATCAAACTGTGAAATTGATTATTTCTATGAAAATCATTTATTTATCAGTCTTGAATTCCAATCCACTCGTTCATAACTGTTCGATATCTCGTTTTGAAAGGCCCGTAAACCGCAACATTCATAGGTTGGAGTCTATGACTTCAATCAGGTGGAACTGTCAGCACTTTTATGAAACGATCTTTGGCAAATTCTATGACATGGAGATTAACATGGTAGACATGTTTGTCTAGTAAAAGTGATGTTGGATTTTCTTTTGTTGGTTTGACATGACTAATAAATCTTCCATGTCCTTCATAAAATTATTTTCAGTTATATTACCCGTGGGAATATAAACATGGGTGGAACCTGCAGCATTTATAAAAATGAAAGTTGTCACGAGCGTACCTCGTTCAGCGTCCAATTTGTTTTGACCCTTTTGCAGCGATGATTCTAGGAGGAACCGAAATGGTACTGCATCCTGAAGCCGGCTCTTTCAAAGCCTCCACAAGTGGCTCTTTCAAAAAAAATTGTCATTCAAGTTGTAATCTCAAAATACAGCTATTGCGCGGGAACATCACGACATCAATATTATTGTAAAATAATGCTAAATATACTGCGACTCATACTGCACTTTTCTTTGTAAAACAAATGAAGTGATCGCAAAAAACTCACTTTTTGGTCCTAAAATCTTTGATCTATCGACGCCATTCGTTTTTGCAGATCCTTAAAATGTTTGTAGAAAAGGGCCTTTCAGAGTTGACATACAAAGATTAAAATTAAATTATGGTAGAATTTTGGTAAGTGGTAGAAAATCACAACGACTCTTTCAAAGCCTGGCTCTTTCATACACACTCTGCCCTATAATCACCGTATGCCATTGTCACTTTATTCCATGTTTTACACCAAATATGATGCAATTTCACCCATTTTCATCAATAGCACAAAATTTACGAACAAGCAAAACTGTTCTAACTTTCATGTCTTTCACCAACGAACTCAACATAAACAGCTGAAATTGTGGACATATGTTCGAAACGAGTGTACCAACATAAAACAATCGCTAATCGAATGTGCATAGCCCGCGAAATAAAAAATTCACTTCATTTTTTGCGTGCATCGGCAAACGTTGTGTCGGATCACAAATTATTATATCTTGTATGGAGGGGATCATATGGACTGACGTGTTCGTTTGAATGAAACTTCAGTTCGTAAATAGAAATTTAACAATAAAATTTTCAATTTGGTCCATCATAATCCGTCATCATTTATTGAAATTTCTTTCCAAAAATTTTATAGCGAAAACTTTTCTGGAGATATCAGACTGTTGATACATGTTTGAATCCATCTATGTTATCAATCTGGGGGAATACTTGCATATGACATACAATATTTTGATGAAATCGGAATAAACCAAATTGATACCATTGTGTCAGAGTACATTACATTATTGTTCTGACTCATTTGTAGATTTCTTGATCAGTAGTATTTTTATGTTATACTTAATGGTTTTTTTGAAATCAAAACAATATTACTGACCAAGCCAAATACTTTTGGGAAATTATGTATTTATGTCAGAATATGGCAGGTCATGCCCTTGTTCTAACTTCCAGGAAATGAAAGAATTTACTTGGAGTGATGTCGTCTGGTTATGGATTGTAAAGCCTTTCACACATCTTTACTGACTATTGTCTGACATCGTTATAATGTATGTTGAAAAGTTTCACCCGCTACCTTCACCATTTATATCAGTGTAATACGCTTGATATATTTACATTTTTTTTTCATCTCGGTGTATCGTGACTGTAGGTTATTGATGATCCCTCAATCACGACCCATGTTCATTGGGTCTCAGTTGTGGTAATCTTTATTCTGAGTCATTTCATACCCTGACGGTAAAATAATGTGGTTTTACACCGACCGCCAATTTGTAGAAAATGGTAACCCGGTGCATTCACCATTTACTTAAATTTTCAAAAGTTTGGTGATTTTTTTTTGCGGCTCACTACTGAGTAGTCAATTCCGCTGTGACACATTTTCTTCAACAGTTGATTTTATTTTTTCAGATGATAATTTTCATATTAAATTTGAACACTGTAGGTTTATATTTGAACTCAAGGGTTACATGTATGCAATGTTAGGTAACTGACTCTCAGGATAACCACTTGTGTTAAGTTGAATAAAACTGAATCAATTAAAATAAGACCACCTAACATTGAAGAAAACTGTTGAGTATATACAATTATGCACATCACCTTAACAAAGAAGCCACCTATACAGTGAAAAAAATGTAATCCTTGTTCATTTAAAAAACTAGAATGGGATCTTGGATGAGCAAGATTTGATTTTCTGTGGATTCCATAGATGATGTTTCTTGAGGTGATATATCCATGTCTACTTTCATCATCAGAGGTGTTTTGTAATTTCTATGACTATCGGAAAATTTAGATAATCGTTAACCACGTTTTGAGTTTTTGTTTAATTCAAATATAAACTTCAGATGGAATCAAATGCTAGCAGTTCAGAGCTCATCCCATATGAATTTTTCCAGAAACCTTCACCGATGATTTTTTCCAACATCCTATTAGTTCCTCCAGTTTGTTGAAATCTTTCACTTTTCAAATTTTCAAAAGAAAATACTTATATACTTCAATATGGCCTCTAAAATTTCAACAATACATAACCTCATGTCAGTAAGTCGTCGAAAATTCGGCGAAATTTTGAGAGCAAAATATTACAAATTAAAATGGTAGTAAAAGTATTAACGCTGTATTATGGAGTTGTTTCATAAAAAAAAAACGAGTCCCCTCAACCTTACTCATCAAATATAATATAAATATCTCGTGATGAAAAAGTTTCTTGAAACATTCAATGAGGGATGATAATTCATATAATTGAAATCGTGAATAATCAAGATATGCAGGACATATTCTCATTGAAGGTATCAAGTAAGTCCAGAAATAGGAAACTTCCAACTGGAGCAGGACCAAAGTGCCATGGAAAATAACGTGTTAATTTTAGCCAATAATTGTGTTACCACATTTGGGATGGACTTGGAAATTGGGTTGACTTGTTGAGTTAGGCTATTTAGGGTGGACGACGAGTAAAAAAATGATCTTTTTATTGGATTGGATTTCGAAGATAAATAAAACAAAACATTTTTGAATATACTGAAATTGTGTTTTGTGTTGTTTCCGATAGCAAAAAAATATGAAACTTTTCATTTTCATTCATCAAAAGAAACGGCAACAAAAACCTTGTTTTTTACCGTCAGAAAGTTGTTGATGATCACGAAGCCAATTCTTTGCAATGAGCAGATATCTTTACTGTTCGAATGGAATATTTTGTGTATGGTTTCTTTTTCAAGAAGCTTTTTGGATTTTAACTTTTCCATCAATGAAATCGATGTGGGAAAATCCCATAGTATGGAAGTTTTCATCAAGATACGAACTGAAAACCATTTGAAAACGACAACTTTCACATGAATATTGAATGGCACGGAAGAAAAAAGTCCGTTCGAAACAACTACTTTTATATGAACATTGAATTGCATGAAAATCACTTACTAAATGTAACTCATAAGGTAAATGTTTAAGTTTTGAAAAGAGGCAACTGTCACATCACTTTATCAGTTATAGCATGAATTCTTGGTCGAAATGAAGGATTTGCTTGTTTTCTAGATACTCAAATATCAAACTCTGATTTTCACACTGTCATCATAAATTTCCTATTGTAAGATGAACCGTGGCTTGACAAAAAAATTTCGAGAAGATCTCATTTCTTCGAATCTTGCTGAATGTTGTAGTGAAGCAAAAATTCAACTAGCAACGATGGTATCCAGTTGGCTACTTTTCGAAATTGGAAAAGAGTTGTCTGCATAATTAGCGAACTGTAAACGCGTTTTTGGCCACTTGATATAGTTCACAAATATCATTTGTGGTCAGTGCCTAACCCTTCATTTTGAACTTCACCTGATACGTGGGAATAGTTCAATGTCCCATTACCTCATTAGTACCGTTTTGGATACAATGGATAGCATGGATTATTGGTCAAAATGGAGAATTTGCTGGTTTTATAGATAATCAACTATCAAACTCTAATTTTCACACTGTCATCGTAAATTTTCTATTATAAGATGAACCATAGCTCAACAAAAAATATCTTGAAGGGGTCTTAGTACTTCGATCTTGCTGAATCTTGCAGTGATGCCAAAATTCAACTAGCTCCCGCCATAACCCCTAGCGGGTTTAGTGCCCTGAGTTGAAATCTTATCAAAACGGTTACTGTGTGCAGAACATCCCATCTCGTTCATCCACCCCCGTTTCTACGGAGCGATCCTCAACTTACTGATGGGCACTTCAGCAAGATTGACATCTGACCTCTTCCAGTCAAAAGTCAGCATTAGTGTGCCTTCACTTTCTAGTCTGTGCTTTGCTTTCATCAAGGATTTCCTAACTGAATTTTTGCATGGGGTCCCCAAAAACTAACCGTAAACGAGTTTCTTTTGTTGCGGGCAGTTTTGTTTCTCAGTGAATCTGAAAATGAGATGAATTCGAAATCTTGTTAGGGAATTTTTATACTTACCGGAGCCGTCTGACAGCGACTCTCGGGGGTGGTCTCTGGTGTGACAATATGCCTTGGGGAGACATTTCTGGCATTCGAAGTTGTCAGTAAACTCAATGTAACACCCGTGCTTTCTGGTGATAACGATTGTAGATATTTGCTACTCGTTACCTGTAGGTATGTAATAGATAATTATTAATAGTTTGGCTGCTTGTTTGGTACTGCTAGGTATGCTAAATTTGTATCTCCTCCTAGGGTTGTCTCTTGTTGATGTTCCTACACACTCTAAAATAAATTGAGAAAACCTTTCCTCCGTTGGTTTTTGTTGCTGATTACGTCCCAGCCGAACCTATTTGCTTCCCCCCTGAGCCCTCTAGAGTCTATTTGTTGCACTGGTTCTGCTTCGTTGGCCTCCTATGTTTGTCCCTCACTTGGTTGGGCTTGGTTGGCCTTCTATGCTTGTCTCTTCCTCGGAATCTGGGGTCATTCCTGTTCAGTGCATTATGTAGATAGTTTAGCGCTGGATTGTCGTGCATTCTATCTCATTACTGCGTTTACGTAGAGTAAGTTCAGGTCTAGATCCCGGAATATGTATCTATTCGGTACATATCTTGGAGCGTTTATGGCGGCCCTTACGCACATTCAACTAGCAAGGATGGTATCCAGTTGGCCTTCTTTTTGAAATTGGAATATAGATGTCTGCACAACTAGAGAATTGAAAACGCGTTTCTGGTCACTCGATATAGTACGGAAATATTATCTATGGTCAGTGCTCAGCCCTTTATTTTGAACTTCACCTGGTATGTGACAATAGTTCAATGATTATAACAGTGATAATTGATTTTAATACCACGCTATGGTTGATTATCAGACAAAAATAGCAACATGAATCTCACAATTAATCTGGAATCGTTCGCTTCAATGTCAATGGAGCAGTTTATGCTTGAAGAAGCTATTGTATAGCGAAACACGTGTCGCGGTTTTTCTAAAACCCTTTTATAGTGAAAATCATACAATAAACTGTATTGATATTTTTTTTTTGTCGATGACATCAAAAATAATTGAAAAAATGAAACTTCAATATTTAGCAATTTCCGTGAGGTAGCTTATTATCAAGGCTGGTGTTGTTTTTCCAGGCATGTGGTAGACAAGAAACGGTAGAAATGAACTGAAAATGAAATTTTCAGGTAGAATGTCACTTCTTCTGAAAATTTTCGCTTGCGAAATATACGACTGTCGATGAAAAAAATGAAGTTACATGCCAATTCTCTGGAGAATTGATAATTTGAATTTCCTAAATGAGTTGTAACGTTTCCTCACTCGTCTCTTGATCAAGAGCAAAAAACGTTACATGTGTCCAGTTGGAATGACTAGCTCCTTTTTTGCAGAGGCAAGGACACATGCCAATTTCTGATTTTTAACAGAAATTAAATTATAAGTGCTGGAAAAGGTTACCAAATTGGAAGCTCTTACGCCATCTGCAGAGGTTGAAAGGAATGCCGTACTCCTTTTCAACACTTGCCACTCCAGACTGACCTAACTTAACTGGGATAGACACTTCAAGTATTACAATTGAACAAGGAGTACTGTTTACTTTGAAGTTTCAATAGGAATATGCTTCTTATAATTATTTAATCAAGAAAAATACGCAATTCTCAAAAATTTTACTCAAATCACCATACTTCCTATGTGATATCAGGTACAAAAAGACCATTTGAAAATTTTTTCTTCACACATCGGTTTCAGTTCAGAAACAAGGCAATGTTTCCATCTGTTCCATCAGTCCGTTAGTAGATATCTGTGTCTGTACCTCACTTCTACTTATCACTTTACTCTGTATGCCATTTTGTATACCTAATTTTAAAGTGGATGAAAATAATGAAAATGAATAATATGGTCTCAGATCTGTTGTATGTTGCAATCTACAATTCCAAACTGGCAAAAAAGGTTTCTTCGTGTTCAGATTGCAAACAATACAAAATGGAAAGTGTTGAAGTGGAATATTGCAGAGTAAATAACTCTCATTGATTTTTCAGCAGTATACTATTGACAAATGATTTCAGATCATCACTTTTTTGAAATATCGATTTTCTTCAAGTTGGCAATATTTTCGAAAGGTGTACCTTTGGTTCGAAATACCTTCAACTATATAATTTGATTAGGAAAGTCAGTGTCATTACCTTTTGAATATTTCATTAGTTCAACTTGTTGACAACGAAACAGCGAATGCGTAACGATTTGTTCCAAATTACTACGAAATATGGATTACCTAGACTTTAGTGTCAAGATTTTTCATTGCTATGAATGTGGACCAATGCGTCCCATCCATTTTTGTATTAATTTCAGAACAATAAATTCCTATTCTACGCTTGCAGAATGGGCCGAGTCTCCATCATACTGAAAATTAATGATACTTCGTAACCTAATTGAAGTTATAATCGAAAAATAGGGTAATACTTACTCTGCCACTGCAGGCTGAATGAAATATTTGTAAAGCAATATTGTCGATAATTTTTTGTAGACTATGTTTATTTTTTCAAGTGTAATGGTGACATTCCACCTCAACTGAAAATAGCATACTTTTTTTTTGTTGAAGAAGGTTGTATTCACTTACAAAATCGTATCAATAAACCAATATCAGGGTATAATCATATATATCATCAGA
The DNA here is from genome assembly GCF_000500325.1 of Leptinotarsa decemlineata. Taxonomy (NCBI): domain Eukaryota; kingdom Metazoa; phylum Arthropoda; class Insecta; order Coleoptera; family Chrysomelidae; genus Leptinotarsa; species Leptinotarsa decemlineata. The sequence continues at coordinate 174,231 of NW_019289868.1, forward strand.
GGAATTCTGAAAAGTGAATTTCATTAAATGAGAAACTAAAAAATAAAAATATAAAGCAGTTTTACTGATGAAAGAAAACATAAAAAGTTATAATAAATTAGTATGGAGGTTACTCTCACTGAAGGTATAGCTCCAAACAGAATGATTTCTTGACCATTAATGTGGAAATGTAATATAATATCTTATAAACATGCCTATCGTCCAACAATGGTGAACGAAAAAAATGTTCAACTCCCAAATGATAGTCTGAAACAATATGTCAACTCTGAGAACAAAGAGCGGCGAATTCGAAATAAACAGAGAATTAGGAACGGAATTCGAAGAGCTAGAAGGGGCGGAGGATGAGAAGTTTTGTTACTTTTACTTTGAAATGATTTGATGATCGGATTTAGTATGCTTTGGATAAGATGTATCTGAGTGTCAACCCAGTTTTTGTTGTTAGGTGTTTCTCTCGAAATCTTCAGGTCCTCTAACAGGTCCAATTTGACGTCATTAGTGGGGTAATGATGAAAAATTAAAAAAAAATATTCGTTATGTTGTAAGTGTGATTATGTTCTTGCCAATGAATACCAAAACTAGATGTAGACGGTCTATAGATGTGTTCTTTCATTCGAGTAGAAGTTTTGCTAATGGTTTTTCCAATATACGTTGTATTACAATTATTTCAAATCAGTTTACGAATGCCGCTTTCATCGGTGGGATTCGTTCTGTCTTTTATATTCACCAAGAAGGATTCTAACGTATAGCGGGATTTGAAGGAAATCTTGATATTATTAATTTTTTATAGAAGAGTGCGGAAATAACCAAATAAATATCGTTCAAAAATGAAATAGAAAGATATTTTGTATCTAATACTTTTTGAATGGTAGGATAAGCTCTGTTTGCTTATTTTTTCAGGGTTATTTTATCAATCAAATTTCAAGTGATATTTAGATTGTAACCATTATTTTTTCTATTTGTGAGGATGTTATTTTTTTGGAAATTGAGAGCAGATAAAGAAATATTCAGAATTGTGTTTGGATATATGGCTAAAAAGCTGACATTTTATATTGAAAGGGGTGACTCGAAATGTGATCAGTTTGGGTTGGATTTTTAAACTTGTGATATACTGTTTGGAACCTTTGGTGTAGTAATGAATATTACCGGAGTTTTTTCCCAACACCAAATCGTTATTTTTACACCTCGACACGTGTTTCGATCACCAAGTGATCATCTTCAAGAGGAAGATAAAACTAATAACTACTCAAAACTAAAGCTACTTATACTAATCAGGTACATCATACAGGTAGGTAATCCGTAATACCACCCATACAAGTGTACCACCTTAAATTAATTTTACAATTGGCCTTTCTATTATTTACAATATGTCCTTATGTATGTTTAAATGTTACAGCTATATATAGAACAATTTTCGGCTATATAAAATTAGTTTCACAATATTGTCTATCTAAATATATTTACAATGTGTCTTTTTGTAGTAATCAGTAAACCCAACAATATTATTTCAACAAGCTATTATTATCTTCCTCTTGAAGATGATTACTTGGTGATCGAAACACGTGTTGGAAGTTACAAGTTTCCAACCCAACGGTGTCGAAACTATATTGCCTCCCAAAAATCAATGCGCCTCATCGTGTCAGCTATTGGAGCTCCTACCTACCAAATAGCGAAGTGGCTCACTAAGGAATTTGAAACCTTGTCTATTGCGGAACCAGGTTTAAGTATAAAAAACTCTGTACAGTTCATACAACATACAAAAAACATGGTTTTGCAAGAAGGTGAGATTTTGGTTTCTTTTGATGTTAGTTCATTATTTCCTAGCCTCCCAATTCCACAGACCTTGCAATACCTCAGGGAACTACTAGAGAAAAATAATTTCAATAACAATGAAATCGATGAATTCGTTTCTCTTACCAATTTGTGTATGAAACAAAATCGTTTCCAGGTAGAAGGTTGCTTTTATGAACAACAGGAAGGAACGGCCATGGGAAATCCCCTGTCCCCCTACCTGGCGGAACTGTTTATGAGCAGATTCGAGATGGAAATTAAAGAAAAGTCAAAGTATTTTCCTAGGATTTGGCTAAGGTATGTGGATGATATTTTCGCGGTATTCGATACCAAAAAATCGAATATCGAGGACTTTGTTTCCTTTTTAAATAATAGATGTCCATCAATAACATTCACGTATGAAGTAGAAAACAAGGGACAACTACCATTTCTTGACGTTTTGGTAATGAGGAGCAAAGATGGAGGGTTAGAATACGATATATTTAAAAAAAAAACAAGCACGTACAGGTATATTCCTGACAGTTCACATCACTGTGGACAGCACAAACGTGCTGGGTTGAATTTTTTGGTGCATCGTCTTTTGACTTTCCCTCTAACACATATAAAATTAATTTAGGGTGGTACACTTGTATGGGTGGTATTACTGATTACCTACCTGTATGATGTACCTGATTAGTATAAGTAGCTTTAGTTTTGAGTAGTTATTAGTTTTATCTTCCTCTTGAAGATGATCACTTAGTGATCGAAACACGTGTCGAGGTGTAAAAATAACGATCCGATGTTGGGAAAAAACTCCGGTAATATTTATTGGATTTTTAGAGATGTCAAAATGGAGTATATTATCAATTTTGGCCAGAGTTGAAGCATACTGTATTCATGACGCCATGTGCTACAATAAAATTAAATTTTTCCTTGTAAACTTCAACCCTGCATCAAAATCGAAACTTTCTGGTGGTGATTTATTCATGGATATGTTCCCACGCTGTTACCCCTTAAGTATATCCCGTTACGCCTATGCACGTGCCTAGCGATATCGTTTGCAAACACGATTCGATACAGTCCCTGCTGAAAAGTGTAACGAATGCGGTATTTCAACGCGCTGGAAAAAATTACAATTGCCTTTCTGGCAATTCATCATTTGTAGTAATGTGATTAGTATCTATACACTTCTTTCATTTCCCGTTTCGATGATGCTCACTTGGGGGTCGGAGAGGATATTTTGTTTGTCTTTCCGATATTAGTTTTGGCGGCAAATGATTGATAAACGCGAAATGTGACTAAGGCTCAGTATTCGTGGTGAATGACGAATATTAGTGATTATTGTGACAATTCATTGATTGATTCATCTGATAGGTATAATGGATGGTTTCTAATATATTGAACGAGTAGAATTTTAAAGTATTAAGACCTAATTTGGTATTAGAGTTTTCGCAATTTTTCTATATAAAATGAGAGGACGTCTGAAGTCTAAATCTAAATCACTGGGTAGAATCAGTCTGGAAGTAAACCGGCAAAAAAATTTATTCTAGTTTCGAACATTGACACAGAGGCCGTTTTTCTAGATTCCATTGCTATTTCGGAAACGGTAAGAACTTCAAGGTCAGTTAATTTGGATAATAATTTCCTATTTTGAAAAGCTACAATGATATTTCTTCAGATCTGGCATATCAGTGATTGTTTTGAAATATTTTCCCTCTAGTTTTTCCCATTGATTTTGGTAGATATTATAATAATAATTTCAATTATGTATGACAATAAATGTGTTTCTCTATGTTTGTCTTTTAAAAATATTAGCAATATTTGTGTAGTCTCGAAAAGGTAGAAATCAATATCTGAGAATACGAAGATACATCAAGTACACACGTCTTCTGAGTGTAGAAGTGAACGTCTATTAGTCCAGTAACTTTATATCACAGAATGCGTCAAATCCTGTAGTTCTGATTTTTTGCAGACTTGTTTAAGATGTTGGCCTAATGAATAATCCAAGTTTGTGACCTCGAGCGCCATACGCAATTTTGTAAAAAATCGAAAAAACCGCATAAAAATTGTCTTTTTTTTTCAAATTTTGACGAATAAAATCTTGAATGACTAGTTTTTGAAAAAACTTGCCCACTATGTTTTCAAAGTAGACTGAATTTGATATGATATGATACTAGATTTATCTCTGTAGGCACAATAGTTTTCGAGATTACGCCTTTCAAAGTTTATGATTTTTTTTGAACTTCGCATTTTTTTTGCGATTCTGTCTTTCTGATTGATTTAATTTTGACCCTGATTATACCATGGAAACAAACAATGAGAAGTGTGAACAATGATGTTCAAGGGTGAAGAATGAGCTTGAAAGACATTGAAATAAACAACTCAAAGAGGAAGGAAAGGAATATAGAAGAATTGATAAATTTTTATTTATGAATTGGAACACACATGGAACACACATGTTTTGAAAATAAAAGTCAGTATCAAAATAAAACAATTTCATATTTGATTCCGTCTATTATTTAATAAGCTACGAATGATTAAGTAAAAAAATTAGTACAACAGAAGTTAATAAGTTTATTTGTGGGTAATTGAGTAATATTAAAAATAGATCAAATTGAGCAATGAATCAAACTAGTAGTAAATTAATAGAGTGAATCAATTAACTAATAAATCTTCTGAAAAAAGTCGTTGGATAGTGTGAATTGTGTTGTATCGTACACTTGCGACCTTATATCCTCTCGTATGACATCAGCAGTTGCTTTCACCACGCGTAGTCTTTCTGCTTGAGCTTCTACTGTCATAACATGTCCTGTTGAGAATTTTGTGACCTGTGTTTTTAAAACAGTCGTGTGTTCAATCAAAATGTTCTTTCTCCTCATACTTTGCAAACAAGCGAGTTTTGACTGTTCGTAGTTGGGGTCGTTCCCCTTCCATCTGGTCCATGAGTTCATCTAGAGAGAAATGACATTCTTCAGCGTTCTCTTCCAGAAATGAATGAATCTTTTCCATGGCCTTATCAACTGTGGGATGCTGACGAATTCCCCTGGACTTCCCCTCTCTTATTTCAAGAGCCCATTCATCACCACGTTTCTCGGTTGTTTTCAAGATTTTTACACTGAGAGACAACTTTTCCGCAGTAATGGCATTGTTTAGTTTTTCTGGCTTCTTCCTCCTTTCTGCCACAAGGAACTCTTCAGTTATTTTGTCTCCACATAGACAACAGTGTTCTCTGAAATTGAACTGCTCAGAGACTGATCTCGTGGCCCTTGATGGCGTAGTATTCGATTTTTCTATGTATTGTTGTATTTCATCTGACAAGCACTGTACACATATATCTCACTTAGGCCCTTCAATAATTACTGACTTTGTATGTTCTTAAGAGAAATACTCGACGCAAGAAAGGTTTTTATACATCTTCCCTTCACTAGGCGCACTTGACCTTCACTTAAAATCTCCTTACAGGTGTGAGCCACAATAAACCCTTGCGGGTTGCGGTGGATGGTCGAAAAGACCCACTCACTTTGGACCTAATCTAAACTAATCTAACCTTCCTACATATAAAACACAAACCCAGGCTGGGAATGGGATCAGATATTCTGTAGATTTTGAGTTCAAACTGCACTCATATTATGGGCAGCCGGCTAGTCAATAACTGAAACGAAAAAAAATTGGATTATTCATTAGGCCAACATCACAAACAAGTCTGCTAAAAATCAGAAATCAGTATTTCAAAAACTAGTCCTTTAGGTTTATTATCGCCAAAATTGGAGAAAAACCCGGTTTCTTGCGGTTTTTTCGATTTTTGACAAACTTGCGTTCGGCGTCCGAGGTAACAAACTTGAATTATTCATAAGGCCAACATCACAAACAAGTCTGAAAAAAAATCAGAACTATCAGATTTCAAAAACTAGTCCTTCAGGGTTATTATCGCCAAAATTGAAGAAAAACCCCGATTTTTTGCGGTTTTTTCGATTTTTGACAAAGTTGCGTTTGGCGCTCGATGTCAAAAACTTGGATCATCCATTAGGCCAACATCACAAACAAGTATGTCCGGATTTGACGCATACCAACCCATACTTTCAGGCGACAAAGTTATTGGATTATATGGGTTTTCATAAATATAGAAGAAATGTTTAGAATTCAATTTTTGTGGAACTCGAATGTATGTTTCTGATGTTTTCTGACAAATATAAAGAGTGGAGAAGAAATGTATGAGAGTACTGAAATGAATTGATTTGTTTATCGTGAGCCATGAATTAACACAATGCCTATAATTGTCAAATCTACTGTCGAGTACGTGAATGAATATACATTTCGTGTGAATTTGTGGGGAAAAACCATAAACTTTTTTAATTACGTGAAGGTTGAAACGCGTGACATGCTACCGGCCATCCAGCCATCCAGAAGATATTTTCAAAACGAAGTTTACGAATCATGCTTTATTTAAAAACATCGAGTAAGAGTTTCACAGTGATTGAAAGAGTTGGCGATACAGAATATGGTATTTTGGGTTGAGTTCAGAAGATATTCTAGTAATTATGAAGAGATATTTATTCAATTCAGCAGTCGTTGTATACCAAAAAATTGAGAACTTAAAAAAAAGGGAAAGAAGAGAAAAAGCTTGATGATTCAACAAAAATATCCAATATCATTAGCGACAAAACCCCTCCATACATAGAGTTACCAATTTCCAGAAGAGATTTGAAGTTAATGTTTGGATTGGTGAGCTAGACACCAAGATTATAGGTATCTAGTCTTATGAGACATTTTTGATGAGAGAATTATATTCAGAATTCTTGTCGTAGACACTAGTTGAGTTGTTGAAAGATTCGCCTGTGAATATTCTGAAAAAATATCAGTATTTCTAACATGATGACCACATCTCGGAATTATTTGTAGATTTTCTCAATACGACCATGACAGGACGATAGATAGGAAATATTTTTTTATTAAATGGCCACCATGTTCACCTGACCTAACTTTTCTGGAATTTTTATTGTGGAACTTCATTGAAGACAAGGTATATGATGGAAACGGCCGATACTTGATGAAAATCCATAACTAACGTATTCCAAAAACACTTTATTGTGAGATTTTCACTAAATTGTTTTACAACACGCAACACGTGTTTCGCCATACAATGGCTTCATCTGGCGTGACTTTCAACACGCCAGATGACACGCCAGATGAAGCCATTGTATGGCGAAACACGTGTTGCGTTTTTGTAAAACAATTTAGTGAAAATCTCACAATAAAGTGTTTTTGGAATACGTTAGAAGACAAGGTATTTGGCTCAACCTTTGATAATATTGACGAATTGAAAAAATATATAAGGAGGCTATGTATGACTATGATTCCACAACTGCTGAAAAATTGCTATAAAAATAATATTGCAAGAGCGTGTATGTGTTCATTATGTTTATCCAAGAGTACAGTTTATTCATCATTTACATTATAATTATCATTGTGAAAAGAAAATTTCACATTTCACATCCCTGAGAATCACGAGTTAATTCATGTAAATCCGTTATTCATTAGGTCGTTTGTAGAACTAATGACAGAAGAAAACGCTTTTTCAGAAAAAAAGTTTGTATCTTTTATGCTGCTGTCAGTTCTTCTTTCAGGAACGACCTTTACTCAATCCCTGTATGATTGCAGTTGCTTTGGGAGAAAGTACCAACTCCATTTTGAATTTTGTCAATATTAGAGAGATACCTGTTATAACAAATATTTTCTGATGTTTCCAGGTTTATTAACCATGGTCGACATGTTTATATATCTGACGTTTCGTCTGCCACTGCGACAGACATTATCAAAGGAAACGTCGGCAACGGTCGAAGTGATCTCGCTGCGATGTTTCAACTGTTATTGTTATTAGCCTCTCACTTTCACTTAGCGTCATCAGACGCTAGTGGCATCAACCTTCATTACCTTTTGCCCTCTGCCCTGATGATTATTATTATTTCAACTCTATTAATTTCAAAACTACCTTGTGTAGCAGTTTTAATCCAAATCCACTTTCATGGAGGATCTCATCACGGCTAACGAGCAGAAATTCTGATTATATGTAACATAATAGAAGCTGAGCTAACATGGTGGCCAATCGTCATTAGACAGAATACGTTGAATCGACTCAATTTCGTTGATGATGGTGAATTCCTCAGAGCTCCATTGCCAGCGAATTCAAGGCTGTTATGCATATTGCCAGTGGTTGGTAGCGGAGTTGCAGAGTTAGAGAAGTTCAATATTCCTTGATGGTTATTGTTGTTAGGACGTTTTGAGTTTCGTGATTCGGTATTGATTTACCAGCGAGACCTCAGTTGAATTATTCAAGTTCTGATGCTGAATTTGATCAATTAGCAGATTGTTTCTCCAAATCTCAATTCCTTTCGAGAGACGCTTTGGAGTTGCCGGAGATTTCGCTATAGTCTGTATGACATCAGGATGAATGTACAATGGCCACGTGGGAGATATTCTTAAGATACAAAAAATAGTGACTTGAAATATTCAGATTCCAGATTGAACTGTTGCTTTTTTTGTTGCATTTTCAGATACGTAGAAGGCTTCTTGAACATCAATACATCTTGACTTTGTCGAATGTACTTCGAGTGGGGGAACTTTCATCTCAAGAGTAGATTCTCTATTGAACAAGATTTTTTCATTTTTCAGATCGTTATATGTTGAAAACTTAAAGAAGTCATCATGGTAAACATGATCAGATATATGAAAAAATTTTTAGGCTGTTGGCGTACCTTTGAGGGTAGCCTGAACGTAATTCCAGGGTTTCGTCTGTAACTGTCGACACGGTCATTTTGCGAGGTTTCAAATATGAATGCAACCAAACATTGTCCAGATACGAGCAATGAAAGAAATCTAAATAGCGGAAATTTCAAAAATTATTAATCTCACTGTGAATTTGAAACGAACAATACTTTTTTAGATCAACGTAGTTGTTGAACTCAAATTCATGGATAAGCGGTGTAATAACACTTCCAAAATGAAAATCATGAAATTATAAAACAACAACAAAATTTAATTCACGCTCCGGGGCGACTTCATTGATTCCAGTGGCGCATTTGCTTTTTCAGCTGCAGTAAAACCCGAAAAAACGTAGAGCACCACATAACCTGAAGATCTTGATGTACTTATGTCCTCTCTCTCTCTCATGAAACAAACTCTAGGGTGTCTCCATAGGCTCCAATAAATTCAATACATCGCCAGAACACTTAGTGACAAGACTATCGTCGTACTTAAGCCATTCCGTTTCGTCTTTGGCCAAGGCGTAATAATGACCAGATTCAACCCCAGAACTACAGCGAACAATGACTGCATAAAGATTATGATAGTGATCTGTTGAAGTGTTCATCTATTTCGAACCTTCGTAAGTGTTTGGTGCGTCCGTCAGAGGTTGAGTCATGTTTGAAGATCATCATAGTTATTATTAGATTGACTGGTGCCTCAGCTATACTTGTTTTCTCATAACAGTCAGTTAGTTTGGCGCCATAGAGTTGATCATCATCTGTTAAAAGTACCATTTTCAAATAATGGATAGCTGTATACAGAATTTCAAAAACTAATTTTGAAAATTGCGTCAGTGGTAAAGTTTACTAACGTCCAAAACGTGTTTTACGGTACAAATCTCTCTATTTCACTGATCATTTCGATGTCCCTTGGATTTGAAATAAAAAATACTGCCTCAATTGAAAGTATCATCGTCAACGATGCAAATAGCAATGATGAGGACGATGATGATGACGAACCAGAGGAGATTTATCCAACATTGAGTATGTCTGAAGTTGTGAAGGCTGCGAAAACTCTCAATTTGTATGTTCAGACTAACTTTGATGATGATGCTATGAAAACAATGATGTCACATATTCATAATGATGTACGAAATTCTTACTACCAAAGAAATGTTTGTCAAAAAAACAAACCCAACTAGCAGACTTTCGTCGTTAGTAACACTGGTTTTTAGTGCATTGCGTGTGTATTTTATCTCTTTGTATTAAAGTACAATTTGTCGGTATATATGTTTTTGAATTGGGATGTTGAAAACGATTATTTTATGTGATTCCTATGAAATGCTTCTTTTACCTATCAATCAGTAATCCAAACAGCTAAATAAAAGACTAATGTACTCTTTACTACTAAAAAATCCGTTTATGTTTTTGAAAACTTTAATTGAAGAAAAAAATTATTCCATGCCGTCCATTCTATACAGAGAAACTGCCGACGTTCGGTAACTATTCAGTTTGTATGCACTATCTAGCTGGACACCACCAAGGACATTTCCTGACAATTGAAGGAAATGAAAAGATCAGAAAGATCTGCCTCGGCCTCTAGCCGAGTTAAACGTAATAGCATATGCAACAGCAAGGTGATTAGATTCACTATTTTCAACATAAACTACTTATTTGCAGGATGTCATCCTACAACCCTTAAATGAAATTTTAGTTGAAGCAAACCTAACACAAAAAGGTATCCAGAGTATTATCTACTTTCTGGGGCTTCTGAAAGACTCACCTCTACAGAGGTTAGGCAACGGTTTATCTATCGAAAATCGGGAGCCTCAGGGTTTGATTAAGCAAAAAAACTGGAATTTCCGGGGCTCATTTACGAAATAGCCAGAATATTATACTACTCAAGTCAGAAAGGGCAATTATCAACTTCACTAGAAAGAAGAATTCAAATCCAAAAACTGTGTCTCTTCACAACCACCTTGGCACATCTGCCTTCGCAGGAAAAAAATATCGAACTGAAGCCTTATCCTTGAAAAAAATTGTTCTTGGTTTGACCATTCGAATCGAATACACATCAGTCATCGGACAAATGGAAGGTGAGATTTTTGAAATTCCGCAATAATTGGGAGCTGGCAACTAACCATACACAAAAGTGTTCCAATGGTGTTCTGTATGAGCTGACTTTACTTCATTTCAAAGATTATAGAAAATAAAAGTAAGATAAACTAAACGCTACAACTTATGTTGAGTTTTTTTTGGTCGTGAAATGATAAAGAGGATATTATTATTATTAATAATCAGTGGGTAATTTTTCTGTCGATATTTGGAATATTAATATTTCAGTTTCACTTAACATAATCTCTTTGTGGTGAATATAATTCCCATTTCATTCAGCTGGCCTACTTTCGAAGTTGTCTGCTGCACTAGAATCACACGCTCTGCAGCTCTAACCATCTTAAGAAATTTAATTTCTCAGAAACTCCTAGGCCAACAATTAGCACTTCGGCCCCTGGGGTATGCTTTGTAACTAACGTCCGTAGTGTTGAGAGAACAACCCTCGGAGTATTAAGCTATCAAAACTTCTCAATTACAACTCAGATTTTGAGAAATCTATTCAGAAGGATGATCGAATTTGTTGTAAAATGTTTCACTTGTTTGAATAGTTCGATGTGGGTTTTGAGAGGATTCTGACTCAATACAGATATCTTATTGACAAGGATCTAGTTAAGTCCACTTGAAGTGTATCAGTTCGTGCTTTGATGCTCGTCGAGGGGATTGAACTAAACCGGAGTGTTGGTAAATTAGTTTGATAGGGACCATTAAGGTGACTTCTAATGAGAAGCTGAATGATGTTATAATGCTTCGCCAAATGACCGAACGTTTATTCTCGTTTAAATTGAAAGGGTTCATTTTTAGGAGAGATTGATTTTTGGGAAAGTTTTTGGCCTTCTACTTCTTTCTCCATTTTGATACAAGTGTGGGATTCTTCCAAAGAATGGAAGGAAGCAATCAATTTAAAAAAGAGTAACTCTCTAAATAGATGTGAAGGTCATGCAAAGAAGTAACTTTCGAACACAAACTGAAAAAAAGGTCTTCTCGAAACAGCTATTTTAATACAGTGTCATCCCCAAAGTATGCACCATATTGGAAACTTATTTATTGAGGGTTTTTCGACAATAAGTTATTCTTGATAAAAGTTTGTGCATCCCCTAAAAATGAACATGCACCAATGAAATACAGTATAACGCACGTAATATACGAGGAGCCTTCAAATATTTGATTTTGTGACACGAGTAAAGTACTTTTATTTTGAAAAATCTCGAAAAATGTTATTCACAAAAGTTGTTCAGCATTCAAAAATACATCCGGATTTGAAGTTATGGCCATCTAACTGAAATTTTATGTTTCAACCGTTTTTTTTTATTGGGGACTTCTAAGAAAAAATTTTGCTGAAACGATAAAAAGACAGCATCCTCTATTCGACGGTTCATTTTGAATTACTGTAATATTACAAATTACACAACTATGGTGTTGACCACAGTTCATTGTTCTGAAGAGTAAATTATTTTTCAAAGTTTTTGGTGCAAAGTTATTTTTACTTTTTGTTAACACCGAAAATTACTCAAAATTATACAGTATTGTAACAAGAACTCAATATTCAATTATATCAAATCACCAAACTTCAAAATAAAATAGGCATTTCAAAACAAACTCATTAATTTTCTGGAGTATTTTAAGTTGAAAATACTCATTTTGGACAAGAAAATCTCCAGGAAATCAATGAGTTTGTTCAGAAATACCTGTTTTATTTTGATGTTTTGTGATTTGATATTATTGAATATAAAGTTTTTGTTACAATACTGTATAATTTTGAGTAATTTTCGGTGATAACACAAAATAAAAATTACTTTGCATCAAATACTTGGAAAATTAATTTACTTTTCAATAAAATTGACTGTGGTTAACAGGACAGTTGTATGATTTGTAATATCACAGGTTTTTGAAATGAAGCGGCGTTCACAGAATGCTGTCTATTTATCGTTATAGCAAAAATTTATTTTCGAAGTCCGCATAAAAAAATGAGTAAAAAAATACAATTTCATTTAGATGACCATGACTACAAAGTCTTTACTTTACTCCTGTCACAAAATCAAATATTTCAAGACTCCTCATATATTACGAGTGTTGTACTGTATTTTGTTAGTGAGTGTTTAGTTTCAGGGGATGCACAAACTTTTATCAAGAATAACTTTTTGTCGAAAAACCCTTAATAAATAAGTTTACCATATGGTGCATACTTTGGGGATGACACTGTATAAACATCGAGGTGCACAAAAAAAATTCCCAACAAATACACTATAATTAAGGGTTTTTATACGGAAAACACGTTTCTCTATTTCTTGTGTATTCCAAACATTCGTAATGGAATCGAATCAGATATCATTCACAGGATTCCTACACAATATAATTATTGAAAGAAGTAAAATTTCACCAACGTGGAACACTGTCATCCTCACTGCGAGACATTCGATATTTTGACGTAAGACACTGTCTTTATAATGTTATCCGTATTTGCTACTGAAGAGCCGATAAGGTAAGTGGGTAACGGCGAAACATCGGATGTTCTGCAGTGAGGATGACAGTGTTCTATGTCAGTGAAATCTCACTTCTTTCATTGATTATATCGTGCAGGAATCTTGTGAATGATACATGATTCGATTCTATTACGAAGGTTTGGGATATAAACGTAATAGAGAAATGTGTTTTTCATATGATTCTGCGTTCATATAGAAGTATTTCTCTCGAAACTATTTTTCTTTCGTAAAATTCAAAGCTTATCTGAAAATAGCTGTTTCGTGAGGGCTTTTTCTTCCAGTTTGTGTCTGAAAGTTACTTATTTGCATGATCTACACATCTACTTATATGATGTTTTATTGTCTTAAAGAAATAAAATTGATTTGATTTGAAGATCATCGATGAAAAAAGTGAAAAGAAAAAAAATCGTTTTATCCTGAAAGATAAAAATGCTGTTCACGCCATCCAATTTTGTCGATATACTGAATTCAAACTCCAACATAGAATTATTGTTATATTTCTGTTGTTGAAAACGGTGACAACCCTTCAACATTCGTTAACGTCGACACTGTTACATTGGTCGAAACAGCTAAAAAACCAGCAATTCCCTTGTTATTTGCCCGACTGAAACCGCAACTTTTATTTGAAAGTCAGCACGACACGTCCAGCAGAATGGCCTGTTTATTGTTTCGTTCGTTGACAGTATTATGTCTTCACGATTTATTTTATAGCCAATAGGTTGGTAGTATGTTGGTTGACGGACAAATACGCTAGTAAAGCTGCTTTTATTTAATTTGAGACCATCGTACGGAACGTAATTGGGAAATTTCCAGTGACGTTCTCAATAAGTCAGGTATTTACAGAATTTTGAAATCTTTGGTGATTCAACCACGGAAATATAAAAGATGAGAATATTTGTGGAACATATTACAGCTATTGGCGAATTTTTCCGATATTCTTACCTTTTATTATATGGTTTTAATCCTCAGGAATAGTGAACTGCTGCCATTGCAGTAAACCGATTTCTGGCATGGCGAGGCATGTCGTGGCCACGGATCGCTGTGCGCAAGCAACTGTGCAATTTTTTTCACAATGGTTTGGCGTTACGCTATCTCTCTCGCCATACTGATCTCTTATACTTATAGTGTATACATTTGTGTTTACTATAGTATACATAACCTGTATTTTCCTAAATAGATAATTTTCAAAAATGAAATTTGTCTAACAGTGATAATTTTGAATGTGAATGCGAGCAACCTCCTTCAAAGAAAATAAAATCACATCACGCCACACTATCAAGTCATCAGTAAGTTGATTACATTTTTTATTTTATAATGGGGAATGTTCCTCTATTTGGGTTACTACAGCAAACGCAAGTTTGAACAAAATAAAGTTGAGTTTAATTCATGAGTTTTTCAAATTCACTTTGAAAAGTATTCAAATTGATGTTTCAAATGTTGGGTTTTAATTTTCAAAAGGGATTTGTTTCTAATTCACATATTGGCAACAGCGCCAATATCAAGTTGAAATAATTTATTCGTACCTAGATATTCTACTTTGAAAAAGGAAAATTATCTTTATAAATCAACAATTGAGGCAAAATATAAATTATAGTTCAATACCACCTCCACAAGTCACATAAACAACAGTTGTTTTGTTATTTATTTATATAGAGGAAGATAGGTTAAAAGAACAAAATGTCATATATCACAGAATGTCTCGGAACTCGGAACATGAGTAAACAGAACAGCACGCCTCTGAAATATGTCATCATTGTTTGTCTCATACCGGTAACAGATTCATTGTCCTTTATTAGCTCTAACCGATGTTGCCAAATGGTGAAATAGAAACGTATCCCTTTAAATGTTGAATGCATTATTTAATTCCTCTTTTTAAGGTATTTGAATAATTTTTTAAAGAAAAAAGTTTAAATGATAAGTTTAAAACGCGTTGATTTAGAGCTCTTTTATGAAAACTTCTCGAATTTCGTCAGGAGGAACATTCCCCATTGAAGAGTGCATTCATCTGTGCATTAAGCCCGCGTATATTTGGTCTGTCTCAAGGGTCAGAGAATGTAATGTCTACTCTCTTGGTAAAATATATCTCAATCAAGGCCGTAGCCAGAAAACAATTTCGAGAGGGGTTTGATTTGGTGGAACAGTAGAAAAACATGAAATATAAAAACAACAAAAGAAAAGGGAGAAAAATTGTGTTACATGATCATCATTATATTCATTAGAAAACCATTAGAGAAATATTAACATTATTTTTCAAAATCAAATTTAGTTTTCAAGGTTTCTTTGCAGAAAACAAAAAAATTACCTCCTCGGTGTCGATGTCAATTCTACGGTGGATTGACATTAACGCCAAACCGTTTAGTCGTTCCTCGCTTGTGGAATTTCTCAAATGAGTTTTGGGGCGTTTCAGAGAAGAGAAAGTTCTTTCAGGAGTACATGTGGAAACAGGTAGTGTCGCTAGGATCTTTGAAAGTTTGTACACACATTGCCGAAGGTTTTTCCATTGGGTGTTTTTTTCAAAATTCTCTTTCAATCACTTGGTTCGTCTTGCAAAGGACTTGATAAAATTTCTAACAGATTTTATAATTCCAATAGTATCTGTATCTGTGAAGTAGGGTGGGTGAGTGTAGGCCCACATTACTTAGGTCACATGTAACCCATTGTATATCCTCCCAAGGAGTTGTCCTCCTAGGTCATCGTCGATCCTGTCCTTTTCAGGAAGGTGGACAGGTCATTAGGAAACATCTCCTTTATACCGGCAGGTATAGGCCAAGACTCGCCAAACACACACAATCTTATTGACGATAACTCCTGACACTCGCATAGGACATGCCTGACAGTTCCATCTTTCTGTTCATACATCCTGCATAGATTGTGTCTACCAGCCCCATATTATGGAGGTGTTTTCTTAGTTGACAGTGGCCAGTTAGGAATCCTACTGTTAAGCGTAGATTTTTCCTGGCCATCGCTAGATATTTCTTCGGCGACAGCTTCCCAGGGTCGCCAAGGGTGATTCTTGCAAGATTGCATCCTCTGATTTCATCCCATCTCTTTAGGGATTGATCATGGGTGTTACGTTTGGCTAGTTCCGCAATTGTCGAAGTCATCAGGCTGTAGGTGCCACTAGGTCCTAAAATTCTCAGTCCAGCCGCTTCCTTGGCAAAAGAGTCGGCAATGCGATTACCTTTACTCCTGTCGTCCACCTCAGGATAATGTTATCATCTACCGAGGCTTTGGCTAAATCTTGGTGGCATTCTAGTACTGGGCCTGAGGTAACACGTTGCCTATTCTTGGCTAATAGGGCTTGTCTGCTATCAGTGCAGACTGTTATTTTTCTGTCAGAAATTTCTTTCTTGGTTATTCCTTTTGTGGCAATTGAGATACCAGCCAGTTCTGTTTGAACCACGCTGGTATTTTTTTTCTTTCCCCACTTGATCTTCAGGCTTAGTGATGTGGAGTAAACTACACATCCTGAGTCTTCTTTGGTTTTTGAGCCGTCTGTATATATGCGTATTGCAATTGTAGCATCTGACTCTGTGTTCTGTTTTATTTGTATTTTGTAGTGTTCAATAACCTCAACCGTGGGTGAAATTGCATCACTGGTTGCCTGCAGTAGAGGTTGCGCTGTGAGCGCTTCCCGCCAGAGGCCCAGCCTCAATTGACCCATTGCTACTTCGAGGTTTATACCAGCCGTGTGCAATCGTAACATGGCCATTAACGCAACCTCCTTAACGTAAGGTCCAGAGGGGACAGACCAATTAATAATTCCATTGCCGTGGTTAGCGTTATTCTCATGGTTCCTGTGATGTTCAAACAAGCCAATTGTTGTATTTGATATACTTTTTGGATGGCCGTTGCTTGTAGAACTTCCGGGGGGTGATCAATCCCCCTTGATCACCCCCTGGATACGGCCTTGTATCTTATACAATTTTCATAGCATATAATATTTTTTAATTAATCAATGATGAATGCCATAACAATATCATCGATGACATAAGTAGATGAAACTTATTCCGTGATAAACAAAATCGTAATTTATGAATGAAATATGTATTATCTGGATTGGTACTGAATAGCCTTAAGGTAAGTGTCTTAAAGCGAAAGATCAGTGAGCATGACAATGTTCCATGGAAGAAAAATTTTTATTTTCATTTAGTATATTGTGTAGAAACCCTGTAAATTATATCTGATTTAATTTCATAACGAATGTTTGGAATACAAACTGAGTAGAAAAAAGTGTTTTCTGTATAATTCAGTGATCATATAAAAGTGTTTATTTCGAAACAATTTTTCTTTCGTGTAATTCAATGGTCATATGAAAGTAGCTGTTCCAGATTTATGTCTGAAAGTTAATTTTTTGCAATTCTTTCAGAATTGATTACTTTCTTCCTTTTTTTGGAAGATTCCCATATTTTCCTGTAACAAGATGGAGTACTAGAAAGCCAAAAACCTTCTTTCCTAAAAATCAATAACTCCCAAAAATATAACCCCTTTCAAATTAAGTATGATTTTACTAATCCCAAACTCAATCGAAACTCTCTGGCTTACAGAGGCAGGCTTGTCTGGCTATCAGTGGTGTCATCAGTACCACACCGTCAGCGGCCATGGAGAGTCTTCCAGATCTACCTATTCTCCACATTTTTCTGGAGAGAGAGGCTAGATGGACTGCATACAGACTTGTGCACATTGCCAATTACACAAATCAATTCAATTCAGAGTGGAACAGAGTGTTGGTTGACATTGGAAGTTACAGCATTCTGGAAATGACCCTGACTTCATGCCTCCGACTGTCAACTACGAACTGCATTATAAAGTACTATTCTCGTGAAGAGAGGACTGGATTCTCCGGGAGAAGGAAATATTAAGAGCAGATAGTTGTTGGTTCACAGATGGATCAAAAACACCTTCCGGTTCTGGTGGAGATGATTTTAGTCGTAGACCCAGGACAGAGTTATCTACCTGCCTAGGAACTCATGCCACTGTATTTTACACTATTGCATTTTGTATTATACACTATTGTATTTTACACTATTGAATTATGTGCGGAGAGATTGGATAAATCCATCCTCACTCACAAGTCAATAAAAATATTTTCGTTAAGAGGCGTTAGAAGCTCTTGACTTCTACCGAGCAACGTTTAAATTGGTAGTAAACTGCCAAAAACGACTCTCCTCGATAGTAAGACTTAACAGATTGTCTCTGGTCTGCATTCCTGGAAATACTGGCCTGAAAGGCAATGAAGCTGCTGACGCTCTTGCAGAGGAGGGTGCTGCAAGCGGCTTCAGTGGACCAGAACCTGTCATTGGCATTGCTTTGGGCTTCGCCAAAAAAACATTGAACACCTGGATGGCAAGAAGATTCATGGACTTATGGCAGAATCTGCCAGGATTGGCTCACTCCAAGGCGTTTATTCACCCTTCGAAGCTTGATACCAAACAGTTGTTGGACTAGAGTAGGGATGAACTACGATGTCTAACAGGCCTTTTAACAGGTCACTGTCATTTGAATCATCATATGCAGAGACTTGAACTATCGAAAGACAGTGTGTGTCGCCTCTGTCTGGAAAATGATGAAACAGCAGGGCATATACTTTGTTAATGAATCGAAGAGGTTTTGTATTAAAGTGTATAATATATTGAAATTCTTGCAAAGCGCTTTCGACTTTTGTCATCATCAGTGCTCACCTGAAAGTAAGTGATCTAGTTGAAAAGGGAATTTAGTGAAATTGAAGTTGTAAAATTTTATANCAGGACCGGCTCCGTACGAGAGATCTCCTCAGCGGTAAATAGCATGGACACGAAATTTTGTATATGCATTCGTTTATGATAGGCAGTTGGTAGGCCCACCATGAAGTAGATGCTACATCCAGGGTTGGCTTCAATAAAAAAAATATATTTCTAGAAAAAAAATTAAATCTAATGTAAACAAGACTGGGGGGTTGCCTGAAGCGTTGGAAATATTTGTGGGGGCCAAGATGATGTTGCGATACAATGTTGATATGTCTAAGGGTCTAGTGCATGGTGTCATCAGTCATATAATAGAAATTCTATGGCCCTGTTTCCGGAGAGCACAAATATATGATACGGACATTCCATCAGTCCGTATTGACAATTGTTTTATGCTGGGCTTGTACAGTTCACAAAATGCAGGGTAGTACGGTTGAGCACGCTGTTGTATAATTGGGTTCAAAGTTGTTCGCTGCCGGCCAAGCGTACGTGGCTTTAAGTAGGGTCACATCAAATCAACTGGGACTCGGCCATGTAATAATGACCATCAATGAAATGAATAGACTAAGAAATATAATTAGCTATTTTTTCTATAAGGTTAACCACACATTAACCACATTCATTTATGACTTTACAGAATTGAAATTATAATGAAAGCTTGTCGCGATGCCTACAAGAAATCTCTACATATTCAGTCAGATGGAATTTAAATAAAATTTTAAATTTCAAAAAAGTTATTCAATGTTGAAGTTCCACATTTTGAGCATTCACGGCACTTTTATTTAATTACAAACATTATGAATTGCTTACAAGTTTAGTAGGTGCCTACCTAATTACAAAATTTCAATTTCAAATTGAAATTATTTCATTTTGAGTCTACTTTGAACTGTAATATCTCGGTGAATATTCAATCCATTCAATCGAAAGCACCATTTGAATCAGTGTACTGTTGCCAATGTAAAACAAGTCTATCACTTCAGGATTCGATGCAGTCGACGAAGATCGTTTTGGCCTGGTCCTGATTGGCGAAGGTTCTACCGGTGAGAAAGTTATCGAAGTATCAAAAACCTCATGGGAGCTGTCACCCAGTTATTCCGTTATCCCACGCACCGTTTGTGGTGGGCCAGTTTACATCAGAGTCCCCAAATCCTTGTCCTAGAATATAGTACGACCCATTTTCGAAGCTGAAATCTACACCTTTGGATATTCTTCCTCTTGAAGAATGCTTTGATGCTCGTCGAGGGGATTGAACTAAACCGGAGTGTTGGTAAATTAGTTTGATAGGGCCCATTAAGGTGACTTCTAATGAGAAGCTGAATTATGTTATAATGCTTCGCCAAATGACCGAACGTTTATTCTCGTTTAAATTGAAAGGGTTTATTGTTAGGAGAGATTGATATTTGGGAAAGTTTTTGGCCTTCTACTTCTTTCTTCATTTTGATACAAGTGTGGGAATCTTGAAACAGCTATTTTAATACAGTGTCATCCCCAAAGTATGCACCATATTGGAAACTTATTTATTGAGGGTTTTTCGACAATAAATTATTCTTGATAGAAGTTTGTGCATCCCCTAAAAATGAACATGCACCAATAAAATACAGTAA